>MU385713.1:276148-637338 GCA_022497155.1 Whalleya microplaca | reverse complement strand
ACCCCCCCCGCCGCCCCCCCCCCCCCCCCCTCTCCCCCCCCCCCCCCCCCCCCCCCCCCCCCTCCCCCCCCACCCCCCCCCCCCCCCCCCCCCCCCCCCCCCCTCCCAGAGCACACGTAATGGGCCACAGCTAATGTTCACTTCACAGGTCATTGTGCTAGGAGGACCTGCTATGTTGATTGGACTTGGTATGTCTTCAACCCTTTAGTGCTTTGGTAAAATATGATTCGTTGCCAAAAAAAAGGGGGGAAGATATTCAATACTTATACCCGATTACAGGCGGCGGTGCGGCCTCCTCCAACACAGGCACGGAAGCATCTGCAGATCTCGACTTCGACAGTGTGCAACGTGGGAATCCCGAAATGGAAAGACGGGCTCAGATGGTGATAAATACCTGTATAGCGTTAGGTCAAGAGAGCCCGATTGCGTTTATTCACGATGTAGGTGCTGGGGGACTCTCGAATGCGCTACCAGAGCTTGTCAAGGATGCTGGTTTTGGTGGAAAGTTCGAGCTCCGCCAAGTCGAAAGTGCCGACAACTCGATGTCGCCCTTGCAAATATGGTGTAACGAAGCACAGGAGAGATACGTCCTGCTCGTTAATAGAGACGGGCTGAATCGGTTCACAAGTATCTGCAGAAGGGAGCGATGTGGATTTTCTGTCGTCGGAAACGTTGTCGCCAAAGATGCAAACGGTGAGGCGAAACTAGTCTTGACGGATCGCGAGCCTACTGTCCAGCCCCCTGTCGACCCAATCAACCTTCCGATGGACGTTCTATTTCCTCCAGGACGGAGGATCTTCAAGGAGGTCCAGAAAGTGAAGAAGAGTCTCCGTCCCTTCAACGCAGCCGAAAGTCTCAAAGCACAGTATGACACGTCTAACCTTACCGAGATGATTTCTAAGGCCACAGAACTCGTCTTCTCGCTCCCTTCCGTTGGTTCCAAAATGTTCCTCATTACCATTGGTGACCGCACTGTTGGTGGTTTAAGTGTGCGCGACCAGCTCGTTGGTCCTTGGCAGACGCCCGTCGCGGATGTCGCTGTCACCCTAACGAGTTTCAATCTTGATAATAAGGTACATCGTGGAGAAGCGATGGCAATGTAAGCAAGGTCTCACTTCAATGTCTTTGCCTTTCTATTTCTTCATAGTCATGTACGGATTTCAAGAGACTCTTGTCACCAGGGTTTTATGCAAATTTCATACAGGCCCGTACTAACATACATTACTAGGGGAGAAAAGCCAAATCTTGCGCTTATATCTGCAGCATCCTCAGCTAGAATGGCCGTCGCCGAAAGCTTGATGAACTTGGGTGCCGCCGACATTAAATCAGGCTCCATACACGGTGATCTGAAGCGTGTCAAGCTGTCTGCGAACTGGATGGCTGCTGTCAATCATCCCGGAGAGGGTGCCGAGCTATATGAGGCTGTTCAGGCCATAGGTATGGAGCTTTGTCCTCAGCTCGGCATTTCTATACCCGTAGGAAAGGATTCGACATCTATGAAAGCCTCATGGAAGGACAAGGAGACGAAGGAGTCGAAGAGTGTCACTGCTCCTGTCTCCCTGGTCATTTCTGCCTTCAGTCTTGTTGAGGACGTGCGCAGCACTTGGACACCCCAGCTTCGGCGTATTGAAGAGGTTGGCGAGACTGTCCTGCTCTACGTTGACCTTGCAAAAGGACATCGGGCCATGGGTGGCTCGGCATTAGCACAATGCCTCGGGCAAGTCGGCAACGAGGCACCTGACGTTCGTGACGTTGAAATGATACGAGATTTCTTCGATGCGATGTGGCAGTTACATCAGGTCTGTCTACCCCCCAATCTCTCTCTTTGCTTCGGAGGTTCTTTGCGATAAGTCAGATGACGCCCTCGTTTCGTTTTGCTAGCATGTCCGGGTGATAAAGCCAGTGCTGACACTAGTTGTTATCAGGAAAACATCGTGCTGGCCTACCACGATCGGTCGGATGGAGGACTTATTACTACAATTGCCGAGATGATGTTCGCTGGGCAGGTCGGCGCTGAGATATCGCTCGACAAGCTAGCTAATTCCGAGTCCGATGTGCTCGATGTACTCTTCAACGAAGAACTCGGCGCTGTGTTCCAGATTCGAAAAGGCGACGAGACTAAATTTAACAAGTGCTTTGCGACTTGTGGGCCTCCTTCTGGGTTGATCAGGACGATCGGCTACGTACGAGCGACGTCAAAGCAGTCCCTTCTTGTGAAATATAGGTCCAAGACACTGGTCGATCTAGACAGAGTTTCCCTTCGACAATGGTGGTCCCGTACATCCTTCGAGATGCAGAGATTGCGAGATAATCCGGCTTGTGCGCAATCGGAGTACGACTCTCTTCTGGATTCTCAAGATCCCGGCCTCCACTACAGGCTGAAGTTTGATGCCGCCGATATCAGTCTACCAACCATGATCACGCTAAAAGGCTTGGTTTCCAGGCCAAAAGGTTCGTAGTCGATTACGCTCGTTTTCTTTGCGTAATATACGTGTTAAGTAGGCGCTAACCGCTGTTGAATCTAGTTGCCATTTTACGAGAGCAGGGCGTAAACGGACATGCAGAGATGGCGTTTGCGTTCCGCGCAGCGGGTTTCGATGCCATCGATGTGCACATGTCAGATATTCTGGACGGCTTCTCGTTAGATGGATTCCGTGGGCTAGCTGCGTGCGGTGGCTTCTCATACGGGTAAGAATTCACACTCCCCCAAACCTTTGAGTGTCCATTTTTGAAGTTCAGGATATCTCGAGTGTCTCGTTGGGCCTCTAACTCTCAATATGTGAATTATGCATATGCGTATAACATCTACACAATCAGCAACAGCTAACATGAGCGATGGCAGTGATGTTCTTGGTGCTGGAAATGGATGGGCGCAGTCCATCCTGATGCACGAAAATTCACGAACCACCTTCGAAACATTCTTCAGGCGTCCCGATACTTTCTCGTTCGGTGTTTGCAATGGGTGTCAGATGTTCACTCGACTCAAGGAGTTAATTCCTGGTGCAGAACACTGGCCTATATTTGGTATGTCTAATGCTTCCTTGTCCCCCTGATATTTTCAATCCTTCAGGGTCAATGCTAGAAGGGTGACAACAGCACTGTTTTGCATCTTCACGCGGATATTTAAGCCTCTGCCTACTCTGCCCTTTACTGACTTCTCCCGATAGTTGAGAATACAAGCTCCCGGTTTGAAGCTCGCTTCTCTATGGTCAAGGTTGAAGAGACATCAGCCAACAACTCCGTTTTCTTCGCTGATATGTCGGGCTCCACTCTCCCCATCGTAGTGTCCCATGGTGAAGGCAGAGCTTCCTTTGCTTCCCCCGCGGGACTGCATAACATCGAGGAGGCGGGGCTGATCCCTCTTCGATACGTAAACAATTACGGGAAAGTAACGGAGCAATACCCCTTCAATCCTAACGGGTCGCCAGGCGGGATTGCCGGTGTTAAGAGTAAGGACGGGCGAGTTGTTGCTATGATGCCGCATCCAGAACGCACAATAATGGGCGATGTTGGCAGCTGGAAGCCTGAAGCCATGCGCGAGCACCGGTTTGGGCCATGGTTTAAATTATTTCTCAATGCGAGAAAGTGGGTTAGTTAAAACGGTAGTCGAAAAAAATGCATAAGTCATAGTTTTATTTTCAGTGTTACCTAATGTGTTAATGTGTTCAATAACTATGAACAAATCATGAATAGAAAAGCATTATATGATGGGAGAGACGGTATAATGATACCCCGTTTATCATGCACTACTCTCGTCTCTTTGTCTAGAAACTCATTGTGCCCCCTTTAGCATGTATAGGAAGGTTGCAAGATCAGATATAAGCGAGTCGTATATCGTAGGCATTATCGTGAAGCAAGCTCCAGAAATTACAGACTACAACTACAAGCCTACCGGTATGTGAATCGTTCCAAGTTAGACACTAGGCAAGGTGAATCCATGATTTTAGAACCCTATATATTGTCAATGCCTGCTAACAGTACGACAACACAATGCACTTTAATATAAGTTTGCTTCACTCGATTAACTAAATCCCGCTCCGGTTATTCCTATATTAGGAAGCGGACTCACAACTAGAGTATCTGTTTGTCGCAGGGGTAGTGATGAGTCATTATCCATAACCATTCCAGGCTTATCCAGGGGTATCACAAGGCTCTATCATATAGATTTTAGTAACTAGGTAACAATATTTTCTCACAAACTCTTGTGTGGGAACCCCATAGTAATGCCGGTTTTCGTTTTCTATAGCCTTACTCAAGTATGGCTGGATCATTTTGTAAGGCTCCCCGGGTAGCGTCTAGGAATTATCGTCGATAGGTTGCTAGAATGTGCCTCACCATTCAAGCAGTTGCCCTGATGTTGCCATTCTTCCCTTGGGGCCACTTCTTAGAGCAAAACAAAATTGCCAATGTGAGCACAATCTCTAACGCAAAGAACATAGTTGCCATCTTATAACCAATTTTGAATTTTGGTGCCTCCCCGGTGTTGTAGATTAGGAGCGGGACCCAGGCTTGAAAGGTGAAAGCAGCAGTCTCGACAACGCCAATGATGATTGCGCGATGCTCTGCTGACTGCGAACATATCTCGTTCACCCATGTAATTATCAAGGCGCCTGCTCCTGTCTCGAGGAATGTTAACACCCAGCCGGTCATCATGGCTGCAGTGTTGTGCTCCGGGTAGACAGAGAGTATGATAGTACCAACCATAGCGATAAGACAGGCCACGATGATAATCGGCCAGCGCTTACCTATAGCGTCGCTCACCCAGGCATATGACAATGTGAAAAATATCTGTGCACCATAGCCCGCTGTCGGAATGATGTTGACTTCCTCGGTCGTATAGAGCTTTGTTGCCTTCAGCCACAAGTTCATGTATGAATAAATCCGGATCGCAAGAACATGAGCAATGAAGATAGAACAGAAGAGCCATACGGGCCAAGAAGCGACTATCCCGCGACAAGTGCTCCAGGTCAGTTTCTTCATTGGTTCGCGACCACACTGCTCCATGCGAGCAATGGCGCGGTTACGATCGTCGCCTTTGAGCCACCGGGCCTTGCTCGCTGTGGGTGAGTCAGGAATAGCCCAAAAACCATATAAAGCAATCGGAACACCGATTATTCCTGAACCACAAGAAATCAGCGAGAAGTAATCAGAGTTTAGGGAGTTCACACTACCATCAAAGACGAAAAGCCACCGCCAAGCACTAAGACCAGCGCGCCCGTTCATGCCGCTATAAAGCGCTGCCTGGAGATATCTATACAGAGACATAAGTAATGGAAGCAATGAAATATGAATAGACAGGTTGAAACATACCCAGAGAACATCTGTGCCGCACTCGAAGACGCCTGGAAAATGCAGGCTCGCTTTCCTAGCTCCTTGGGTGTATACCAGTTGCCCAGCAGTGTCACTGGTCAGAAGCCCATATTAGTAAAATCTTCTTTTCAGCTATCTCGCCGGTTTCGACGAAGCTTCTAATGCCTCGGAGTTCGGAAGGTCCTGTCTCCGCAGCTTTCGCTCCCTCGAGACAGTCGGAAATGGCAAGCAGGAAACTTTCGAGCACATACTAATACCAGGATAGGCTGACGCTTCAAGTAGTCCGACAAGAAACCGAAGCGCGTAGAGGGTGGAAATATTCTTTGCGCCAGCCATGCCAATGACTATGACACTCCAGACAATCTCCAAACTGGGCAGCCAAATGGAGGGGCGAATTTTGGTGAGTACCAGCTGAGAAGGGAGCTGGCCAATAATGTAACCGATATTCCAATACGTTGTGAGTAGGTTGAGATTGTTTCCAGACATAGATAAGTCCTCTTTCATTCCAGAAACATATGCGTTGCTGACCTAAGATAGTACTCTCTGAGTTAGGAAAGCCAAGTGCCTCAGAGCGAAGAGAAAGGAACTTGCATTAGTCTGGTCCAAGTACTTGACAAAATAGGCAACACAGCAATAACTTAGTATCCACCAGTCGACTTTGGCGATAAACCTGCGTTCTTCGGGAGTCTTGTCTAAGGTATCCCAGATGACGCTGGCGATTTTTTGCTTCAAGGATCGTTGTGGTGGATGTGTCCCGTCCACGACCGAGAGGTTGACTGAAGCATCACCCTTCTCGCGTGTCGAAACCTTCTCAATATCCTGATCCATGTTGACAATCAACATTCAAAGCAACTGATTCAACTTGCCAATGGGTATGCAGCTCTATCGATCCGGCGGTCCCAGCAGCCTGGATAACCCCAGGCAACTTAAGTAGCTATATACACTGCTTTCCCTCCTGGGTCGATGTCGTGATCTGATATTCCCATGATGGAAGTTGATTGGGACCACTTATGTCCCCATGATCTTAGCTACTCTCGGCGTTCAATCTTGATGCTCTCCGATCTGTGGGCTCTGAGAAGAGTAAAAACACACGATGCATTGATAAGCGTCACCTTTCCAGGCCGATCCAGGACGGATAATCCTTACTAGCGGCTACCAGGATAGGATTAACGCTATAGTGGTCCGAGAAGTCGGGTATACTATACCGCATGTGAAAGACTGTCTAGGACTACCCGCCGCTAAAGGATATTGCTATGGGCACTAGACAATCGAAAGACTCATCCCGCTTCGGAGCGGTTCCGAAATCCTGTCGGATAGATTCACCGATCATGGCGAGGGACCGGTTGAAAATGATGTGAACGACCAAGATTCTCCCCAACGACATCTTAAATGTTAAAGCTTGGCAGTTCTTTACGTCAGGCAGGCAATAGTTCAAGCCTAATTAATTCATCATGGTTTCGGAAACTGAAGCACGCACGATATACGCCGATGCGATCCATTTCGACGGCCTGAACATTTGCAACTGGTCGCGTGATATCTTCGAGGCGTGGCGCAAAGGAGGCATTGATGGAGTATCCTGCACGTGCGGAATATGGCAGAACTTCCGCGAGAGCATACACGAGGTGTGCCAGTGGAAACGATGGTTTGAAGAACATAGTGACTTGATCATACAAGCACATAATGTAGCCGATATACGGGCCGCAAAGCAGGCTGGGAAAACGGCAGTGTTGCTTTCCTGGCAAAACACGGCGGGGATTGAGGATCAAATCGATTTTCTTCGGGTATTCAGAGACTTGGGAGTGAAGAAAATGCAGCTCACCTACAATACGCAGAGTGGGTCATCCAGCAAGCCTATAGTCACTGAGTAATACTGATGATGGCTTGCAGATTATTCTGGTGCTGGATATACTGAAATCAACGACTCCGGCCTGACGGGTTTCGGCCAGGAAGTTATTGACGAAATGGCAAAGCTGGGAATTGTTGTCGACCTGAGCCATGTTGGACCGAAAACTAGCGAAGACGCAATTCTGTATGCACCGGAAGGGAAACCTCCTTGTTTCTCGCACGTGCTACCCGCTGGTTTGAGGGAGCATCCTCGGAACAAGTCAGATTATCTCATTAGGCTGATTGGGTCGAAAGGAGGCTTCGTTGGACTTTCGCAGTTCGGTCCACACATGAAGAAGGACAATGAAAGTACCATTGACGATTATGTTAACGCTCTAGACTACGTCATTGGCTTGATAGGAGAAGACCTTGTGGGCGTTGGCTCCGATTCTAGTGAAGGTCACGGACGACCTAGTGAGTTCATGGCATGGTGCAACAAAGACAAGGGCTACGCAAGACGATTGACTCCATGGGGAAGCCAGAAAGTTGTGAAGCCTCTAGGACCTCTAGAGGAGCGCGCTGAGTTGGCGTGCGCCATGGCAAGGAAAGGTTGGAGTGAAGAAAAGATTAAGAAGGTATTAGGTGAGAACTGGCTAAGTTATCTAGAGAAAATACTTACTTAACAATTCATAAATTATATAATGAAATTTGCGACGGCTTTAAAAAAAAGTGGCGCATTTAAATAATAAATGTTAAGAACGCACTTAATAAGCTAAATATATATACTTTATTTTTAAGTAGATTTTTTTAAAAATTATTAGTTTCAAAAAATTATTAATTATATATTTTTAAAAAGCTATTACTTAATTTATTATAATAATGAATATAGATTATTAAAATATAATAAAGTGAAAAATAAAAATAATGTATATTATTTAATATAATAATAAATTATAAAGTAACATTTAAAAAAATATTATTAATGGTTTTTTAAAACTAATAGTTTTAAAAAACTATTTAAAACAAAGTATTAATTTTAACTTTTTTAAAATAAAAAACGAAATATTTATTTTAATTTATTAAAGGCGTTTTTAATAATTATTTTTCCTCGGAAAAAGCTTAAACGTTTTTATTTCATTATTTATAATAAATTTTTTATATAAAAAGCTTAAATGCGTTTTTTAATTAATAATAATATATTTTATATTTTATATTTATATTTTAATATAATTTTCCCTTTAATTATATTATTTTATATAATATATTCCCGTCCGTTATTTTTATTTAATATAATAATTTAATTAAAAATAAAAAATAAAAATAAAACGCCGACTTTAATAAAAGAAAATAAATAATCGAAATATAAATTATAAGAAATAGTAATAATTAAACACGGGTAATATATTAACTTATAAGGTATAAATGCGGGTGTATTAATTTTTAACCCTTTTATATATAAAAGGGGCGAAACTTTTTTTATGTAAATAAAAAATAAGGGAAAACTTCCGGTTTTTTTTTAATACTTTCTCAATAAGGCTTATAAATTAATAAAGCTTATAATATAAACCCTATATTTAATAATTATCTTCTTTTTTTATATAGCTATTCTAGCTATTAATAATTTATTAAATTAATATTGTGACGGTGTGGCTAGGGTGGCTTAACTGTGTGGCTTGTGCACGTGATACGTATTGTTAAGGTTAGGTTGGTGGGGGACGAAAGGCCCGTACATTTTAAGTGGGATACCCTGGTTATTTCTACCTATAGCTAATAGAAGAAAATTCCTTCCTTTTTTTCCTTACTTTTAATATTTTTTATAAATAATTAAGTAATAAATAGCCTTGCCTCTTTTATTCCTTTTAGGCCGTAATATAATATTAAAGGTTAAATATTTTATCGCTTAAAAAGGCTTTTATAATATCCTAATTATTTTAAAGGATTATTATAAATTATTAATCGCCGATTATTGTTAAATTAGTGCTCGCGCTATAAGTGTTGTAACGAGTTAACCCGTTTCTCTATATTTATTTATTATAGACGCGTTATAAATTAGTGACGTTATCCCGTTTTTACTTTATAAATTTAATATGCCTATGACGGCTTAAGGAAGGAGGCGGCGCGTGCTATAATAGGTGTGTATTACTGAAAATTATAAGGTGAGGAGTAAAAGGTTAACTAATTGCTATATAACAGCTTGACTTAAAAAAACCTCCTTACTTAATTACCTAAGTTATTTAATTAAGCATATGGTCTAGTAAGTTACGTATGCGGGGCTTAGGGTATGCTATAGCTTATAGGGCTTTATAATACCCTATAAAGCCTGTGCCGTAATATTACCCCCCTGAATTTACTGTATATAGCAGCTAATAATAGTTAGCTTATAGCGTACCTGGTGTGTGTAAAGATTGACTTAATTATTATTACCCCTAAAAGGTGATTTTTTTTAACCTTATTTAATTTCTATGTCTTAATTTATATAAATCGTATGAATTTTAATATTAGTACTAAGTAAACTTGTTAAAATTTTAAAAATTAAGTTTTCCAAAAGGATTTTATTAATCTACTATATTTTTTTATAACTACCCAGTATCGACTACTGTAAAGCTATATACCTGCTGCTGCTGCTATAACTTATCTTATAACCTCGTTGTCGGCAAGTAACTTGCGGAGGTTCGATTTGTATGGTAATAACGGGCATTTCGTAATATCGTGGGTTGTATTGCTATAACGTTAGCACTACTAAAGACGTTTTTTAATACGGCGTTTCTTATGGGTACTAGATATAGCTATCGGGCTATCGGGAGTCTAAAGTGACGTAATTTTAGGTAGCTAGGCACCGCTTTCGGAGGTATCTTTGGATGCTATTGCAGTTTCGGCTTTAGTACTGTATATGTGAATAGTGCTAACAAAGGTATTTATGGCACTGGAATTACGGGGAGCCGAGACGTAAAAGCCTGACTGCCGGTAAAGCTACAGGACAAATTCGTTATAAATATTCGGTATTAAATCTCTTTTAAAAAGCTTCCGTTTTAGTTCGTTATTTACGGCGTGGCGTAAACGGTTAATCCGGTGCTTTTTAAAAAGGTCTATTTCACCAGCCTCCCAGGTTTATCGGTGCTACTATATTAGGAAAATACAAATGGATTTAATAAGATCTTATATAATTAATCGAAGCTTAGCCGCCGCTTGCGTAGCCTTATTCGGGTCGGCGTAAATTAACTTTAAGGTATTTAAAATAATTTAATAATCCCAAACGCCGCTTTTTTATACGTAGGCTATAATAAAGAGGACAATATACTGTATTTTAGGCTTAAGGCAAGCGTATACGTAATAAAACTTGGCTTAGGGTAATCTAATCGTTTCGCTATCGATTTCTAATTTGCCGGCAATCTGAAAAATCTATATATTAAAGTCTGAAAAGCTTAATAAGGCAGGAGGGTCTGGGAGAACTAATCGAGGGCGTGACTACTTAAATAACAGGATATTATAAATAGTTTCTATAATGCCGAGTTTAGATTTAATAAAGGTTTTATCGGCTTAAAGCTACTAAACGTAGCTTTTGTAATTAGCTTTTAACGCGCCGACGTAAATATTAAATTTAGAGGTAAGTTTAACACGCAGGGCTTAAAAAGCGGCGTTAAGTTTATTGCTATTAATAAAGGCTATTGCCGCTATAAAAAAGAAAAAGAGACGAAATTTTCGGCCTTACGTTCGCACAAACTAAGTCGAAAATTCGAATAAAAAAAAAGGGTATTTTTTAAATCGCCGGAAAATTAACGTATCGATTAAAAGAAAAGAAAAAAAAATATCCGATATATAACACGAACCGGACTAAGCATTAATTATAACGGGATTAACTAAGGTTTTAAGCGCGTTCTGTTATAAAAAAGCTAGCTTACTAAGTGTATAAATATAACAGCGTAAAAATAAAAGGTAACTAACGGGGGATTTCGCCGACTACGTTAGAAAATTACTAACTTAACTGGCTGCTAGTAAACTTAACTGACGATTTTTAAGGTAAAGCTACTGATTGTCGGTATATTTCGCTAGCTATCTAAGGAGCTAAAGAAGGGATTTCGCCGGCGCTCGAAAGGTATGGCGGAGGTAATATTTACTAATAATACGGTAATAAAATCGATAACGTAAAAAGTTATTATTAAATACGATAGCGCGAATGGTTTCGCTTAATTTAGCAACTAAAGGACTTTATAATTATGTAACGGCTTAAAGAAAAAGGCGGCGCGTGCTATAATAGGTATATATTACTGAAAATTATAAGGTAAGGAGTAAAAGGTCAGCTAATTGCTGTGTGACAGCCTAACTTAAAAAAACCTCCTCACCTAATTACTTAAGCTATCTAACTAAGTATATGGTCTAGCAGGTTACGTGTGCGGGGCCTAGGGTGTGCTATAGCTTATAGGGCCTTATAACACCCCATAGGGCCTATGCCGTAACAATGCCGTTTATTTTAAAGAAACGCTAGTAGGCTTAAAATAAAGCTGCGATAAAGGTATAGTTCGACTATACCGATATTTATGCCGGTATCCCAAAAGAAATAAAAACTTTAGACAGTTTATTATAACGTAAGTTATATATTATTATTACTGTTTATTTCGTATAACCGGTAGCGTTTTTCCCGAGCCGCATTTTAACAAGTATAAAAGATTAAAAATAGGACGAGCGGAATATTTTCGAAAGTTTTTATATATTATATTTTAACGAGACTTTAATAAATACCCGGTACAGCATTTTAACCGATAGTTATATAAAGGATATACGGGAGAAAACTATCGGAATAATTTGCCTTTTTATTAAGAAGGTATAATATAATACGCTAGCTATTTATTTTAAGCTTATTACGAAAATAACATAATAAGCTTAGCTTAATTAAAATAGTTATTTCGAGTTTAAGAAATTTTAGCGTTATATAAATAAAGATTTTAAAGCTATATATTAGAAATTTAAGTTTCGCGTAATTTTTATAACAACTAAAACTATATAAGCAAATTAGTTATATAATATTACAAAAGGTTTAAATATTAGCTTAGAACGACTGTATAAATGGGTTACGGATTTAGGCATTATATATAAAAACGCAATTTTCCCGGAAAAATTAGGAGCAAAAAAAGCTAAACGTTATATAATAATTAAGAACCCGAAAAATAGACTTTAACTAATTAATTTAATAACCGAATAGCTGATAATAAAAAAGCTATTATACAAGTTCGCGTAAAAGGAACAAAAGATTTCCGATTTAAATATAACAGTTATAATATTAAGTAAAAAATTACGCGGTACCTAAAAAAAAGCTATAACCGCTAAAAAATAACGAGACTAATTATCGCAAAAGCGAAATAAGGTAATTTATAACCGCGATATAGCCCGAAAGAAATTATAAACCCGTAAAAATACCCCGCATTTAATAATAAGTAATAGTAAGGGAAAAAAAAGCGGTAAAATAACAGATCCTCCGGTATAATATAATAAGAAAGCGCGTAATATAGTTAACTTTAAAATTTAGCACTAATTAATAACTAATAAATTAAAGATAAACGCCGATTATTTCCGAAACAACTTAGTAAAATATATATATATTAAAAGGCGTATAAGTAAAAAGGCAGCTTTTATATTAATGTTTTACTTATAGCCGATATATTTTAACTATATTAAAACTAGCCAGCAGTTATTAAACTATTTATATACCTAATATAATAATTTTAATATTAAAAAGGAGGCAGTAGCCTTATTTAATAAATTATATATAAGTAAAGTATCCGATTACTTAATTTTTAAAAACCTTTTTATAAAGTATATAAGTAATAATAAAAAGCTATACTCGGAATAAAAAACGGAATTTAAGTGTAAATTTATTACCGAATTTTAGTACACGTTAGTAACGTTATTTATCGACCTTATAATAAATTTCGAAACTTATATATATCGCGCTTAAAAGTTAGACCTTATTTTTAAATAAGTCTTAGTAAAAGCGCGCTTAACCCTAGTTACTACTAAATTAAATAAATAACTTTACAGTAGTTATAAAAAAAGTAACTAGTGTAATATTTTATAATAAAATATTTCCGCACGCGGTATTACTAAAGCCCCGACTATAGGAATTAAAGCAAAAATCGCTCGAGCTGCTACCGTATAAAAAAATTTCTCTTTTAAAAAATATAATAAACCGACCGATAATAAACTTATTAAGCTAATTTAAAAGAACCGTTATTTTATATATCGATTTATAGCTTATATTATTTTCCGTTACTTTAAAAAATAAAGAAAGTCCGATTAAATCGCCGCTATTATTATAAAAATGTCTAGTCGTAATCTGAAATCGAATCTAAAAAAACTGGAAAAAAACTCTAATTTAAAATCGGAATCGGAAAATTAGCAACTTTAGGAAATATCGACTCCCTTTTAGAAAAAAATATTAGCTTTAGTAAAAAATATTTAAAAAATATTATATAATTTCTTAAATAAGTATTTAAAAGGCGATTTTTTAACTGTAGCTTATATTATAATTAATAACGGATATTTTCTAACTATTTTTTTTGCTTTAATTAATACGGAAATAAATAATTATATTTTTATAAACGTAAAGTTTACGAAATAAATAATAAAACTTTTAAAACTCTATAAAATTACTAAGTTTTATTTATAATAAATTGGCAGATTTAACGGCAAAATTACTTAAATAATCGACATAGCTTTAATTATTAACCTAATAATTTAAGGCAGGGATTTTTTAAGTATTTTTTTCTTAATAATCGATATAAAATAAAACTTAATTTCAAGGAAAAAATAGTTCTAGAAATATAATATATAGGTGGATTTTAAGCGGTACTGCCTACTATTTCCTTCCGATTAGCCGAAAAACAAGATTCGACTTATATATATTTTATTAAATAAAGCCGGGAAATTGTTATAAAACCCTATATATTAATAAAACGTTAATAAATGCGACGAAAAATTCGCTAATAAAAATTAGCGCTAACAAATAGGTAGTAAAAGTAAACTAAAAAAAAAGACACCGGATAAATTACTTCCCCTTTTATTAGCTAAAATATAATAGCGAATTTCGGAATTAAAAAATAAAAAGCGTATTTAAGATAAGCGGGTATTTATTATAAAGTCTCTAAAGGACTAAAAGGATAAAAAACCTTTAATAAACTAACCTATATTATTACGGTAGCGTTTTAAAGTTATTTTAAAAGCTTTTTGCCTTATAGCTAATATAAGTACGAGCTAAAATTAAAGTTTCTATTATATAAATAAGAAATTGTACTAATAAAAAAACCTTTTTTTATATCCCGAAAATACTAAAAAAAGGCATAAATATAAACGCGCGACTAATTAAAAGAACTTATTATTTTAAAATAATCGAGATATTTATAAATTTAAATAAGACGCGTTCGGCTAATATAAACACCGCCTAGATATAGCTGTAATTTCGGCCGAGCCTTTTTTTAAAATAGCTAAAAAAACTTATATAAATGTAATAAGTTTGTACGAAATCGACCGATTTATTAAAAAAAGCGCGAAATTACCGACTTTTTATATACCGACGCTAAAAAATTTCGAGAGTAAGCTAGAAAAGTAGTGCTAAAATATTACTATAAAATATTAGGAATATTTAGTAAAATCGAGTCCGATATACTGTCGCTTTATTATTTTAACAACTATTTAATTAAGCTAGAACTTAAAGCAATACCCGATAACCTAGGATATAGTTTATTATATAAAATATCCGTAAAAAAGTTAAAAAAATATCGGAAATATATTACCGAAAATTTATATAAAAGTTTTATAAAATTTAATATAACATTATAAGCCGCGCTTATATTATTTGCCGTTAAATAAAATAAAAGCCTTCGGTTTTATATAGATTATTATAAATTAAATAAAATTATAATTAAGGATAAATATCCGCTACCGCTTATTAAAAAAACGTTAGTACGAATTTTTAAGGCTAAAATATTTATTAAAATTAATATTTAATAAACTTTTTATAAAATCCGAATAAACCCCGATAGTAAAGACCTTATTATTTTTTATACCCGATATAACATATATAAATTTAAGGTATTATTTTTCGGCTTAATTAATAGTCTAACTATTTTTTAGCGATATATTAATAATATATTAATAAAATATCTCAATAAATTTTATTTAATATATATTAACGATATATTAATTTATTCCGAGAATAAGAAATAGTATTAAAAATATGTTATAAAGATATTACGTAAGCTAGAAGTAGCCGGCTTTTAAGCGGATTTTAAAAAGTACGAATTTTACGTTATAAGTACTAAATTTCTCGGTTTTATTATTAGTATTAAAAGCATTACAGTAAATCCCGATAAAGTAGCTATTATTTAAAACTGGTAATAACCGGATAGCGTACGTAATATATAATTTTTTTTAAGATTTTATAATTTTTATCGTAAGTTTATCGAAAAGTACGGATATATCGTATGCCCTTTAATTAACTTTATATAAAAAAATAAACTTTTTATATAAATAAACGAATATAAAGTTACGTTTGTTAAGCTAAAAGAGAAATTGCTAACTATATTTATTTTAGCGCACTTTTTATTCGATAAAAAAACCCGTTTCGAAATAAACGTATTAAATAGTATTTATACCGAGGTTTTATTATAAAAAACTAATAAATATTTCTTCTGGCATCCGGTCGTTTATTATTCCAAAACTATATATAAAATTAAATATAATTACGATATTTATAATAAGGAATTAATAGCAGTAGTCCGAGCGTTACACTATTAACGCGTTAAGTTAATAGGTTTATAATACTTTCGTCCTTTCGAGATTATTACTAATTACTAAGTTTTAATTTATTTCGGGACTAAAAAACTATTAAACTTTTGTTAGGCCGGCTAGGCTAAAATGCTTTTATAATATAACTTTATTATTTTATATTAACTAAAAAAGGAAAACGTTTTCGTAAACGCTTTATTTTATAAATCTAAAGATTTAAAAACACAGAAAGTTAAATAAAAGGCGTACTAATATATATAAGTATTTAAACCCGCCGCTATATATTACGAAATAATTTTTAAACCGATAAATAACGCTAATATGCCTGCTATTAGTATAATCGAGAAAGTAGTAAACCTGATAATATTTAATAAAGGAGTCGAGCCCCTTACAAAATTAGGCGTATTTTTAATTAACAAACTACTATAAGCTAACTAGATTAGCTACAATTTTAACATATAACGTATTTAAACTTAAACAGACTTAACTAAAAGATAGATTATATTAAAAAAATTACTAATATTTAAGAGGCGACTCGTAATACCCGATTAAAATGCCTTATATATAAAAATAATTAAAAAAACTTATATATATATTATTACTATTTACTTAAGGCGAAATAAAACGCGACATATTATTACTAACTATTATTAATAGCCCCGGATAGCTAGCGATATCGACTGTTATGTTACTAATTATTTAATTTGCCGATTTTTTAAAAACCCCTATAATAAAACTCTAGGACTATTAAAGCTATTGCTGGTACCTTATTATATCTGGGAATATTTTATAATAGATTTTAAAAATATGCCTAAAAATAAGCATAGGTATAATAACGTTTTAGCTATAATTTGCCGACTAAATAAGCGAATATAAACAATCTTTTATATATAATATATAATTACGAAAGATATTATATATATATATTATTATAAACCCTTAAGAATATTTAGCTTATCCCGTAATATTATTAGCGATTGCAAACCGTAATTTATTTCCGACTTTATAAATAAAATGTCCCGTATGCTTGGTATATATTAGAAATTATTGTCTTTAAGCCACTCCTAAATAACGGGATAAGCTAAAATTATATATTAGATTTTAAATATACGCTTGCGGCCGTTTATTAACCATTTTTAAGACAATTAGTCCGAAACATTTCCAGCTTTAAATATAGTATAAATTAGTATTATTTATAACTTAATTAGCTTTAAGCTGTATGAGATAGAAATAGGATTTAAAATGTTTATGCCTTTTAATTAGGAAAATTAAACTACCGAATTTAAAGATATATTTCCTTATAAGCGATTATTTTAGGAAAAGGCTTAAAAGATTATAAAAACGATTTAGGGGTATATAGATTACGCAAGATTTTTAATAAATAAAGTATAGGCTAAGATAATAAAATAGGCTAATAGGTATTAATAAAAGCTTAATTTCGGCATCGGCGATTATATATTTATTATTAAAAAAGTCTGATTTATTAACAGGCCTAATAATAAGCTAAATTTTTCCCTAACCTATTAATATTACGAAATTATTTAATAAATCAATTATTTATATCGGCTAAAAGTTTCGGACAGGTAACGTACGGGTAATATATTTTACGCGAACCGCCTATAAAAATACCCGAATAATCTTTTGCCGGGCTAAAAAGCCGAGAATTTTCCCGGAGAGCTAATTAATAACGAAAAAAAATAAGTAGTAAATAAAATCTTTTCGTTTTAGCTATATTATAACAGATTACGATACTAAATTTAGTAATAAAAATAAGACCCAGATTTTATATAATATAATACGGAGTTATTTAAAAATTTACTTAATAAGTTATAAAAGTTCTATAAGTTATACCCTAAAATGCCAGAACTACTAACGAAACTAACGGACTAAAAAAAAGCGTATACTAATAAAACAAACGATCCGCCTTACCCAAACGATAATAAATTAGCGGCAGGAGAATTTGTTATAAAAAAAAAAAAGCTATAAATGCCGCGTATAAAACTTATAATTAAAAATTAAACAGCTAACGTAATTATATAAAACAACGACAGCTATAATATAAATTAAAGGCTTATAGCGTAACTATTTAAAGTAAATCCGAAAGCACCCCTTTTCTACCTAAAAAATAATTACTACCCGGGTCCGCTTATATATAATAAAAGTCTTACGTTCGATTTTAATTATAATTCGGGACGAGTTATTTTTTCTTTTTAAGGGGGGGGTAATGTAACGGCGTAGCTAAGGTGGCTTAACTATATAGCTTATACACGTAATACGTACTATTAAGGTTAAGTTGGTAGGGAACAAAAGGCTTATATACTTTAAATAGGATACCCTAGTTATTTCTACCTATAGCTGATAAAAGAAAATCCCTTCCTTTCTTTTCTTACCTTTAATATTTTTTATAAATAATTAGGTAATAAGCAGCCTTGCCTCTTCCATTCCTTTCAGGCCGTAACAAATATTTTATAATAATAATAATTAAACCGTATTTATATAAGCTATTTCCTTTAATCCGTAGCTAATTTATCGTTATTTTAGTTTTTATTTTACCGTTATAATTTATTTATTAAAAACTATTAGTTAATTAATTTTTTTCTCCCTTTTTTAAAAAAAATTATTTAATATTTTATTAACTTATTTCTTACACTTTTTATTTTCTTGCGTTTTTTTATATTAAATTTACTAAATTATCTCGTTAGTTTTATTTTTATTTTCTCGTTTACTAAAATATCCGATATAAGTAATAATAACGGTACTAATAAACGTTAAAATAGCTAAGCTAATTAAATTAACTATATTAGCCGAGCTAGTACCGGTCGAGCTAGCTTTTTTAAAAAGCCGCTTATTACGCCCGTTTAATATTATAATAATACCGTTATTTTATAAATAGCCCGGGATATTCCTTAATTTAAAAAGCGTTATTATTATTATTAAATTCGTTAAATTTATAACCGCATTTTTAGCCGCCGTATAATATGTTATTAAATCGCTTTAAACTTTTTATATCGGCTTTATTATAATAAAGCTTAATATATTTTTTATTACGGAATAGCGAGCCTTTAAAAATCAAATGTAAATTTTTTAATCTAACATTTTTTACTTATATATTATATTCCAAAGGTTATAATATATATAAATTTATTAATATATTATTATAAAACAAGGGATTACAGGTATTAATAGCAGCTTAAGAGCCACTAAAAGCCCCTTAAAGCCACATTATAAAGCACTTTATAAGGTATTTATAAGGCATTTTATAGTGGATTATATACTTATATTTAGCTGACCTTTTCTCTCACATTTACCTTATTAAATAGTCATATAATTACATAGATTTAATTAAATAGCTCTAGCAGCTATTATATACACTTATTTTTAACTTAATATTTCATTTTTTATTTACCCCGACACCTTGTTTTAAAACATTTAGCTCCCCCGGATAAGCCTCGACTTTTTTGCCTTTTAATTAATCGAGTAAAATAGTCTTTTTATATTATACGTTATAAAAGCATAAAATTTATTAATAATAACTACTTAAAGTATATATTATTAAACTTACTTTATCTTTATTTAATATATCGCATATAAATTATTTTATTTTATTTAATAGCTACTTGTTTTTTATATAAATCGAACTTAGCTATATAATCGATAGCTAGCTATTTTTATTTATATATTATATTTACGTTATTTATTACTTATAATTTACGAATTTTTTTTATATATATTAGAAATACAAAACGCGATAATATAAGAGATATTAAGTTATATATTTTTATATATAAACCTGTTTATTTTATATAGGCAATAATAATAAGCTAATTATATTTAATATATAGCTAAATATAGCCAGCTATTAATACGTATATAATTTATATAAATAATGATATCGGATAATACTTTTATATACACTAATATATTTTATTACTTAAATGTTATTTTTAGCAATAAAAGAGGCTACTGCTGCTGCTATTATTGCCGCTACTGCTACTAATAGCTATAACTAGCTAACTTACTATCACTTATTATTAGCTATTAGGGAGGCTTATAAAGAGGTTATTTAATTTAACTTATTGCTACTATTACTACTATTACTACTATTAATAACTATAGCTATTTAATTTATTAAAAGCTATGGCTAGCTATATCTAGCTAACTTGTTATTATTTAACTTACTGTTAATCTGCTATTACTGCTGCTATTACTACTAATAGCTATAGCTAGCTGACTTATTATTACTTAACTTACTACTGCTATTATTAATAGCTATAGCTATCTGACTTATTATAAGCTATTAAATTAGCTGATTTACTTTAAAGTCCTTAAAGTGAAATTTTTTTTTCCCAAATCTAAAAGTTAGGCATTTAAGTGTAAAGCGTGCTTTTATTTTATTTTATTTTTTGATTTTTTAGCTACGTGAAAGCTAGCTAAAAAATCAGGGAGAGATATTATAAGGCAGGGGATTACGGGTATTAATAGTAGCTTAAAAGCTATTAAAAGCCCCTTAAAGTTACATTATAAAGCACTTTATAAAATATCCATAAGGCATTTTATAGTAAATTATATACTTATATTTAGCTAACCTTTTCCCTTACATTTACTTTATTAAATAGTTTTAGCAGCTATTATATACACTTATTTTTAACTTGATATTTCACTTTTTATTTACCTTAACACCTTATCTTAAGACAATATTTATTTCCCGTTTATATTATTTTCGTAATTAAATTAGTTAATTAAATTTTAGCTTAATAATATTCGATTAAAAACGCTTTAATAATTTTATTATTTAATTTATTTTAGCTTAAAAATATTAAATAAATATAAATAATAATGCCGTTAAAAATATAGCTTTATTATATATATTATAAGAAAGAATTAGTAAGTTAATTTAATTTCGGCCTAATTCCGACTTTTTAAATATAAAACGCCTTATTTTAAATCTACCGAGTAAAATATAATTTAATTAGTTGTAATAAAAATAAAAAAGTTAATTTTAAATAATATTTTTAGTTTTTTTTAATAATATTATTAATAATTTATAAAATTCCCGTTATTAATATTAATTATTTATTTTTAAACGTAAAACTATTACTTATATAGTTTTTTATTTTTTTAAATACGGGGTTATAAGTTTTATATTTATTTAATTGCTTTTTTTCGAGGCTGTTTTTAATAATTTTCCAATTTTTTAATTAGCGCTAAACTTATGCCGGTATAAATAAATTTTATTTTAATATAAAAAATCGCGGTCTTACTATATACATTATTGCTATTTAAGCGTTTATAAAAAACGTACGTTTAGTTTTTATAGCAATATATTTTAACCGCCTTTAAGTTATATTTTTAAATAAGTTAAAATAGGAATTTTTAGTTTTTAATTAAATTATTAGCCCGGTTTCGGGTTTTTTTCGGGAATATTATATTATAATTTAATTAGTAAAGTATAAAATAATCGATTTTAAAAATTTAAATTTAAATCTTAATAATATTAATAAAATTATTATTTTTTATTTAATACTATTAGTAATTATTTAGTCCGCTTATTTTTAAGTTCGATTTTTAAAATATTATTTATAATAGCCGCTTTTTTTATATTGTCGTTTTTCGGTTTTTATTTTTATTTATCGGTTTTAAGGCCCTTATTATTTTAAATTATATAGCTTGTTTATTTTTAAGTTCGAATTTTAAAATATTATATATAATAACTATTTTTTTATTTTTTATATTAATATAGAATTTTATTTTATTTATTAGTAGTAATACGAAATGTATGGGGTGGAGTAATATATTATACAAAAAATAGAGATCCAGCATTTAGGTTACAGCGGAGCTGCACCCTAAATGCTTAGGATCTCTTATCTTTCTTATCTACCTTATCTTATCTAAGCTAAGCTAGTCCTAAGGGATAGGGGCCCGTAGGGCCCCGTATTAAATAGTTTATTTAATTGTCCGAAAAAATATATTCGGTTCGTTTTTTTTAATTTTCGGTACTTTTTTATAGCTATTTTATTTTAACGTTTAAAAATTATAATACTTAATGTTAGTTATTAATTATTTTATAGTTTATTATATTATTATTAAGTTTTTCGTTTTTTTAATTTTTTTAATTTTCGCTTATATTTTATAATATTATTTTAAACGTTAGTTATATTTTCGGCTATTATTTATTAATTATATTTAATAAGCTATTTATTTTATTTTATTTCGTAATATATTTCTTCTTAATATACCTAATAGTTAATTATATTTTTAATTATTTATTTCTTATTGTTTTTAAATTAAGTATAAATAAAGGGTCAAATAATTTAATTTTTTATAATTTTGGAAATTATATAAAGAATACGTTATAAATTTGATTATATTTTATAAATAAAGCGAGCCGGTAAATTTAAAAGCCGATTTTTGCGATAACTTTAAAAAGTCCGATAAATTTTAAAGCAAGTTTAAAATATTTTAGTCGTAAATTTTTAATCAAAAGCCTAACTATTTAATTAATATATAAAATTAGAAAAATATATTTATTATTATAATATTTTGCGTATAATTTGTTAGCGTTTGTTTAATAATTTTTGAAATTTTTTCGGAATTATTTCAGACGTTTTAGTCGGGTATATACCCCGGGGACCTATTTTATAATAAGAGATTTTAATATAAAAATGCGAAATTCGGGAAGATATTTATATAAAACTTTAAAAAGCGCCTTTCCGGTTATCCGATTATAAATAAAATTTATAGTAAATATAACATAAAGTAATAACTTTAATTACGTTATTTATTAAGTGTTAATAAAATTTCGTAAATATGTTTTTAATGTTTAATTTATTTATTCCGTTTATTTATCGGTTTAAGCGTAAAACGCTATTAAAAATCGTGATTTTATTTTATTATAGTAATAAAATTTAAACTAAAACTTATTTATAAAAATAAGTCCCTTATTTAATATAATATTTATAAAAGCGTTAAATTAACACTCGATTGATTTATAAAATAGTTAGGCTAGTTAAATAGCGTTTAAATAAATAAATATTATAAATAAAAAAGTTAATATTTCGCCTTAAATCCGAAATAAATCTCGTAATTTTATATATAGTCTCGAATGTTTTATTATAAATTTTCCTAGTAAAACTTCCGGGCTAATAGCTAATAAGTTTATTTTTATCCGAAATAGCTTATCAGCTTATTATTATAATATAATTCGATTAGTTATAATTAAAAAAAACCTTTTTTAAGGTATATAAATTTATTAATCGAAAAGAATAAAATTATAAAGCCTTAAGCTTTATTAGATATTTTAAATTAAATTAATAATAATACGGGATTAAATTATTCAATATTTAAGGTCTTTTTATTATATATTTTAAATAAAAATAATTAAGTCCGGAAAATATTTATTTTAATAATAAGTTTTATTTTTAGCTATATAATAAACTTTATATTAAATAACAGCTTATATTAATATTTATTAAATATTTACCGGAATATAAATGTTTGTGAGACCTGTGAATATAATAAAGCTTGTTTTATTAATTAATGATAAGTCTCGAAAAGACTTATATAATATAGCTATAGCTAGGCTTAATAACTGCCCCCTCACAAAATGATCGACGACCTGTCGATCTCTCTCTCTCTTAATATAATAAAAGAAAAAACTCTCCTTAATTTTGATTTTATTTAAAGCTATAGCTATTACCTTTCCCTCTCTCTCTCTTTAACGTAATAAAAGAAATTAACAAAAGAAAAAATTAATAGCCTCTTAGTTAATATTAGTGTTATATATATTTGTCGAAACGAGAGAAGCGGTAATATATCGTAAGGACAATATATATCGATGCTGGTTATTATATTAAAGGATAATACATATATTAATTAATGTTTAAAAATAGTTATAAAAATAATATGTATATTAATGCCGTAAAGATAATATAACAAGTAAGGAGTAACTATACTAAAAGATAATATATATACGTAAGGTAATATATGTTACGGCCGAATTAAGACTAGTCAGGATTAGGATTAGGATTGAAATCAGGATTAGGTAGGGTACGTAAACGCTGCAATTACCTGAATAACTAAGCTACCCCACCTTGCGTATATAATAATTTCTAGCAGGCCTTGTTAGGCTTGCTTCCTCTTTTTTTTTTTCTTATATTAATAATTTTACTAATAATATAGCCAGATTTTAAGCTTTATTTTTCGTAAGTATATATCCCGTAATATAATTATCAATATTACTTTATTGCCTAAAAAGGCCTTATAATATCCTAATAAAGGTACGCGTATAATTAAGCGTAAGACCTTAAACCTAAAACGATATTAAGTAATAATATTAATCCGAATTAAAGATCGCGAAACGCGTTTCGCCGAGCGTTAAGCTACTAAAGATATAGCTAAAAAAGAAGTTAAATTTAACCTAAATAACCTAAATCGACTTTAGGCAAAAGCCGATAAAGTCCCGAAAATGCCTTATTATCGATAATTTTTAATTATAACCGAATATTTTTAGCCGCCCGAAAAAATTACTTCTTAATAAAAAGAGAAGGAGGATAAGGGTAAAAAAGAACTTTTTGTAAAAAAAAAACCTACGTATATAGATTATTAAAAATTAAACCTTAATAACGAAATCTTGCGAATTTGTTATTAAAAAACCTCCGGTAAGGTAACTATAAATTTATAAAAAAAGCTTAACGGATATATAGCTTTATAGAGTGCCCGTATAAAAGAATTATATATACTTTTCTTCTCGATAACGGAAAATAGCAAGTATGCTTAGTTAAGTTATAATAAATTAATAGCAAAGGATAATTTTGTTAAATACGCCGTAAAGGACCTAACCGCTATATTTCGCGAAATAAAGCTTAAAACCCTGCTAATAGTTATTTTTAAAAAGTAAGTAAGGTAGCTATACGTTATCGCATTAGGCCTAAATAATAATTTGGAAATTGCCGCTAATTAAATTTACTATTTCGGTTGTATAAATTAAGCTAATATAAAGGAATTATAAAAAGCCGATACGGAGTTATAAGATATATTAGCTATTTTAAAAGAACGTAACCGGAAAGTGTATAACTTATAGGCTATTTTAATAGAATTATAAACCCGCATAAATATTATAGCAGCTTTTATTTTAATATATAACTTTATTATCCCGCGTAACTAGCGTAACTAAACCTTAGGCAGTATTATAAACTAATTTATAGTATTAAAAAGAAATATTTGCCGCAATATAAAAATTAAATTAGCACTTATTTTTTATAACGATATAAAATAAGATAAAGTATCCTTCGAAATCTAGTACCGATAAGTTACTAATAAATTAAAAATAAATACTAATTACTTTAAAAGTAATAAAGCATATATAACGTATATAAAAAGTCGCCTAAATAGTAATATATTAAAAAATTTATAACTTTTTTTAAAAAATTCCTACCCGGACTATATCGCTAACTTCACGTAACTAATGTCCTATCTTTAAAAGAAATATTACAATTATAATAAAAAAAAAGGTTATTAATAAATATTATACCTTAAATATAACTAAAGTACCCGATTATAAGAAATTTAAAAATAAGTTTATACGACTAGCGGAATAAATTTATAAGCCTAAAAATAAATAAAAGGCGGAGTTTAAATGCAAGCTTAATACTAATATATAAATTGCTATAGTAATTATTTATAACAATCTGTCGGTAGATTTTAATGCCTTTATTCGCTATAAATTAAACATTGCTTTAACGTATTTATAAGGCTCTCGTAATAAAGCAAAGGTAGTTTTTCTTGCTACCGGAAGCCCCCGAACCGATAATAATAACCGTAATAGTCGTGATAAAAGTAGAAGAAAAAAAGGCGGAAATACCGGATAAGGTAGCTAGAATTAAAGCCCGCGATTATTAGTTTTTTAATAATATAACCTAATACGGGAGAAAATAACCTACTTAATTACGGAAAACCGCTGTTTTAGCTATAAATAATAAAGCTATAATGTATATAATTATTTATTAAACGCTTTACGTTCCGGTATAGTTAATAAGCAGGCATGTATTAATATTATTTTAAAAAAGTATTTTTCTATCGCGAAATTTAATAAAAAAAAGTTACTTATAAAAAAAGAACTAAAAAATTAACCCTAAAAAACTTTAAACCTTTTTTAAAAAATAAAATCTTTTATAATATATAAAAGTTAGCGGAAGTAATACCCTTTAATTTCTTTTTACGTTATTTCGGAAGAAAAGCTTTATATATTATATATATTTTTAAGCTTAATAGATTATTTTTAACTATATATAATGCTTTAAAAAATACCGGAGCTAATAGCTATATTTTTATAAATATCCTATTTGTTAAAAAAGTAATAAAATATTTATAACCTAAAGTTATTACCGACTTTATGCCCGGATTAATAGGCGGGTATAATAATAAAGCTACTTAATTAGTAAATATAGCCTTAATATTAAATCTTTAAATTTAAAAACGTAAAATAAAATACGTCTTTATTTTAGTTATTAATATAAAATATAAAATAATTTTAGGCCGAAAATTCTTTAAAATTTATAAATTATTAATCGATATAGCTAATCGGAAATTGCTATTCCTAAATAAATAAAAACCCGATATTTCTTTTTATATAGATATACGGATAAACGAAACTAGTTTTTTAGTTTGTAACCTTAAATTTTAAAAGGATATAAATCGCCGTAAGTAGTTATTATATAAAGAAGATTAGCGATAAATGGCAGAAAAGAAAGGAAAAAAGGTCCGCTTATTAAAAGCACTTTTAAAAAAACCCAGTTATTTATTAAAGCCGGTAAAAATAGAGGAAGTTCCCGATAAGTATTTTATTTTATTACTATTAGGGAAAATACTTTTAGATACCTAAAAAAACGCTAAAAAAACGTATATATTACGATATATATTTAAATTGGAAGCCGAAATTATATTATTACAATTACGCGATAATTCCGCCCCCAGGGATAACGAGAACTATATCGATATATATTTTTTTATACGCTATAAATATCGTATATTATAGCGACCTCCCGATATAAGAAATAAAAAAATATCTCCAAATATGCGGCCCCAAGCCTTAGTCTTATAAGCGCTAGCCTAATCCCGATTAAAGGATACGCTAAAAGTTAATATACTAAAGTCCGATAGGCGCTGCCGCGCGTAGCCCGCTAAAAAATAATTACAAAACTAAAAAGGCCTTTATCGCTTACGTAAAAACATTACTTAATATAAAGAATATATTAATATAATAGTCGTAAATAATAATATATTCTTATATATAGTTAAATTATTTAAGCTAACCGTATATAAAACTAATATTTATAAAATAAGTAAGTTTATTTAGGCGAAAAAACGCGAACTATATTTACTAAATAAAGATACCGAAAAGTTACACCGGAAAATATAAAAAGTTATGCTAGAATACTACCGTAAATATTTCGACATTTTTAGCAAAATTCGATCCGATAAACTCGCGTTAAATTATTTAATTAATTATTAGATTAACCTAGAAAATAATACCCGATTAAAAGATTTAAATTATAATTTATTATATAAAATATTTTTTAAGAAATTAAAAGCGTATAAAAAATATTTAATAGAGAATTTACGGAAAAGCTTTATTAAATTTAATAATATCCCGTAAGCTATATTAGTTTTTTTTGCCCTTAAGCTTAATAAAAAGCTCCGATTTTATATCGATTACCGGCGCTTAAATATAATTACTAAAAAAAATCGACACCTTTTTCTATTAATCGAAAAAACTTTATCCCGTTTTAAAAAAGCTAAAATCTTTATAAAAATCGACATTAGATAAACTTTTTATAAAATTCGCATATATTTTAAATATAAAAACCTTATAACCTTTAAAACTCGATATAGTTTTTTCCGATATAAAATCCTGCTATTTAAATTAACTAATAAACTTTTTACGTTTTAACGTTATATTAATAATATATTAATAAAATATTTCGATAATTTTTATAACGTTTATATTAACGACATTATTATATTTTCGGAAAACGAAAAATAATATATTTAATACGTAAAAAAAATCTTAAATAAATTTCGCGCTATAAGACTTTAAGTAAATTTAGATAAATATAAATTTTACGTTATAAAAATTAAATTTCTCGGATTTATTATAAAAATAAATAATATTAAAATAAACCTTTAAAAAGTCGAGGCTATATATATATAAAAAACCTTTACTACCGTTAAAAATGTTTAGTTATTTTTAGGTTTTTATAACTTTTATTGTAAATTTATAAAGAAATATAAACGCGTAATATAACTATTAATTAATTTAACCCGTAAGAAATAAGCGTAGTTTTAAAGCGAAAATTATATAATAGCATTTAACGAATTAAAAGCCCGACTATTAAACGCATTAATTTTAATACACTTCTCGTTCAATAGAAAAACGCGATTAAAAATTAATACCTTCGATAATATAATAATAAAAATCTTTAATTAAAAATATAATAATAGCTAATAATACCCCGTAATATTCTTTTTAGAGATATTATAAAAAGCTAAACAATTTTACCTAATATATAATAAAAAACTACTAGCAATAATTAAAGCCTTATAATATTAACGTGCTAAACTTATTAGCTTATAATACGCCTAGCCCTTTATTATTATTACTAATTATCGGGCCCTGGAATATTTTAATATAAAAAAGCTTTTTAACGCGAAATAGGTCGCTTAATTTAAGCTTTTATTCCAATATTATTTTATTATTACTTTCCGCCCTAGTTAAAAAAATAAGGTTGCCGATACCTTATTGCGAAAAGCCGAGGATCTTAAAACGTAAAAAGAAAAAAAAAAGGCATAATATACGATAGCTTTATTTAAGGCTATTAATATAATTTAAATCTCCTTTATTAAGTATATAAAAAATCTTCCTACCTTATTAAAGGTACGGGTTGTAAAAATTAGTATATTTAATAACGTAAACATTCTCCCTTTTTAAATATTTAAGGTAGTATTAATAAATAAAATTTTATGCCGTAATCGATAAAATCTTAAGCTCGCGATTTATCGATTTAAAGCAAGAATAAAAAAAGGCTTAAATTAAATAATAGCCGGTAATTTAGTTTTATATAAAAGCTGCCTAATAATATCCGATATAAAGAACTTACGGACTAAAATCTTAAATAAGGTATACTTTCGTATTATTATAACGTATTTTAAATATAATAAAACTAAATAATTACTTATACTATTATATTAGTAGTTAGGAATAAATAGCGATATCGATCGATTTATATCTAATTATATAATATATCGGTTGTCGAAATTATTTTGCGATAAAACCCCTGGTTTATTATATTTATTACCTATTCTATTATATACCTGGCAATATATTATAATAAATTTTAAGTCTATACTTTTAAACCGATATAAATTCGATAACTTATATATTATAATCGACCGATTAAGTAAGCGTATTTGAAGCATTTTTTATATAAAAAAAGTTATAAATAAAAATATAGCGTTTATATATTACGAGAGACCTTATTATATATTCGGCTTGCTATAATCGGTTATTAGTAACCGTAATCCGTAATTTATATTTAATTTTACCGATAAAATCTCTAGGATCTTCGGCATTAAATAAAAGTTATCCTCGTTTAAACACTCTTAAACAGCTAATTAGATAAAAAATATTCATTAATTTATCGACTAGCGCTTACGGCCTTATATAAACCATTATTAGAATAATTAGTCTAAAGTAATCCCTGTTATAAATGTGGTATAAGTAAGCTTTTTATACGACTCGACCGGCCTATCACCCTATAAAATAAAAATAAAATTCCCTATACCCTTATATTTCGATTAGTTTTAATAAACGGCTAATTTCTAGAATATAACCCCGCAAAAAAAGCTATTAAAGAAAAAGGCCTAAACTGTAATAAATACTATTAAAAAATATTATAACGCTGCCCGGAAATCTATAGCTATTAGCTAATAACGTATAATTAATTAGGTAAATAAACATTATCGCGAGCCGGATTTTGACGTCGGAATTCGGGTATTTATTATTAAAAAGTCCTAATTTATAAATTATCCGAATAATAAATTAAATTACCCCTTTACGTAATTATATTATTATATACTAAAAAAAATTAGTTACTTATACCGATTAAAAGTTCCGGATAAATAGAGGGGCACTAACGTATTCCTAGCCGACCGATTGCGATAATACCTAAATAACCTTTTGCTAAAATAAACCTCCGAAAACCTTAAGGGTAAAGTAATCGACCTAACGTTATAAAAAAAGAAATGGGAAATAAAAAAAGTAATTATATTATAAATATATTATAAGCGGTTATAATACTAAATGTAATAACGTAAATAAAACCTTAACTCTATATAATATAATATTAAATCCTTTAAAAATTCCCTATCTAAATTATAAAGCTATTATACCGAATATTTAAATGCGGCAAATCTTCCCTTACGTCTAAAAGTATAGGAAAAGGCAGCTATAATAGACACTTTCGATCCCTTATATAACGATAATAACGTACCGGTTACGGCGTAAGTTACGAAAATGCGTAAAAAAAAAACGACCGAGAAAAACGTAAATATAAGTAGTACTAATAAATTAAATTATAACAATTGTATAAAACGCAATTATTATATTCCGGATTAAGGGCCCGGTTATATAATAATTTAATGTAGATCTGAAGGTATCTCTCTTTTGCTTAAAAAAGCGATTAACGTAAGTTCGAGCCTGGCTGTTAGTAGCTTAATTTTTTATTAAATAAATTTGCGGACGAATTTTTTCTGACGGGAGGGTAATATTACGGCCGAATTAAGACTAATTAAGATTAGGATTAGGATTAAAATCAGGATTAGGTAGGGTACGTAAACGCTATAATTACCTAAATAATTAAGCTACTTTATTTTGCGTATATAGTAATTTTTAACAGGCCTTATTAGGCTTGCTTCCTCTTTTCCTTTTCTTCCTTATATTAATAATTTTACTAGTAATATAGCCAGATCTTAAGCCCTGTTTTTTGTAGGCGTATACCCTGTAATAATATATATATTAATGTTATAACGAGGGATTAATAAATATTTGCGATAATAAGATTTGCGCCAAAAGTAGTATATATATTAATTGACAAAAGATATTGCGAAAGTAGTTAATGATATAAAAAATAATTACATTAAAAATCAATATTAGTTAAATAAAAAAGGCCTAACGTTTTTTTGCTAGTAATATAAAAATATTTAAAAACTTTTTTTTACGTTTTTATAATTACGGTTATAACTTATATAAAAAAGGTGCTATATTATTATCGTCGTCGCTATTATTATTATTATTAACGTATTAAAGCTTTGCTAGAAATTTAATAATAAGCGGTTTTTATTTAATTAATTGTAACAGCTTTTATTTAATTAGTTTCGGCGATTGCTTAATTAGCTTCGGCTTTAATTCTTTAACGTATTTTTTTAAAGGTTTTACTTAGTTTCGGAAACTTAAGTATTATCGATACTTTCAGTAGTATCAACGGCTCGGGTATAAGTGGCTTTAATAATACTATTATTAATATAGTTATTATTATTATCGGTAGTTTAGTTTTCTTTACTATAGCTGCTAGTTCTTTTGTTATAGTCGCTAGTCCTTTTGTTATTACCGTTATCGATAGTTTAGGTTCTTATACTATAATTACTAGTTCTTTTAGCTTAATTAGCTATAATAGCTTAATTATCAACAGCTTTTTAGTTAGCGTAATCGCTGCTATCGATATCGGTAATAACTATAGTATAAAGCTTGGTATAAACTTCGATTTTAGGGATTATACCGTTAATTAATTGATTTAATAGCTTAGGTTTTTAGTCCTTTTCTTAATTTACTTTTTAATACGTCACTTTAAATATTTAAAATCGATAATTATTATTATATAATTTGCTATTTAAGATTATAGTATATAATATTATAATATATTCGCTATTTTTTATCGATATCATTATTAATAGTCCCGAAACTTTTTTTAATTATTTTAAACTTTTAGTCGATATTTTTATTAATTATATATATTTTTTATCGATATTAAAGTTAATACGATATAAGATTTCGGCGATATAACGTTATATCTCGTTTTTATTTACAATATTTATTTTTAGTTTATTAATTATTTATAATATATTAACTCGCGTTTTATTAACTGCGTTATTAAGTTCCGTTTTATTAATATAATTATATTATTATATATTTTAAATTACCTTTTCGATTTCTACGATTTTAATAATAAAGTTATTTTCTAATTTAAGAAATCTTAATATTATCCCTTTCGTACTATCGGTAACGGGTTTAATATAGAGAGATTTAAAATATAGAAAAAAGTTCTTTCTCGATAGAATTAGCTTTTATAATAGCATTTTATTATTGTCGTTATTATTATCTTTTAGTTCGCTATCGCCGTTATTTCTTTTATTATTGCCGTACCCCTTATTATTATCGTTTTATTTACTACTATCGTCTTACTTATTACTGTCGTTTTTTTAGTCGTTTTCCTTATTACTATTCTTATTTTTATCGACAGGTAAATCTAACATTAATAGTTAAACGGGTTTTAAGTCTCCCTATATTAAATCCGGGGCCGTCGTTCTTTAAAATAATAATATAACTTAAGCGCTTTTTAGTTATAACAGCTAAACTAGTCTATACTAATAAAATAAGATATTAATAACACTAGGTATTATTTCTATTTCTTATAAAACATTACCGTATATTTTAATAGCTTTAAGCTTTTCGGCAATTAAAAGCTCCTAATTTTAATGCGTTTTTTAATTCGATAATAATCCCTTTTGCCTAACTAATTTCAATTTTTATTTAATATTTTAATAAAATTTAGTAACGTTTAGCTATATATAAAAAGGTATTTAAAGTAATACTTTTATAATACCGTTATTATTAATATATTCTTTTAATAAGTAATATTTTACTATATTTTTTTAGTATTTTCAAGATTATTAACAGATATAGCTAAAGCCGCGTTATTAATTTTATAGTTATTTTTATTTATATATAAATAACGTTACTTATTTATAAAATTATCAACTTTTATTACTAATTTAATTTTATTAATTACTACGTTAATATCTTCCTTTTTTATAAAAATAGCGTTATTTTAAAAGCTTTAAATTAACCCCCCCTTTTTCCCAGTTAATTATATCGAAATAATTAGTTATATTATTAATTATTAATTATTAAATATTATCGATATATTTTTACGATATGTCGTTAGGCGTAAAAACTTGTCGATATTATATTAATAATCGAAATTATCGTATCGGTTATAATTATTATAAGGATTAAAGCGGTTATAAAATATAAAAACAATAAAGTTAAAGTTATTAAAGCAGAAAAGCATTTATAGAAAAAAGTATATATAGGAAGGAAATATATATAAGGTATATATAATTAAAATATATATAAGTTAGTCGTAAAATAATAGTAAGATTATAATAAATTATTATTGTTATATATATATAAAATAATAATAAAAATATAATAAGTGATTATTATTATAAAAAAGGTACCGGTAATAATATTTAGCTATTATATCGAATTAATTATAATATTATTAATTAATATAATCTGTTAATAAGGTATATTAATTATTATTTTACTATTATTATTATCGTATACCGTATTATCGTTAATTTTATTTATTAATAGCGTATATTAATTTAGTAATTTTTATTAAAATATCGGTATTTCTATATTTATTTTTAATATAATATCGACTAGTTTTTAATTATTTATCGTTTTTAATACTTTTATTTATATTAATTTATCGTTTGTTTTTTTATATTTTAGTTTTTTTAATGTTAGTTTATATTTAATATCGAATTTTATTATTACTTTTACCGCATTTTATATAAATAATTCTTTCGGGTATTATTAATTATCGATTACTATATAGCTTTTTTATTTAATAAGATATTTTAAAATTAGCTTTCTCCCGGTATAATTAATCCTTTATTTTAATAGTCGTTTTATTTCATATAATTTAAGTTTATTATCGTTTTTTTAATAATAACTTATTTAAATACTAATTATTTTTAACCGTAAAAGTTTAATCTTTTTAAAACGGGAAATAAATATACGACTAAAATTATTCGGTATATTTACTAATATTATAAAAAATTAAATTCGTAAGCTAAATTACCGATCCGTTTAATAACTATTAACAAGCTTATTTATTATTTCGACCACTTTTATAATAGCTTACCGGGTAAAATATAACCTTTATATAGTTATAGATATATTTCGTCGCCGATATCGAAAGCGATAAAATTATATTTATTATTATATCTAATTTTTAAGTTTATAGCCACGAAATCGATAGCTACTTTCGCTTTTTTCTAATAAAGTTATCTTATTATATTAAAATTAATATTATTATATAACATTTCTAACATTAATATAACTAATTTAAGTTTAAAGTTATAAACTATTTTATTTAGCGATTTATTTAATACTAATAATTTAAAGTTATTAAGATTATATTATAATATTAATATAATATCCGGCTATAATATATCTGTTATATTACAGTAATATTATATAGCTATTTTAACGCTTTAATTCCGTCGTTTAAATTATCCGTTAGTTTAAAGGTAATAATTTATCGATATTATTAATTTAGTATTAAATCTAGCAAATATTATTTACTATATATTAAATATAAACTTCGGATCTTTATTTAATATAGCCTTAAATAAAATTCTCTAATTATAAAATAAAAATACGCGTAATATTAATATCGCCTAATCCTTGGCTTTATATATAATATATTCTAATATTAATATACCTTTTTTGCTAAATTTACACACTATAATTATTAATATATCGAAATTATTATACCCGTTAATATACTAAAAATAGCCTTTTAATAAAACTATCGGTAATTTTATAATAATATCCTATATTATTATATAAAAAAGTATAATAAAATTATTAATAAGTAATAATTTTTTTATTAGCTTATTTTTATTTTACTTAAGTTTTAAATATTATAAATAATATTTAATATAACTTAATAGGTATTAAAAATATAATATAAAAAGGTATATTTACGTTAACTTTTATAAATATTCGGCAGCGAGCTTTTTATTATTATTTAATAAATATAATCGGTATAATTATATCGTTATATAATATTATTATTATCATTTTATTAAGCTAATTAATTATAACGCTGTATTTATAAGTAAACTTATTTCTTAATAAAAGATTTAGTTATAATAAGTCGTTATAAACTTATATTTCGATAATATATTTGCCGATATAATTTTTATTATAACAATTTTTTCCTAATATATTAAAATCGAATTTAGCTATTTATTTTAAGTCGACTATACCGTTTACCCCGCTTAATTTTATACCTTTTAATAAAATTATAAACTTATAGTTTTTAACGGAATTATCGAGTTATATTTTATCGACTAATTTATATAATACTCCGCTATCGATATAAACTGTCGATTTTTTGCTATAAATAATTACTTTAATTTATGTATAAATATATTTTTTTAATAAGTCTAACTAGTTCTTTTATATCGGTTTTACTTTTATTATTTTCGGTTAAACAAAATCGATTATCTTAATATCTCCGGGATTATTTATAGTTAGTAAATAACTTTTATTGATTTTTTTAACTATTAGTTTTTTATAAATAAACTTTATATTATCTATAATAAAAAATAATTTTTTATTTAATTATAAGACATTAAAGCTAACTAAAAATAGGTAATATTTATCGATAATTTATTCAACCGATAACTTTTAGTATATTATTTTTAACTACTTTACTTTTAGCTTTAAAGTTATATAAATATTCGAGAAAACGTGAATAAAACATTTATTTCGTAACGGAAATATTATATCGCATTTTCGATAAGTCCGTTTAATTATTTAATTATTATTATTATATAATATATATTAAAATAATAAGTAAAAATTATTAATATTATATTACTATTTATCCTCCTTAATATCTTTATAATCGTTTACTATAATATAGCTATTATTACGTAACTTATTTTTGTTTTTCTCGCGCCCTTTGTCTTTTTATTAGTATTAAATTTCGTTATTTATAAAGTTAAAGCTATTTCGTAATATAGGCTTAATTTATCGACGCTATTAATAATATAGCTATTATTAATTATAACGGCATTTTTAACGGCTTCGAAAGTTACTTTTATAGCCGCAAAATCAGCTTCTGCCTCGGAATTAACAGGAATAATTATTTTAGCTAAAGCAATAGCTATTATATTATCGATTATTTTAGTCTCGGTAGCTATTATATTATCGGTTATTTTAATCTCGGTAGTTTTTTTTAATAAAAATATCCGCGTTTTTAGTTTTTATAGACATTATAGTTATATCTATCGGAATAATAACTACCTTTATTATTTGATTAATAAGAATTATAATTATCGGTCGCTAGCTTATCGTTTATCGATATTAGCTCGTTTTTTTATAAAAATTATAAGCGGTTAATTTTTTCGGGATCGGAACCGGGGCGTTAATTACTATTAGGATATTATTTTTACTATTGTTATAAATACTAAATCTTTAGTTCTTTTATAATACTATTTGTTGATATATTTATTAACGTTTTTCGATATAAGTTAAATATTTATTTAATAATAAACTTACTATAAGCGGGTTAATATAAATATAAAACTTAAGCGTAAACGACTAGAAAATCTATATTATATATTAATAAATTTACAATATATAATATACGTAACAAGCGCGAATTACTTTTATTATATAGTTATAAGTTAATTTATTTTATAAAATATTATTATTAAAATAAAATACCTTACGTAATTTATTTAATACTTTTTTATTTATTATTTTAAATTTTTTAAAAAGCTTATAACACGCGTAATTATTATTAACCTTTATTAAAGTTTTATTGGTATCGCTTAATTAAGCAGCCTATTAAATCTAAATATTACCCCATAACAATTAATTAAAATCCTTAATAATAATTTCCGTTTTTATATCATTAATTCTTATATCCTTAATTATATCGATAAATAAATATACGTTTCGCTAATAAACGTCTTTTCCGATAACGACGTAGTTATTAGTACTAAAAGCTTAATTTAAATCTAAATAAAAAAATCCGATATCGAATAATCTTTAACTATTAAACTATTCCTTTCGTTAATAGAAATAATTAATCTTGCGTTATATATCTCACAATTCCGTTATAAATTATTTAATTAAATTTTCCTTTAATTAATTAACGGCAATAAATAATACTGCCGTATATTTTATAACTCGTTGTTAAAATTCCTTATTTATTATAAATAACAGCGGTATAAATAATAGCGGTAAAAAGTAATAGTTTCTTTATTAATTAAAGATTAGCGGCAGTAATAAGAGTTATTAATTTAGGCTTAATAGTAATAATAATAGTCGATCCGGTATTAATAATGGAGGTTTTTAATAGCTTCTTTGTCGATCTTAGTTTCGTTATCGATCCCGACAGTTTTAGCTTTATTATCGATCTTATTATTCTTAACTAGGTTATCGATTTTATCGTTCTTAGCTTTATTACCTTTAATTAGTTATATAAATACTATTTAATAGCGTTTCCATCGTCCGCAGTTCCTTTATAAATTCCTTAATTAATAAGTCGGTTAGTAATAACAGGTTTTATTATCGTTCTCGCAAATCTGCTATATTTTATAGTATTTTTTCTACTAGTTTTTAATAATTTCTAGCCGGTATCGGATTAATTAAATAAAAACTTAATAAAATTTCCAAATATTCTTATATAAAAAATACGCGAAATATTAGTCTATTAATAAATAAGCGATTAATAGTTAAATTAAAAATAAAGCTATTAAATTATATATATATATATATATATATATATATTAAAGTTTTAAAGCTTTCGTTAATAAATTATAATTTTTTTCTCTCTTTTATATTATTATTGTCGTTAAATAACTCTCGTTGTCCTGCGACTAATTAAGTTAGTAATTACTAATCTCGATTAACGGGTTAATTTTAATTGTCGGGCTAATTTTAATTATCGTTAATATTTTAATTATCGGTATTATTAATAAGTAACTGGGATTTAATAAATTTATTAGCTAAATAAATGGCTTGTTATAACTTATATCCGTCTATATATTATTTATTATTATAGCTTATACTTTTAACATTTTTAGACCGAAACGTTTGTCTTATTATTATCTGCTATTATTAAGTTATTAATTATTACATTCCGATATATAAAACGTAATTAGTAATTCTTTATAAAATATTACCTTTTAATTTAATAATTACTTTATGTTATAAATATTTATTAATAAATGCGGCAACACTTAAGGCGTTATATTAGGCTTTTTAATAATATAATAATATAAATTTAAATAAAGATAGGGGTACGGGTATACGGGGTATTAATAGCGCTAGTCGACATTAATATTAATATTAAAGTTAGAAATGAACAAAAACAGGAGGTTAATATAAGATAAGAGGGGCTAGTCCGAAAGGAATTCTCCGGCTACTCCGGCTTATAAATTTAATATACTAAACTTAATCGATTTCGTTTATATATATACGTAAGTTATTATTTCTTTATATATATATCGATCTATATATTAAGTTATTAAATAACGACATAAAAACTCAATCGAAACTATATTAAAATCTACTTGGGGTAAGGGAAAAACGAGTGCTATTATATATTAATAATAGTTGTTTTTAAAGTCGTTAATTATTATATATATTTGACAAGTTTTTAGCAAAAACGTCGTTAATTTATCGATATAACTTAAAACTGCAGTTATATAAATAGTTAGTTAACGGGCTCGATAGAAAAAAATGATTTTTTATATTATATAAGTCGGCGCGACCTTTTAGCAGGTGCTACCAATTGTAAAACCTATGGATATAATGAAGCTTGTTTTATTAATTAATGATAAGTCCCGAAAGGACTTATATAGTGTAGTTATAGCTAGGCCTAACAATGTATTTCATAAAAATAAATATCTTTAAAATTTTATCGTTAATTATAAAGTTTTAATTTATTATTATTTTCCGCTTTAAAATAAATAATAATATTAAATTATTAAATCGTTTTATTATATAATGGGGACGTCTCGATATAAAATCGGCAAAGTTTCGTTTTCCCGGCTAATATTTAATAATAAAGTTAAATAAAACTAATAATATATACTACTTAACTTACCTTATATTAAATTTTAAGTTAGTTATAAAATTAATTAAATTAACGTAATTTATATAAACCTTTATAAAAAACTTATTTCTTTAAAAGTAATATTATTAATACTTAAACGTATTAATAATAACTAATATTTTTTAATTAAAAGTACCGTAATTTAATTTTAATCCGGTAAATTTCCGTAATTAAAAAACTACTAAATATTAACGCCCTTTATTATTTTATTATAATAAAGTCTTAAATATAATATTTTTTAAAACGTTAGTCTTTATTTTTATTTGCTTTTTTAAATCGAAATATAATAAAAAAAGGCGATTTAAAATATAGCTATTAATTTTTTAAAAGTTTTTTAGCTAGCTTATTTAAAAAGCTTTGTTTTAATTTTTACCTTAATACGTTTTTTCAATAATCGTATTAATAAAGGTGTAATTTAAAAAAATTTAATAACGAAGCGGCAATAAGAATTATAAAATTTAATAAACTATCAGATTTTATAAATAAACTATAGCTTAAACTAATTAGTTATAATATTTATACGGCTTTAATTTATAAATATATTTATATTAAATATAATATATTTTAAAAACTCTAATAAAAATTAATAAAATATATATTTCGATAGCTTAATAAAAAGCTTTATATTTCGGAATTATTTAATAATTTTTCGGAAAAAATTTATATAAGCATTTTTAATAAAGGAAAAAATAAAAATGTCGTTAAAATAAATTATATAAACTATATCTAAAATCCCGTAAAAAGTTTAATAAATATAATTTTAAAAAATGGCTAAAATATTAGTAAAGTTCATAAATATTACTATAAATTTATAATAGCTATATTTAATCCGGAAGGCAGTTTTTTATTTGTTTTTTCTTTAATATAAATATAATAATAAATATTTTAAGGTCGATTTTTGAAAATATTTTACCCCTTAATATTTTATTTAGTAATTCCGAAATTAAAAATAAAATATAGTAATTTTTAACTATTATTTTATTTAAGCCTTTGTAATTTATATAAAGCTAAAAGTTATTATCTTTTTAAAATATAAATAATATAAAAGTATTAATAAGGCTTTTTAAGTCTCGAATTTTATTACTAGCTTTTATTTTAATAATAAATTCCTAAAGCTCTTTTAATTTATTGTAAATAAAGGGTTAAATAAAATAATAAAATACGTTTACTCCCGGAAATAAGTCGATAATATAATTAGCTTAATTTTAACGGGATAAAATATCGGCTTTATTAATATTAAAAAAATCGGAATAGCCTTAAAAAGTAAATAAAAAATCTATAATGATTTTAAGCGTTATAATTAAAGAATTAGGGTTATTTTTATTTTATAATTTCGGAATTTCTTTCGGGAATTAAATAATTATATAATAAATAGCGTAATTTCGGCACTTTTAGGTAAATTACTTAAGGCTTAATAATTTAATTAAAAGGCTTATAATATCGAAATACTAATAATTTATAATAAAATCGAAAATAATCTGTTATTTTTTTAAAATTAGTTGGCTTAAAAAAATAAACTTCCTTTCTTTCGGGAGTTTTAATCGATAATAATATAAAAGCGTCAAAACCGGCAGTTAATACCTTGTTTATTTTTTATTATAAAGTTAATTTAAAATATAATAAATCGGTATAATTTATTGCTTTAAAATTTTAAGGTTAAAAGTTTTAAAAAGGGCTTTTTTCAGTTTATATTTTAATATAAACATATAACTAATTAAATCTACCGAAAAATAAGTATTTAAATTTATGTAAATAATAAAAAAGGCTTTTTTTATACCTAAATAAATAATATAAAAGGTTTAAAAATATATAAAATTTAAATAAATATTTTTTATCGGGTTTAAAAGTTTTAATAGTTTTTAAACTTTAAGCCCGTTTTTTAACTTATAATATAGTTACGGGTATAATATTTTAATTTATTATAATTATAATACTTTTTTACGACTTATTTTTCGGCTTAGTTCCGGATTTATTACTAATAAACCTTAGTGGTATTTAAATATTACTTTTAATAGTAAAATTAATAATATAATAACCCTAATATTAATATTTTTCTTTAAAGGGATTAGTTTTTTTTCCGGGCCTTTTAAAACTTTAAAATTTATTTACTTAATAAAAAAACTTTTGGCTTAAGTTCGGGTTTTTTTATTATTATTATAGCCTCATTTATAACCGCTCTTAAAATCGGTAGCTTTTTTTTAAGCTTTAAATATTAATTCCTAACGTTAAATAGTAATATCTATTATATTATTCCTTTTTTTCGGAAACTTTTTATCGTAACTAATAATTTTATTTCTTAAGTTCGGCCATAATTTCCCGTAAAAAAATAAGGCCCGATTTTCCTCCGAAACTAATTTAAGTCGTTAAGTTTTTAAGCCGAAAAAATAAATATTAAATTTCCGAGAGTTTTATCCCGGATATTAGCCGGAATTTTTAATACTATAATAAAATAAGTTTTTAAATATCCGGAATTTCTAAATAAATATTTTAATTTATTATTTAAAAATATTTTAGTTTTATTAAAGTTATTATTATTTCGGCTTACTTATAAATTAAATTCGGGTTTAATATATTTTTTCATATTATTAGTTTATTTTATTCCGGGTATAAATAATCTTAGCGATATTTTTCCGAAACTTTTTTAATGCGTTAAAAAAAATAGCCCGATATTCGTTAAATTAAAATTTTTATTTAATATAATTAAATAAAAAGCTAAATTTATTTCAATTAAATATAATAATATAATTAAAATTAATATCCGATTTGCTATCGGAATTAAAAAAAATCGAGATTTAGCGAAATAAACTTTTTTAAAAAGTTACGGAAGGTACGTACTAATATAATATATATAAACTACCTGTTACTATTGTCTTAAAACAGGGTGTCGGGGTGAAGGAGGTGCCGCTTCATGGCTTAGCTAATCAGAGGTAATCAAGGCAACGAAACAAAAGAATCACTTATAACGGCGATTGATCGAAAGGAGAGATATGTCTATTATCGGCGACGAGGCCGTCTAAGCTGTATATGTTCTATCTAAGAGTAAAAGAAAAAAACAAGCGATATATATGTGCCACGGCACACTAGCCCTATAACACTATATACTCCCGTATATTAATCGGTAACGGCAGAATAGCCACCGCCCGGCGGGACACCCGGCTTAAGTTTTTTAAATAATTTTTATAATCCGAAATAGCTTTTTTTCTTATTTATTTATAAACATATTTATAAACATATAATTAGTATTTATATTAAAACCCTGCCTTTAGCTATAGTAATTTATATGTAAATATAAATAAATTATATTTATTATATAGCTTAAGAAAACTTAAGTTCTTTAATACCGATTTAATTAATTAATTAATTAATAAATACTATTATAAAAACATTTTAGCACTAGTAACTTTAAATATATAACCTTTACGCATATTATCGATAACTAACTGAATTAATTTAATTAGCGGCAAACCTTTATAAAATATTACTTACCGATTAAAAACGCACTTACGCGTGTAATATTATTACTTATAATACCTAAAAAATATAGAAAATAATGCCGACCGATCGTTTTAAAAGACCTAAAACTACTTTTAGATATTATGCTATTAAAAAACGTCAATATATTTTAAAAGATTTCGACTAAATAACTTAAATATTACGCGAAAAAAAAACAATAACACCTTCCCGATTTATTAGAATTTTAAGCGAATAGTTAAAAATAAAAAATTTAATAAAAAAGTATACTAGCTAGTTATTAATACCCTATTAAATAACCTTAAAATGTATATTAAATTATACGCAGCTAACGTATATATAAAAAGCGGGAAAAGCTTTACCTTCCCGTTTAAAACCTTTATTAAATTAAAAAAAAGCCTTTTTTTATAATAAATAAAACTTTTATTACATCGGCATTCCTTAAAATATACTCGGCTAATCCCGACGCTTTTTTTTATAAGATTCGGCTTTATAATATTATACTTATAGCCTTTTTTTAACAGACCTAAATTATAAGTTTTATAGCAAAAAATTATTTATTAAACGCCGATACTTTAATCCGATTAAGTCTTTAAATAAATAAAGCTTAAAAAACATAATTAAAAACTTATAAAAAAAATCAAATAACGTAATACTTAAATTAATAATTTTAATATATATTTAAATAAAGTTAATTAAGCTATTACCGACTTACTAACTTAAAGCTTTCGAAAAAGCGTATCGGAATTTAGTATAAGCAAAAACAAACCGATAAAAATTAATATCCCTACTTATTATAGCAAAATTAACCGTAATACCGTTATTTTTAAAATATAATACCGCAAATAAAAAAATTAATTATTTATTAACGCCGATTATTTCCCAACTAATTGTATATATATAATAGCTATTAAATTATATATTTAAAAATATATATTAATATAGCTAAAACTTTACTTCTATTTAACTAACCTGCATTATTTAATTACGTTTGCGGCAGTAATAAAATACTTTAAAAAAATAATATAACCTTAATAGCGTTTAATAAATAAAAGTTAAATTTTCCGACCTTTAAATAAAAATATTAAAAAACTTTTAAAAATTCCGGAATAAATTTATCGCATTAGCGGAAAAAGAATAGCTATACTGTAATAAATAAAAAAAAAGTTTTATAGCCGACTTATTTATTATTTATAAACCGAAATAGCCGCTTAATATTTTAATTTATTTTATGATTTCGATCGTTATATTATTTATTACGCCGAAATTATATTTACTTTTTAAATAGCTAATAAAGTATATAATATAATACAAGCTATTAAAACTACTATAATAACTAAACTAATATTTAAGTTTTAGGCCTGAAAATTAACCCGTATAAATAATAACCGCGCCTCCGGAAAAAACCCGTAACTAATTTTTAGCTTAAACTCGAATAAATTTAATAATATAATAATTACTTTTTTTAATGCTCGCATTTATTTTTTATTTCGAAATAGCGCCGAATTAATAAAGCTCCGGAAACGCTACTTTAATTGTTATAACGAAAAATATAATAAAACTAATTATTTATACCCGCTATACCTTAATTAGCGTTTTAATTAATCTGTAATAAATAAAGCCGCTTATATTAATGTTTTTTTATAAAATTTATTCGATTTAAGAAAGTTATAAAAGTCCCGGCAAAAAATCGGATTAAAAAATAGCCAGGAAACGTAATACTTTAAAATAATTAAACTTTATTTCTAAAGCTAAAATATTACAAGTTAATTTAATTAATCGGGTAATAAAAATTTCCCGGGATTTCTTAAATATTTATTTAAATAATATATCATTTTTATTAAAATATACATTATTAATATATAGCCTTTTATTAAAAATAAAAAATATATTTAATAATACTAAAGTAAATATTTATATTATAATAAATAAATATTTCGTAAAAAAATAAAGCAATATTTATTTCCGAAAATCGTTAAAAAGTTTATCCTAAAATATATCGGCGGATATAATAAAAAAAGGGTTTAAATAATTAATAAAACCTTATAGTTAAATTTACAAATTAAAAAAGGTTGTTATGGGGTAGTAGTGTATATTGTAAGATAGATGGAGATCTAACATTTAGGTTGTAGCGGAGCTGTAATCCTAAATGCTTAGGATCTTTTATCTATCTTATCTATTATCTTATTTTATCTAATTTAAGCTAGTTCGGAGGGCCCCTCCGGGGCCCTGTATCACAAATAAACAGCCGCACGTTTTAAAATAAAGTTTTTTTATAATAAATATAAAATATAACCTGATTTTAAAAAAAGGTTAATTAATTAAAAAAGATATCCTAATAAATTATCGGCGTTAGTAATTAATATATCCTAAAAACATGTTATGTAATAACTTATTAAGCCCTTATAACTTTAATATAAAAAATGCGGAAAACCTTTTTAAAAACGGCTTTTTTTAACCGAACGCTAACTATCGTAATAAGGCATTAAATAAAAATAAAAAACAACGGGCCGATAGCCGGGCTTTTAAAATACGATAAAAATGTAAGCCTATTAAAGAAATAATAGAAACCGTATAAAAACGGGTTTAAAAGCTAAAAAAGCTACGCCGTTACTTAAAACATTTATAACTAAAGCTAATAATACTTATTAATTAGCGACTAAAAAAAATTATTTAGCGATATGTTTAAAAACGTAAGCCTAATAAGCTTATATAATAGAAATCTATAAACCGGGATTTAAATTTAAATTTATAACTTCCCGATATACTTTTTTTTTCGAAAAAAACGTACTAAAAAAATAGAAATATAATATAAAAAACGCCTATAAATTAAGGTAAAACGCGATCGGCTAATATAAATAACGGCTAATAAATATAGCAGTTATTAATATAAAGCTTTTTTTTAAAATAGCCCGGAAAACTTATATATATGTAATAACGTTATATAAGATTAACTAATTAATACGGGATAAAAAAAAGCTTTTCCCGAAAAGGAAGCAGAAAATTTAAAAAAGAAAATTTAAAAAGCTATTTTAAAAAAGTACTAGAATTTATTTCGTACTTTTAGTAAACTTAACTCGGATATATTACTACCTAATCGTATTTTTAACTATAAAAAAAATTTAACTATAGACCTAAAGTATAGCCCCTTATATAAAATATTATTAAATAAGCTAGAAATAATACGCAAATACCTTAATAAAAATCTCCGCAAAAGATTTATTATCCCCAGGGTTGTGATAAATGACTTAAGTCATTAGTCATTTTTTAGTCACTAACTAACTTGCTAGTTTTAGTCAAGGGTTATAACTAACTAAGCTAGTTTTAGTCAGACCTGCTGACTAACTAGGCTAGTCTTAGTTAAGTGACTGACTAACTTAAGTCATTTGCAAGTTAGTTAGTTAGTGACTTAAAAATAACTAATGACTAGCCAAGCCTTTGTGATTTTTTTAATAATTATTTAAACCTTTATATAACTTATTTAATTTAAAAGGTGTAATTTTTATTATAAGTTTAATAATTATAATATAATGCATTATTAATATATTATACGTAAAAATAATATTTTATGTTATATTTAAAAAGATACTTAATTTATTATAGTGATTTTTTAATAAACGTGCTTAAACGACGAATTGGAAACTTTCAAATTAAATATTTTTAATATTACTGTAATTTATTTAGTTTAATATGTAATAATATAGTTTTAGCGTTAACATCTATAATATATAATATACATATAATAAACTAAAAAGAGTTATAATATTTATTATAATAAAGGAGATATTAAATTTATTACAATTATTTCTTAAAAACATACTTAAACGACAAATTAGAAAGTTTTAAATTAAATGTTTTTAATATAAAAATAACTTTATAAATTTAAATAATATTATAACTTTTTTACTATTAATACTTATATCATATAATATGCTTATAGTAAGTTAAAAAACGGCTTTAATAAGTATTATAATAAAAAAGATATTTAATTTATTATAGCGAGATTTAAGAAAAGTGTTTAAACGAGGAATTAGAAAATTTTAAATTAAATCATTTTAATATTTAATTAATTAGCTTATTTTAATAAGTAAAATTACTATTTTAGCTTTATTAATTATAAAGTAATAAAGTATTATTATAAGTTGATTTAAAATTAAAATATATATAATATTTAAAGCGGTATTTAATTTCTTTTATTTTTTTTAAACAAAAAGTAATTTCTTAATAAGTCATTAGTTATTTTTAAGTGACTAACTAACTTAAGCAAGTTAGTCTTAGTCAGTCACCTGACTAACTTGCACTAGTTTTAGTCAGATAGCTGACTAACTAGCCTGACTTAAGTCATAGGCCTGACTAACTTAAGTCACTAAATCTAATGACTTAAGTCACTAATTAGTGACTTAATCACAACCCTGATTATCCCTAATTTAACCCCTAGAATTAATTTAACCCCTTAAATAACCCCTATTTTATTAACCCCTAAAGCTAATAAAAAATTACAATTTTACGTAAATTATTAAAAGCTAAATATACTTATAAAAAAGACAGGTACCCTTTATTATTTATCGAAAAAACTTTAGCTAAAATCTCTAAAGCTAAAATCTTTATTAAAATCGATATCTAATAAACTTTTTACCGTATTTATATATAACCGGAAAACGAAAACCTTATAACGTTCCGGACTTAATACGGGATATATAAATATAAAATCTTACTTTTTAAGCTTATAAATAAACCTTTTAGTTTCTAATAATATATTAACAATACGCTATTCGACTTTTTTAATAACTTTTATAATATATATGTAAATAACATTTTAATTTTTTCGGAATTTATTAAAAAATATTATATTTATATATAAAAAGTTTTTTAGCGACTAAAAATATATGCCTTTAAATAAACCTTAAAAAATTTAAATTTTATGATACTTAAATAAAATACCTAAGATATGTTATAAATATAAACGGGATATACGTTAACCTCGCTAAAGTGCGGGTAGTTTAAAATTAAGCTATACTTAAACGCGTATAACAAGTATAGTCGTTTTTAGACTTTTATAACTTTTACCGAAACTTTATATCCCAATATAATAAAATAGTTAAGCCGTTGTTTTAGCTAATAAAAATAAAGGTCCGATAAAACTGAAATAAATATTATAAAATCGCATTTTAAAAATTAAGAAATAATTTAACTAACGCCCCTTTATTAATATATTTTAGTTATAACAAAAATACGAAAATAAAAACTAACGCGTTTAATAAAATATTAGCCGGTATTTTATTATAGCGCGGAAATAATAATAAATAATACCTATATACGTTTTATTTAAAAATAATATATAATATAAAACTAAATTATAGTATATACGATAAAAAATACTTATAATAGTCCAGGCTTTATAAATTTAACGGGTAAAACTTAGTAAAGTTTAAATTTTTTTTAATTATTATACGCTTAAATATTTCGGGATTAAATAATACCTTAACTTATAGCAGGCAAATTAGTCGGAAATATTAGCGAAATATAACTTTACGATTACCTACCGGCTAAAAAATAATAATATAATAGTAAATATTATCTCGCGTAAGCTAAAATTATTACATATTTAAAAAGTAAAAATGTTAAACTAAAAATATAAGACTTTATTCCGATTAATAACCTTAACTAAAATTTAAAAGCTATAAGTCGATATATTATACGCAAAAATAAACTTTCTTTTAAAAATTCTTATTTTAAATAATATAAAATTCTTATTACCGGAAAAATCCGGTATAATATTTATTAACGAGGTATTATAAAGAAATAAAAACGACCCAGACCTTAAGATTTATTGTATAAAAACGCGCGACAACCTTTTAGGTTTATAATAAAATATTAATAGTTTTATATTATACGGGACATAATTAATCGTATCTAACAAAAAAAAATTACGCGCCCGATTTTTAAAGGAAATATATAGTCGGTTACTTATAATATATTTTAATTTATATTTATTAAAGTTAGCCTTTATATAAGTTATCTCGTAAATTATGCCCGAAACGTTTAATCCCTCCTTATAAATAGCTTTTTTTACCGTTTTTTTCCGGATAAATATATGCGGTAATTTTAGGCATTTTATTATATTTTCGCTAATAGTAATATAATATTTATATCTTAAATTTATAAAAGTTTTTATATATAGTTATTAATTTAAATATATATCGACTATAAAAAATTCCTTATTTATAAGCTATTCGGTTATATTAATTTTTTCTGCTGTTATATTAAGTTTTTAAACGCGACTTTATTTAAAAATTACTCGTTTTTTTGTTTCTTTAATATTTTCTCGGCTTTATTTTTTGTTAAATTTATAGCCTGCTATTACGTTAACCCTAATACGGGTAGGTAATTTTATAAAATAATAGGCACACTTTTTAAATAGGTAGCTTTTTTTTTATATCGTAAGTATTTTTTGCGTTTTATTCGAGCGTTTCGTTCTTTGTTTATTACTTATTTAGCCCGCTAACTTCTTACTAATATAATTATACCGGTTATTAACGTATTGCCTTTATAATTAGTTTTAAAGTAATTAAGGGTAAAAAATAGTAAGCCCGGAAAAAGTAATTCACCCGGCGTAGTCCCGTTTCTTAAACTGTTTCCGCTATAATAAAATAGCGACCCCTTAAATTAAGCTATAATATTTATTATTTAGTAAATTTAATTTTAGTAAATATTCGGCAGCGCCACTAAAACTAGCGCGTTTTTAAATTTATTATTGATCGCTTTCTCGATAAGCATAAATTTCGCTTTATTATTCTATATATTGCCTTTTATTTTTACTAGTAATTACTCGAAATTAATATAAAAAGATATAAAAGTTTAATTAACGGATTAATAATATTTACGTAATTTACCTCTCGCTTTAATAACTTTATTATAGTTTTTATAAATATTCGACAAATATTAAAAAAAAATACTAGGTTATATATCCTATTAGGTCTTTTTATAATATAATATAACTTTATTATGCGTTATACGTTATTTTCGAGCCGTTTATAAATGTTATATTACTTATTTTAGTCCCTTTTTATAAATTTTATATCTTTTTAAAGCTTATATTTTATTAATATTTCTTATATAAAATAACGGCTATATTTGCCCCTAAATTTTTTAGCTTATAATAATAGCTTACGCTTAAGTATCGGGGTTACGGTAATTATTAGGGCAGGTGCGAAAAATGCTTAAGGGTTTCCTAGCTAAAGGTTTACACTTATTTAGGTTAGCTATTTTTAGGGTTTTTAAAAATCCCGAAAGTCTTATACGGGAATACCTTTTATAATATTTGCGTTTTATATAATTAATAAGTCGAAATTCTTTCGTAATTATATTTTTAAAACTGCCTAACGTTATAATAGTTCGTCCTATTGCTTTTTCAGTCTTTATTTATAAGCCGCTCGTTTTAGTTGTTATTTTTTCGAATTATTTTTTAATACTGTTTTTAATACTATATATATTTGCTCGAAGCGGGTGTAAATCTAATAGACTTAAATATTTAGTGCTTCCGTGTATCTCGCTAACGGTATTTCCGGATTATTAAGGGGCTGTTTTAAAGCTTCTCTTAATATTCTAATTTATTTTAACGTAACTCGGGAGTTAGTAAGTTAGAAAATATATAAAAAGCTGTTACGCTAAAATACAATTTTATAATGTCAAATAAATGTTTATTTTTTAACTAAAGAAAAAAAGAAAATTAAAAAGGTATATCGGCATAGCTCGAGAGCATTTATACTAGCTCTTAAAAGTTATGCTGCTATATCGGCTTATAATCGCCGATGTTCCCCACTACGGCACAGCCCATTACAACGCTACCGCAACTAATTATTAAAATTAACGTATAAAAAAAAGAAAAAATAACTTGCCGTAACTATTTATTAAAAACGAGTTAAAAAATAGCCGCGCTACTATAATTAATCGCTAAAAATAGTGGGTAAAAAAATCGGATTTATTATGCTTAAATATAATTTCGGACCGAAAAAAGTGTCTAAAAACGAGGTCGGCAAAAATAATAGGCATAATTTAGCGCTAAATAGCTAAATGTTGTTATACGTACTTAATTTAATAAGGTTTAATAAAATATGGGTAACGGGTGATTAATCGATTACGCCAGGGTTTTTTAGTACGATATTTTCTAACGAATTATATACTTTTTAAGGCTAAGCTACTAGTGCGTATAATACGTTATAACGAGGTATTAATGGAGAAAAAAGTAACTAATAAGTGACTAATCGATTACGCCGGCGCAAAAGGTTATTAATAAGTAATTAATCGACTATACCTAATCGAGAAAAAAAATTAACGGGAAACTAGTTAATTACGCTAAAAAAAGCGCTAAATTAATTTAATGACGGAATTAGTTAAATTTAGCGCTAAAAAACCTTATAATTATATAACGGCTTAAGGAAAAAAGTAGCGCGTATTAAATAATAGGTGTGTATTATTATAAAATTATAAAGTAAGGAGTAAAAAGTTAACTAGTTAACTATATAATAGCTTTAACTTAAGAAAACCTCCTTACCTAATTACCTAAGCTATTTAATTAAGTATGTGGTCTAACAGGTCACGTGTGCGAGGCCTAGGGTGTGCTACAGCTTATAAGGCCTTATAACACCCCACAGGGCTTATGCCGTGATAAAAGTTAATTTACGCCAACCTAAATAAAGCTATATAAGCGGCAGCTAAATTTCGATTTATTATATAAGGTTTAAATAAATTTATTTATATTTTTTAATATAATAATACTAATAAACTTAAAAAATAAGTGAAATGAATTTATTTAAAAAGCACCGGGTTAATTATTTACGTTACGCTATAAATAATAAACTAAAGCGGAAGTTTTTTTAAAAGAAATTTAATATTAAATACTTATAATAAATTTATCCTTTAGCTATATTAATAATTAAGCTTTTATATATTTTCCGGTTCCCGTAATTCGAATGTTATAAATATTTTTATTAGTATAATTTACATAAATAGCGTAACCAAAGCTAAAATTAAACTAATATTTAAAAATACTTTAATAAACGGTAAATAAATATCTAAAATTTCGTTACTTTAAACTCTTAAAGGATAATAAGCGTTTTTTTATTACAAAATCGGAATAATAATTACGTTAAAAATAATACTAATATATATATTATAAATTAACAGATTATTTAATGTAAAATTACTTTTAACTATAACCGGAATCGAACTTTCGTAAATTATACGCTAACGATAATAATATATAAGTTAAAAATTAAAAAGGTAGCTATAATAGTAAATATATAACTTATAAAAATATTAAATAGTTATAAAAAATATAATAAATTAATAAAATTTTTTTAAAGGACTTAATTTTTAAAAATTTAATAAATTCACTTAATATTAATATTAGATTTTATATAATTTATATAGGCTAAAATATTAGGGTTAAATAAGGTTAAAAATTACCTTTTTAAGATAGTGGTAATTAGGTTAATTTTTATATATATTAGGTACGTTATAAGCTAGCTAGTATTAGCTGTTATATATAGTAAATTTAAGGGGGTAATGTTATCACATAAGCTTTATAAAATATTATAAAGCCTTATACGCTATATAGCTATAGAGCACTTTATTAAACCTTTTATATATAACTTATTAAACTATATACTTAATTAAATAGCTTAGGTAATTAGGTAAAAATGTTTTCTTAAGTTAAAGCTATTATATAATTAACTAGCTAACTTTTTGCTCTTTACTTTATAATTTTATAGTAATATTTGCCTATTATTTAGCACGGGCCGCCTTTTTTTTAAGCCGTTATAAATATCTTTTAATATTTTTATTACTTTTTATAACGCTTTTATTTATTATATAATATTTAATAACAATAATAATAAGTTTTAGTTAATTTTAAAATATGTTTTAAAAACTAGAAATATAAATATAATATTATTAAATCCGGTTATATTATTTAAAACTTTAATTATTATTTATAAAATAGTTTTATTATTTATATAATAACTAATTTTTGCTTTTAATATATTATATATTTATTTTAATAGTATATATAAATATTTAACTTTCTTAATTACTTAATATATTTTCATTAATATTTTTTATATAAAATATTTATAATTTTTATGTTATTCCGAAATTTTTTAAACATAAAGTTTATATTAAATTTATATATAATATAATTTAATAATAAGATATAAATATATATTTAATATTTATATAATACGTTTTAAATATTTCGGATAAATAAGGATTTAAAAAATATAGCCGCTTAAAAACTTATATTTATATTAATAATATATAAAACGTTTCGATTATTTAATTATATAATATTTGTCACGGCATAAGCTTTATGAGGTGTTATAAGGCCGTATAAGCTATGTAGTTATAAAGCACCTCATTAAACCCTTTACACGTAACTTATTAAACCACATGTTCAATTAAATAACTTAGGTAATTAAGTAAAAAAGTTTTTTTTAAGTTAAGCTGTTATATTATAATTAGCTAACTTTTTACTCCTTACTTTATAATTTTATAATAATATATATTTATTACTTAAATACGCCACTTTTTTCTTAAGCTATTATATAATTATAAAGTCTTTTAGTGTTAAATTTAGCTGATTTTATTTATTAAGCCATCGTATAATATTTAGTATTTTATTAGCGCTTAGCGTTTTTTTATTAAGCGTTTATAATACTTTTAACCGTATAATAGCGAGGGTTCTCTCCTTTTAGCTACCCCAGGCAGCTAATTATATATATTAATAATTAGTAGCGTGACCTTTAAAATCGTTAGTCACATTTATTAATAGCTAGTTAAGCTAGCTATTTTTATCGGCACGTTATTAGAATTTTCTCTCGTTACTTTTTCTCTCTCTTTTATTTTTCACTCCTTCCGCCGTCACCTTTATACATTTAACACGCTAGCTTTTTATAGCTAGCTTCGCTTAAATCCTTAAATAACCCTGTTATAATCGGTGCTTTATTTAGATTTATTAAATTAACCCGGTAAACAAAGTTAACTACCCTCATTTTTTTCGGCTAATTTATTAATTATATAATAATTAAAATACCTTTTTTCCCTTTCGATTTAATACGCTAATTATATAACAGGTCCGAAATTTCTTTAAACTTTTCGTTTTAGCTTTAATTCATTAATTATATAGTAAACCTAAAGAAATAACTTATTAATAATAGCCTTTATTAATAGTAATAAAATTAACGCCGTTATTTAAATAATTATCACTACTTTATATATTAAACTTATATTTAAATTAAATGCCTATATTAAATCCCTATAAAATAACTATAAAAGGTACGTTAAATAGCTTTAAGTCGATAAATCTTTTATCGAAATTAAGCTCGCCGTTATTAAAACCATTTATAGTGCTTTTTTAATTAAGCAGTTACGCTTTCGACTTATTTTTTTTTAAATCTTTTTACTTTGTTTAGCTTATTAAACTTTAATATAGAAATATTATAGTTATTTAATAAGCCCAGCGTTAATAGTAACGCTTTCGGTACGCCGGGAGTAAAGTTTTATTATATATACGTTCGGCTTAAACTTAAAATATAATATTTTATTAACTTTATTTTTTATTAAGTATAAAAACGGGTATTTAAAACTATTGGTAGATTTTAAATACCTTAAACCGATTATATAAAAATCTAAATAAAGCCGATCGAGCTATTAAAAAACTCCACAGCTTTAAATAAGGTTAAAATAAGTTTATTTGTACTTTTTTAGCGAATTAAAAACGCCAAATACATAAATTAAGCGCCGTTACTTTATTTAAAGCCTTTAAAATTTAAGGCTTCCGTTATAATATAAATAACCGATTGAAAATAACCTGAATCAAATAAATTAGTTTTAAAAACTACTAAATAACTATAATAAATTTATTATTTTATTTTACCGATTATCGGGATATTATATTTATAAAGCCGGTAAAAATACGTTAGTTTTTAAGAATTATTATTTTAATAATTAATACAGGGTCCCGGAGGGGCTTTACGAACTAGCTTAGATTAGATAAAATAAGATAATAAATAAAAAAAATAAAAAATCCTAAGCATTAAGGATTACAACTCCGCTGTAATATATAAGTTTATAGCTTAATAAATATTTTCGAATAGTTAATAATATAATTTATTATATGATGAATATAAGTTATTATTAAATTTACTAAAACTAAAATAAAGTTAAAATATATAGTAAGTAATAAAGGAATATTTAATAAATATATTTAAAAAAACATTACGACATATATAAGCTATAAAAATTTTAAATAAATATAACTTTAATTAATATAAAATGATAATTTAAATTTAAAGAAACATAAACCTTAAAATTAAAAAGTATTTTCGAGCGTTATAAATTTAAAAAATATTTAAATAATATATAATATATATTATAAAAATAAAACTAATCTTATTAATTACTATAAATAAAAAGTATTTTAAAATTATTATTAAAAAATAAATATTATATATCGACTAATATTTTAAAAAAGATTTATAGTTAACTAAAAATAATAAAAATATAAAACGTTCTAGCAAATCTTGTAATAAATTCCGCTATTATAATAAATCTCGCGACTGTAAAAGTCGCTGTAAAAATCGCAAAAATTACAAAAACCGTATAAATTACTCGGACCGTAGATTAAATCGTAAAAATAAAAATAAACGGAAACGTAATTATAATTCCCGTAAACGCGATAAAAAAAATCTCGCGATAAAAATAAAGCTAACTATATAAATAATAAAAATAATTCCGATTTATTAAATTCCTTTTTATTAAACGATATAAATTTCATAAATAACTTATCCGAAAAAACCAATTTAGATTTTTTAAATATGGAAATAAATAATAAATTTATAATCTTTAATATAATAATATAATATAATTATTACTTCTGAAAATTTAACTCGAGCAGCCGATAAAAAAACATATAAAATATTATATAATTTATTTTAATAAAACGTTATAAATATTTTTACTTAAACCGGTAAATAAATATATATATCGTAATCATTATATAATGTTTCCTTTTTATAATTTCCTTTTTAGCACTTTCGTTTATATAAATATATTTTAAGTTATTATATTAAATTTAAATTAATAAATTATACTTATATAAATATAAAAAATAACTTGCGTAAAAATAAGCTAATAAAGATTAAGTCGGCTTTATTTCGCAAAAGGGCCGGTAAAATAATATATTTATAATATTTTTACTTAAAACTTAGTATTCGCGTTATACCGCATTCCCCCGATATAAATATATGTAAAAATTTTAATACGGGTTATACCTTAATTACCCGATCGCTTTTAAATATTTTCGAATATACCGTGAAAAAACGCAAAAATAATAATAAAAGGAATTAAGAAAAAAAGATTTAAATAAAATATTAAGTAATATTTATATTTTATATACCTAAATATAACTTTAATAGTAATTGCATTTTTATAAAGTTTTAAAAATTAAAGTAAGTTTTTAAAAATAATATTAAGCTTAAACTATTATTAAAAAATAATTTCTTTTATTTATATAGTACAATTATAAACTATAATTTAAATATAATTATTTTTTTAGATATAAATTTTTAAATGCTATTTACGGTATTTTATAATATTAAGCCTTACCCGCAAAAAGTTTTATTCCGATATAAGCTCTTTTTAGCGCTAAATTAAATAATCAAAGCTCCGGCGGAATAAAAAGCCTTATTTAATAATTACAATTTTAGCTTTATATTAAGCTATTAGATAATAATGAGTTTAATATTATAAGTTAAAACGCTATAAATTATAATTATAAATAATATATTTAATAAATTTTTAAAACTAAATAAAGATATATAATTAGACTTTATTAGGGAATATATAAATAATAGATCATTTTAAACTATATAAAAAAATACCTAAAACTTTTACTTATCGCCGCCGCTTTCGGAACGGTTACTAAAATAGAAATATTAGCTAGTAAAACCGGATTAGCTATATTAAATAACTTTAGTTTTTTAAACCCTTTAATTATAGCTGCGGAATTTGATATTAACATTTTTAATACCGCTAAAGTTATTAATATAGTATTATATAACTTAATTTAGCTATTTTTATAAAAACAATATAAAACCTAACTTTTAATAATTAAACCGCGTTAATTAGTAATACCTTTTTAACTAACGTAATTTTTAATATAACTAAAGTAATAACCGAATTATTTTAAAATATACTTAAATTAAAAATTCCCGAATTATATTTAACTTTAGATATTCGCAAATTAATTCACTTATTAGAAATTAAAACAGATTTAAATGATTATATATATAATACCGATAAACGAATGGCTCAAAATATATTATAAATTATTAACGAGTTTCTTAAAATTTAAAAAGACTAGGATATTATTAACATTCCGAAAAATAAGTAAATAAAGATATTTTTAATAAATAAATAATAAAACTATAAACTAAATAGTCGCCTTTACTTTTCAAATAAAAAAGATATAAAGGTTTTAAATAAAATATATAAAAAATTATATAATTAAAAACGTATAAAATAAGTAAACAAGCCTACATTATTTATATATTTTATTTTTATTATATAGCGTATTATAAAAAGTAAAAATAAAAGTAAAGTGATTACTAATTTCTGCCCGTTAAATAAAACTATAATACCCGATAATTACTTTTTACTATTATAAGCCGAAATTATTGCTTTATTACGAGAGAAAGCTTAAATTATAACAGTCGACGTTATTTATTTTTTCTATTAATTTATTATTTATTATAAATTGCGAAATAAATTTATAATTATTAATTTATATAAATTAAAGAAATTTATTATAGCTATAATAGGCTTTCGGAATTTTCTCATTTATAATTAATAATTTATAAATAAATTTTTACGAGATTATTATTATTATATAAAAACATTTATTAACGACATTATTATTTTCTCGGATTTTAAAAAGAAATATTTAGCTTATTTAAAAATTGTTTTCGGGTTTTTTTAAAGACGGCATATTTTATTTTTTCTAAAAAAGTCTTTCCTAAAATATTTATTAATTAAATTATTCGGTTTTTATATAAATACTTTAAAAATAGCTATAATTAATAAACGCTTAATAACTATAAGCGATTAATAATTCCTAAAAACCTTAAGTTTTTAAAAAAGTACTTAAGTGTAATAAAGTTTTTTCGACTTTTTATACCGTATTATATAGCTTTTTAAACCGCTATAAAAAATAGCTTTATTCGCTAAAGGTCGAAAAAATAATAAATTGCCTCCGAAAAACCTTAATTATCGTTAAGCGTATATAAAATTTATATATTATAAACTAACTAAAGCCGAAATAACTTTATTTAAAACTATATAATAAGTAATTTATAAATATACCATTTTATATTATTATAATCCGGGTAAAATTTTATATATATAAATAAATATATCGGTAAAACGTAGTTTCGGTATTATATTTTCTTACATTAAAAGCGGCTATAAATAAATTATAAATTAGCTAATTCCGGGATTATAAATCGAACTAATTATATTTTTAAATCGAAATTTATTATAAGCGGAAATATAGTATAGGCTTTACGAGTTAAAAATAACTTATATTATATAAGCTATAAAACGTTTGCGTATAATATTAAAAGCTTATAAATATCTTATAATTATTTTTACCAATTATTTCATAACTAAAGGTATTTTTAATTAAATATTTTAAAACATTTCGTTTTCGGATCGCGTTAATTACTAGCTTATAAATATATTAATTTATTTATTATAATATAGCGTTTAAATATATTATATTTTTAATAAAATTAACTATATTTTAAATACCTTTAGTTATTTTTTAGCTATCGGAAATATAGCTAGTATAAATAATAAACTAAAACGATCCGATAAAAAACTTATTTTTAATTAAATATAACTTGCTGTAAGTAAAGTTATTATAAATAATGCGATATGTTAGCATTACTTACGGATAGATTACTATAGCTAAAGGTAGGGCTTTAATATAAGTACTAATTATATATTTATAAATAGATAGGAAGAAAAGCTATTTCGGACTATAGAAATTACTTAAAAAACTTAAGCCGGGTGTCCCGCCGGGCGGTAACTATTCTGCCGTACTATTACCGATTAACATACGGGAGTATGTAGTAATAAGTGGTTTATATATTATAGGTATATACCTCCCGTAACTACTCGCCTAGAAAAAAAAAGGGGGTATAAGGTCGGAGAGAGAATTAAACCCCGACTTTTTATATATATATGTATATTTAAAATACTTTTTAGCAAAAAGAAAGATTGCTTCGGATATTTATTTAAATTACTATATTATCGGGCCTTTATTTTAATAAGTAATAATATAGATTTTTTTATATTTTATTGGGGATCCGTTCTTATAAAATATTATATATGCGTGCTTTTTTTTCTCTTTTTTTTATAATTATAGTATTTTATTATCCGCTACTTTTATTATTATATAATTAATTCTTTTCCAGTTTTCGGGCCGCCGTTTTTTATTTTGATACGGGTTTATTATTATTAAAATAGTTTGAATTAAATCGATTTTTTTCCGCCGTTTATTTTTATAATATTAGCCGGACAGAAAAACTAATTACTTCCGGGTTATTTATATAAAACTTATTTAGTTTCGCTATAGCGTTTTTAAAATTACGGACTAAATATTACTTGTTATCGGTATTTTATTTAATTTATTTAACTTTATATTAAAACTTATAATAATATAATTATAAAATAAGCATTATTTTTATAACTTATTTTTTTTCGCGATTTAGTTTAATCATTTTTCTTATTAGATTTTATAATTTTTGCCCCGGAAAAAAATTACTTAAGTATTTTTATAGCCGATTTATATAATATAAACTAAATATCTTTTATATATTAAAAACTTTTAAATAAAATATATTATTTAGTAATTATTTCTAGATTTTAAAAGATTATTATATAAAAAGGAAATTAAATTTATTAAAAGGTTAATTAGTCCGCTATAATTGTCGTTTTTTTATAATAAAAACGTAATTATTTATATTAAAATTAAGCTCCCGCCGGTATTTATTAATTTATTACGTTATTTGCTTTTAAGTTTTAATCATAGCCTTATATATAGCTATTATATAATTCTATATTCCCTATACCTAATTTTATACCTTTTTTAAAAAAAGTTTTTTTTAAAATAAAAAGCCTGTTATATTTCCGGCTATTATCCGTTATTATTAATCGAAATAAAATAGTATTAAAAAGCCTATTTTTATTTCATAAAATAATATACTAGTCGAATTATATAATAATACGGCTTATATATAATTTATTACTAGAAGTATATCCGACTAATATATTTTATTAGTAATTAATAAATAGCTATAATTTTTAATCGATATATATATTTATAATTTCGACTTATTTTACCGTTTTATAATATTCCGGCGTAATAAACTTTAATTTAATATTTATTATTCGGAAAAGTTTATTAGTAATTCTTACTATAAATTAAAGCCCGCTATTACTAACGATATTTTTTAATATACCGAAAATATAGAAAAGTTTATAATAACATATATATGCGGTATTCCGTATTATAGCCTCCCAAATATATATTATTAACTAAACCCGCTTTTCTAATTAGTTAATAATAACGAAAACGTTATTATGTTTTTTTTATTTTTCGGTATTACTTTAAAATCTATTATAATATAGTTTTATATCTTTTCCGAAATAAGTAATAAATAAAAGAAACTAAAAATTTTATTACGGGGTACTTTTATAAGCCGGCATTTTACATAGTTTACGATAAATATATTTATATTTTATAATATTTCTAATTATTAATGTTATATAATAATAAGCTTTCGCGTTTTATTTTTTTTAAATATGCCGTAAAGAAATAGCTATATATCTCCTGTAATAGTTTAATACGTAACCTGTTTTTATTAAATATAATTAGTTATATACCCCGTAATATAAGGCTATTAATATTTTGTTATAATTTTAAGGAATTATTACGCGCTTTTACGTAATAAATTTTAAAATCCGGATTATTTTTATTCCTTTATAATATTTTATTAATAAAAATTACGCCGGATTTTTTTAGTAGCAAAAATTCCGTATTATTTAAAATTAGGATTTTTAAAAGAAGGTTTATTTTTATAAATAATATATTAATTTGTAATTTTTAAATTTTAATTAAAGCTATTAATTAAAATAAAGTTTTATATTTTTAATTTAACAATTTTTTAAAATATATATTAATTTTAGCTTACGCGAAATAACGTCCGCTATTATATTATTTTTTTTTAGTCGGTAAATAATTATAAAGTTATATTTCGCTAATATTTCCGATTAATTTACTTATTATAAATTAAAATATTATTTTATCCCGAAATATTTGAGTATATAATAATTAGTAATAATAATAAAAAAAGTAGCCTAAACGCTAATAAATTTTACTTTTTAAATCTATAAAACTCGGATTACTATAAGTATTTCTTTATTATATATATTATAATTTAATTTGGCAATATGTATTATTTCTTAATAAAATATATAAGAGTATTATTTACTGTGGTTTTTACGTTATAATAAAATTCCGGCTAATACTTTATTAAATATATTAGTTTCGACCTTTATATCTTTATTATAACTAAAGTATATTAGCAAAAAAGCATTACTTGAGTTGTTTTTTAGCTTTTAAAATGCGATTTTATAATATTTATTTTAATTTTATTGTACCTTAATTTTTATTAGCTAAAATAAGAATTTAGCTATTTTATTATATTAAAATATAAATTTTTAATAAAAGTTATAAAAGCTTAAAAATAATTATATTTTTTATATACGATTAAGTATAGCCTAGTTTTAAACTATTTATACTTTAGTAAAATTAACGTATATATTATTTATATTTATAATATACCCTAAAAAGTTTGTTTAAATAATATAAAATTTGCAGTTTTTAAAATTTCCCTATAAGCTTATATTTTTTAGTCGTTAAAAAACCTTTTATATATAAATACGGTATTTCTTAATAAACTTTTAAAAAATTAAAATATTATTTATATATATGTTATAAAAGGGGTTAAAAAATCGAATAATATATTATTAATATACCGTTATAAAATAAAAGGTTTGTTTATAAACTTAAAAGGTAGGACTTTATATTTATATGCCCCGTACTAAATCCGGAATGTTATAAAATTCTCGTTTTCCGGTTATATATAAATATAATAAAAAACTTATCAGATATCGATTTTAATAAAAATCTTAGCTTTAAAATTTTTTACTAAAGTTTTCTCGATAAATAGTAAGAGATATTTTTTTTATAAACGCGTTTGGTTTTTAATAATTTATATAAAACTGTAATTCTTTCTTAGCTTTAAGGGTAAATAAAATAAGGGCTGTTTAAAAGGTTAAATTAAAAATAATAAACTTTTTACGGAAATTTTTATTAAAATATTTATATACCGCTTTTAATTTATTTAATAATATTTTATATAAAGGGCTATATTTTAAGTTTATAGCTAACTTTCCCTTTTTTTATTTTATTTTATAGTTAGAAATATAATTAGATAGTAATATATCCGAATTAATTTTATTAAATATATAAAATAAGTTTTAGTACTTTTTTAGGACAATTTTTTAAACCTTTTTTTTAAAATTTCCGCTTTTTTTTAAAGAAAAGCCTCGTTTTTTTATTATATATTAATCGGTCGATTTTATATAATATAGTTATATATATATAGGTTTTTTATATTACCCTCGAACAGGGTTTTATATTAATAACTGTTATATTTATTAATTACTATTTATATTAACCGATTACGTCTTTTTTAATTTATAAATACTTTTTATATTATATTCCTATTCGCTTTTTTTCTTTTCGGTACGCCTTTTATATAAAATAGGAAATATATCGGGAGGTTAAAACTCGGGATATAAATTCCGGTTTATAAACTTTTGCTATACGGGCTTAGGCTTACGCCTTTAAAAGTATTACTAAAAAATCTTTTTTAGCCGCTATCCGATAGATATTGCCGGCTTTAATAGCGATTACTTTAGGCAATAATATAATTCTTTTAATTTTCGGACCCGCTATTATATAACTTCCGTTATTTCCCTAATAAATTCGTGCTTTCGGGCTTAAAAAGCTCGGCTATCGGCTCGTCGCTTTTTATTTTTTTTAAATACTTTATTATGCCGATCGGCGTTTTTTAAAAAAAAATCATTTTTAAAAAATTCCCTATATCCCTTATATTAAGATTGTAAAAGTTTAATAAGTTATTACGTAATATATTTTCGGGATATATTAGCTATTAACGCTAATAATTTACCAGTATATTTTTTTTAGTTAATTAGCCTTTTCCGAAAATTAAGTTATATTTTGTATTTATTATAAAAAAAAACTTATTTCGAAAAATGCGACCGTTTATTTATATATTTAGTTATAAGGTTTTATTAATTGCTTAAATACTTTTTCTGTTATATTTTCCGATATATTTTAAAATAAACCCCGTAATAACTTTCGGGCATAAGTATTATTTAATTTTTTTTACGAAAAATTTATTTATTATAATATAAATATTTATTTTAATATTATTAAATGCATTTTTTATTTTTAATAAAAAGCTATATATTAATAATATATATTTTAATAAAAAAGAAGTTTTATTTAAGTAAACGTTTAAGAAATCTTAGGAAACCTTTATTACTTAATTAGCTAAACTAATTTATAATATTTTAGCTTTAAAAATAAAGTTTAATTATTTTAAAATGCCGTATTTTCTGGTTCTTTCTTAATCCGATTTTTTGCTAAGATTTTTATAACCTTTATTTTAAGCCGAATAAATTTTATAAAAAAAGTATTAATACGGGCGGCTTTATTTATAGCTAATTAGTTAAGGCGTTAGTTAAAATATAAAAAATATAGGTAATTAGTTTTATTATATCCTTTATTATAATAATTAAAGTAGCGTTTTTTAAATTTTATTAAGTCGGCATTATTACGGGGCAAAAGATGCGTGCGGATGCCGGAAAAAGTAATTACTATATTACCGAATTTATTTAAACTTAAGTTAAAGGTTAATTGCGGTATATTTCCTCCGATAGTACGCTTATTACGGGTTGTTTCCGAAGATTAAAGCTTAACTATTAGTTTAATTGTTACAGTTTTAGCAGCTCGGGCCGCGTTTTACGTTTCGTTAGCTATTTAAAAAGTAAATATAATTTCGGCGTAATAAATAACGTAATAATTAAAATTATATAATAGGTTAAAATATTAAGCCGCTATTTCGGTTTATGAACGATAAATAAGTCGGCTATAAAATTTCTTTTTTTATTTATTATAATATAATTATCGCTTTTTTATTAATGCGATAAACTTATTTTTAAATTTCTAGAAGTTTTCTAATATTCCTATTTAAAACTCGACAAATTTAATCCGTATCTAGCAAACGTTATTAAAGTTATGCTATTTTTTAAAAAAATATTTTATTTATACCGCAGATATTATTAGGTAATATAAGTTGGTAAAATAAAAATAAAGCTTTAATTATATTGAAATATATTTTTAAATATATAATTTAATAGTTACGATATATACGTAATCGGTTAGAAAATAATTAACATTAATAAATAATTAATTTTTTTATTTATAATATTATATCTCGAAAGTAATAATATTATAGTTAATTTTGCTGTAATAAATAAAGATATCGACTTTAGTTATTTTTTTTATTTGTACCGGAGTTAAATATACTTTATCGAAAGCTTTAAATTAATAAATTAATAACGGCTTAATTAGTTTTATTTAGCTATATATTAAAATCGTTAATTTAAATATCGCGTTATTTAATTTCCTTTTATAAATTTTTAACTACTTTATTTTAAGTTTTACTTATTGAAAGGCTTAATTAAATTAAAGTATCCGTATTTAATAAGTAATTTTTTATTATAAAGCTTATAATTTATGTTTATTAAAAAAGCTATAAATATAATAATGCGGAGCCGAATTTTATAAATAAAAGCGTCCGAATCGGCTAAATATATTTTAAAAAACGCTAATTTAATAAAAGTCCCGTCCGCTATAAAAAAAGCCTTTTTTTTCTAACTTAATAAAGGCTTTAAATAAAAAAGTAAAGCCTTTCCTACTTATATATACGTTAGCCGCGTATAATTTAATACGCGCTTTTAGGTTATTTAATAAAATATTAATAATTAGTTAATATATCCTTTCGTTAAATTTCTTATTTTTAACTATTTGTTTAAAGTTTTAACAAGTCGGAAAAGTATCGTTATTTTTTTTCGCGTAACATTTAAGTTATTTAGTCGAAATTCTTTAAGATATATTAACATTTTTTAATAGCTTAAGCTTTAAAGGCTGTTTTAAGTCTTTTAAAATAATTAGTCGGTATAGCTTTTTATATTTTTTTAGGTATTATAAGTAATAGTATTACGCGCGTTTACGCACTTTTAGTCGGTAGGCGATATTTTGATTTTTTCGCTAATTAAGTCAGTTATTAATAATATGCGTGAGGGTTATATAACCGGGGTTATTAATATTAAAACGCGTTTTTATAATAGTGCTTATTAGTTAATTAATTAAATCGGTATTAAAAAATTTAAGTTTTTTAAGCTATATTGTAATAGGGCAAGGGGATTACGGGTATTAACAGCAGCTTAAGAGCCACTAAAAGCCCCCTAGAGCCACGTCACAAGGCACTTTATAAGGCACTCCATAGGGTATTTATAGGGCACTCCATAAGGCAATTTACAGTGGATCACATACCTATATTTAGCTGACCTTTTTTCTTACATCTCTTTTACTTTTTTGTAATAAATATTAACAGATATTACCAGATAGTTATATATAGATAGCTCTGGTAGCTATATACACTTATTTTTGACTTGATATCTCATTTTCTATTTACCCCAATACCCTGTCCCAAGATATTTAGCTCTCCCGGACAGGCCTCAACTTCTTTGCCTTCTGATCAATCGAGCAAAACAGTCCTTTAGTACTACAAGTCACGGAGGCATAGAATTCACTAGCAACAGCCACTTGAAGTATATACTGTTAAACTTACTTTCGCACGCGAACATTCCATTTCGTCCGATAACCACCTGTCTCCCATACAAATCGAACCAAGCCATATACTCGATCGATAGCCAGCCAGCTGCTTCCATCCATATTACATCCACGTCACTTGTTACCCACGATTTACGAATTTTCTTTTTTTTATACAGAACACCAGGAACACAGAGCGCAATAACACTAGAGATACCAGACCGTATGTTTTTGCATACAAACCTGTCCATTTTACATGGGTAACGGTGACAAGCTGATTGTGCTATTGGTATGTGGCTGGATGCAGCCAGCTATTGACACGTATATAATTTGTATGGACGACGATATCGGATGACACCTTTACACACCTTGATATACCACATCACTTGAATGCCACCTTTAGTAGCAAGGGAGGCTGTTAGCTGCTGCTGTTGCTGCTGCTGCTGCTGATAGCTGTGGCTAGCTGACCTGCTGTCACCTGCTGACCTGCTGTCACCTGCTGTCAGCTGCTAGGGAGGCTTACAGGGAGGTCACCTGACCTGACCTGCTGCTGCTGATAGCTGTGGCTAGCTGACCTGTTGTCACCTGACCTGCTGCTGCTGATAGCTGTGGCTAGCTGACCTGTTGTCACCTGACCTCCTGCTGCTGCTGCTGATAGCTGTGGCTATCTGACCTGTTACCCTAAGGTCCCTGGGGTGAAAAAAATTTTTTTTTTTTCAGATCTGAAGGTCAGGCATTCAAGTGTGGGGCGTGTTTTCATTTTTTTTTTTTTTTGATTTTTCAGCTGCGTGGACGCTAGCTGAAAAATCAGGGAGGAATGTTATAGGGCAGGGGATTACGGGTATTAACAGTAGCTTAAGAGCCATTAAAAGCCCCCTAAAGCCACGTTATAAGGCACTTTATAAGGCACTTCACAGGGTATTTATAAGGCACTCCATAGGGCAATTTACAGTGGATTATATACCTATATTTAGCTAACCTTTTCCCTTATATCTCCTTCACTTTTTAATAATAAATATTATAAAACAGTTAGATAATTATACACATATAGCTTTAACAGCTAATATACACTCATTTTTAACTTAATATCTCACTTTCGTTTCACCCCGACACCTTATCTTAAGACAGTATTAAAGTAAATCGAAAATGAGATATTAAGTTAAAAATAAGTGTATATAATAGTTACTAAAACTATATATAATTATTTAATAATATTTATTATAAAAAAGTAAAGGAGATATAAAGGAAAAGGTTAATTAAATATAAGTATGTGATTTATTATAAATTGCTTTATAAAGTGCTTTATAAATGCCTTATAAAGTGCTTTATAACGTAGCTTTAAAGGGCTTTTAGTGGCTTTTAAGTTATTATTAATACCCGTAATCCCTTGCCTTATAATATCTCTCCCTGATTTTTTAGCTAGCGTTCACGCAGCTGAAAAATCAAAAAAAAAAAAAAAAAAAAAAAAAAAAAAAAAAAAAAAAAAAAAAAAAAACACGCCTCACACTTAAATGCCTGACCTTTAAATTTAAAAAAAAAAAATTTTCACCCCAGGGACCTTAAGGTAATAAGTTAAATAGCTATAGCTATTAATAATAGCAACAGCAATAGGTTAAGTTAAGTAGCCATAACTTATAGCTAATTAGCAGCAAGTTAAGTGATAGCAGGTGATAATAAGTTAGCTAGCCATAGCTAGCCACGGCTTTTAATAGGTTAAATAACCACAGCTATTAGTAGTAGCAGGTTAAGTAATAATAAGTTAGCTAGCCACAGCTATTAGTAGTAGCAGCAAGTTAAGTGATAATAGGTTAGCTAGTTATAGCTATTAATAATAATAATAATAGCAGCAGCTAATAGCCTCCCTTATTATTAAAGGCCTCCCTTACTACTAAAGGTAACATTTAAGTGATAAGGTATATTAAGGTGTAAAAAGGTATTATCCGATATCGTTATTTATATAAATTATATATATATTAATAGCTAGCTATATTTAATTATATATTAAATATAATTAACTTATTATTATTGCTTATATAAAATAGACAGGTTTATATATAAAAATATACGGTTTAATATTTCTAGTGTTATTACGCTTTATATTTCTAGTATATAAAAAGAAAATTTATAAATTATAAGTAATAAATAACGTGAATATAATATATAAATAAAATAGCTGGCTAGCTATTGTTTTAGGATAGGGTATTAAGGTAAAGGAGGTGTTACTTTATAGCTTAGCTAATCGGAGGTAATTAAGGCGACGAAATAAAAGAGTCACTTTTAATAGCGATTAATTAAAAGGAGGGATGTGTTTATTCTCGGCAATAAGGCCGTCTAAGCTGTGTATATTTTATTTAAGAGTAAAAGAAAAAAACAAGCGATATATATATGCCATAGCACATTAGCCTTATAACACTATCGATCGAATATATAGCTTAATTTAATTTATATAAAAAATAAATAGCTATCGGATAAAATAAAATAATCCGCGTGCGATTTATTAAATAAAAATAAAGTAAGTTTAATAATAAATATATTTTAAATAGCTATTGCTAGTGAATTTTATGCTTTTATAATGTGTGGTATAAAAAAACTATTTTATTCGATTAATTAAAAGGCAAGGAAGTTAAGGCCTGTCCGGGGGAGCTAAATATCTTAGGACAAAGTGTTAAAGTAAATCGAAAGTAAAATATTAAGTTAAAAATAAGTATATATAATAGCTGCTAAAATTATATATAACTATTTAATAATATTTATTATAAAAAAGTAAAGGAGATATAAAGGAAAAGGTTAGCTAAATATAAGTATGTGATCCACTGTAAATTGCCTTATAGAGTGCCTTGTAAATGCCTTGTGAAGTACTTTGTGACGTGGCTCTAGGGGGCTTCTAGTGGCTTTTAAGCTGCTGTTAATACCCGTAATCCCTTGCCCCATAACAATAAGTTGGGAAATAAGCGATTTCGGATAGTAGTATAAGCTATATCTGCTTTATTTTGCCATTTTTTAAAACAAGTTAGCTAGTTTTTTAAGTTTTCGCTATCTCGCTACTCTAAAGCTTTAGTAGCTATTTCCTCGGAAAGTATCCTGCTATAATTTATAAAGCCTAGTTTCTTTTTTATATTCCGGCTTTATTATATTTACTATAGGGGGTTATTAAGTTTAATTACCTACTTAAGGTCTTTTATAATTAATCCGGCCGTCGATATTTTTGGAGTTTTAAAATCGTTAGATTTGCTTTCGAAAAAAACGCTTAATCGTAATCTAAGATTTAAAGTCGGAATCGAATTAAATAAAAAATAACTTTCGTTTTCAACTTATAGTAATTAAATTAGTAAATATTATAAGGCGTTTTATAGCGGGTTTAGGGAATATTATAAAAGGTTCGGTAGCGGTTTTATTAATTAATAGTAACAGTAATTAAGAAAATGTAGTAATTTTAAGGCTAAAAAAGTTTTCGTTACTAATAGTCGAAAGCGTAATAAAGATATCTCAAAGTAATAAATCCCTATTTTTAGGATAGAGAAATGCTAGTAATAGTAATAAAGGCGGAAAGTATTCGTTATTACTAAAAGATTTTAAGAAAATTTTAGTTAAATTATTAGTAGATAATTTTTATAAGAAGTATAAAAAAAGGTTTTCGTTAAGAAATCTGATATTTTAAAAAAGAAGAATAGAATTTCGATCTTTAAGGTTATATTTAATATTTAATGCTATTTTATTAGTAGTATTTAGTTTTATTTTGTGGCAAAATAAAGAGGTTAGAGGGGAGAAAATTTAGGTAGCAGATATTTTAGGACTTTTTTTAGCGGGGTTTTTAGTGGATTTTTATAAGTCTAACTATTTTAATAGCTAACTAGCTATCGAAATTTTCGGTAACCGATTTATAATAAGGTAAGCCCCTTTACCGAAAAGCCTTTTTAGTTTTATTATAATATTTATTTTAAAAAGCTTTTATTATCTATAAGTTTTATAGTTATTAATAATTAAAAGTTAGGGAGGTGCGTTTAGCAAATAGCTTATAGTTATACCTAAAAGTCGATTATTAATGTTTTGCAAAAATATATTATAAACGCTCCGGGCTTATAACTTATTAAAGATATAAGATAAATACCCGTTAATTATTATAAAGTCTAAGTCTAAATGTATCTAAAGCATCTGGGAGATGTATATTATTATAGTATAGCATATGGGTCGCCTAACCTCCTATATTCTAACATAAGTTGGTTTTCAGCCACATTCTATACACTCAACTTCTCTTCGACGTCAATTGGGGGCCTACTTCTCGCGCCTATGAGCGCTAAAATTGGATCGCGGGCAATGTTGAGCTACAGCCAGGTACGGAGGAGGCTGAATCGTCTAACCTATCAAACCCTTTCAAGTGTTACTCGGCATCAATTCAGCCACCACCTCCAATCTATATGTATTTCTAGTGGCCCCTGAACTGCCGCCCATCAGCGGGATTCTGATCACCGGGGAACAGTCGTTAATCGGATTCGCTGACAAGCTTGGGCTGAGCTTAGTTGACAATGTCGCCGTACAAGCCCGTTCTACAAGAATCATAGGCAGTGTTTCGAAGCACACAGATCCATCTCTGCATAGCACACCGCATTGCCTTGTATCATCTCGTCCAATTTTCATCTCGTGTTACTTACACCCAAAAATTTGCAAACAGTTATTGGTGAAACAAGCGCCAGCATTCTTATTCTTAGAAACAATGAAACGCGTGAATGTAAAAAAAGATTGTCCATATTACCAAATGAATGGCTGATATCTAAGAAAGTAATACCCCGTCTCTTGCTCTAATCGAAGTCTTTACTAATATTACCGCTACTATGTAGCCATGCCCCTTTTAAGAATCGAATAATTGCTTCACCCTCTTCATCATGATTACTGCATTCCTGCTGTGCTACCTTAGACATCTCAAGGTTACCCCTCGCCCTGGGCTCGAGGCGTTCGTACTCGTTACATCAACGACAGTCACAAGGTACGGCAGGGTTGGGACCTGCATCACCCAATATCGAGTTCTTGCTGATGTCATTCCATCCAAAGAAGCTGTTCTTGTCCTTGGCCGGTCTACCAGGTGCTCGAGTCAGAAACGAAGCTCATAACGATATTATGGATCACACTCACGAGACAATAGTCATGATTCCTGCATCCCTCGAATTCGTGTATCCCCATGAAGCAGTGAAATCTGAACCTTGACACCTCTGGGCGTACCATTCGTACGTCTGTGGGTCAACGCCCTGAGGAACATCCACCACCAGGCGGCATGGAACAGCAGTCTTGAAATCAGCACTAGTGACACTAAAAGCCAGATTGATGGTGTTGCTTTGGCTGTCGACGGCTATCGGAGAATAGTATTAGCATCTGGGGACTCCGAGGAAGCTCTTATCTCATATACATACCTCGCATGAGATCCTGAATTCCCCACTGTGTCGAATTTGCTACCAGGTCCTGGGAATCATCCCTAATCACCGGCACCGACCGTCGCCGAGTTTGCGGGTATGCCTCATTGGCCTGGCTCGGGATGTCGATGCCACGGTCGAGGTCGTCGTTCTTGAAACCGAACCACGCCAGGGCATTCGACGCCTCGTTAACGAAGGTCAGGACGATGAACCCCATGCTGTTGCTGCCTCCGTTGATCTTGAACTTCGACGTCTGAGAGCAGGGGATACTGGAGAACGAGACCGCGTCACAGGCCTGTCCCTCGGGGGCGGTGTACTCGAAGTCGCAGACCTCGGACTCGGACACCTGGCCCCCCTGCTGCTGGTCGATGCGGAGGTTCCAGTGGCAGGTGGCGTCTTCCCTGGATCGATACCTGTGGACATTGGAGACGACCCATGTGGCGATCGGGTCTGCCGCCAAGGCTCCAAGGCCATACAACAAGGTTGAGATGATGATAATGGATAGATGCATCTTGAAAGCTCAAGCTTGGCCAGTAATAATAATTATTTGAATGCAGGCTGCTGATGGTGGCTGGAAAGTCCACGAATAGTCGAGATCCTCCGCCTTCTTTTATATTAATCGCGACGCTCACGCGAGGCGGCTTCTTGTTCGAAGCCTGGCCATTTGTTTGCCCCGTTCATGTTGACGGCAGCAAATGTCTGTTCCCGAAAAACTTACGAATGCACCGACCCGTAATCTCGACTATACTTGGAGACGATACCAAAGAAAGATCGACAAACTTCATTAGTGAGCACAAGTTGGAGCCTTTTTACTATATCTCGCGGGAAGTTACATAATCTAGCAACGGCAGGGCTAGTATGCAGGCTGGCAGGTGGGACTTGATCTACCTCGATCATATATTATTCACAGGGTTCCTGTTTTGTTTGCCCACCCGTGATATGGTATCCTGCACTAGCGCCATTATTCTTCGCCTTTGTTCTACCTCAGAAACCGACATACCGGAGTTTTCCATCAGCTATATATATTGAGATGTTTCCTTGGAATGGTTCGAGTTGCACATAGATTAAAAGCTGCTGAATCTCGCTGTGTGGTAAGTAGGAATACTATGTAAACAATGCCAAGAGGGGAGTTCGCTGCTCCTTGTATAGCATGGAAGCATGACTTGCAGATTTTATAAGGAGACTGGGGCACGATATCTCTTTAGATTTCCAAGTCTCATTCAACATATGTGCTCGAGACATAAACAGATGTGCGAGTTTCAGTGGCCATCAATTATATAGCTCTGTGACATGTACGACTGCGCGAGAAACACCTATGTGGGCAAAGGATAACCTAGTCGTCACTCGTCACTCGTCAATCGAGACATCGGTTTAATGGGACGATTATTCGTCTCACGTAGTATATTGTTACTATCACAACATCAAGCGCAGTCGATTCAGGGCTTGCACGCTTGTAACTTGTACGTTAGCCTCGTTGCGTAATCTAGATACACAACGACTCTTCAATTCTTTATCATGAGTTACTTTTGATTCTGGAGGAGAGTTAGATTGGCATCAATGTCTCGGGACGTCGTCATGTCTTGCCCTACGGAGGTATCGGAATACGCCTTGCTGCAGGCACGTGGTCACAGGCAAGTCTTATGTGCCGAATTTCGGAGTTCGGCAGAAATGTCGCAGTGTCAATCAGAATGAAATATAGAAAACTTTCAAGGTAATCAAAAGAAGTCAACTAGATATCGCAGTCTCAACCATTGTGTTGTCAAAAGGTCCAATTGGAATGTGGTACCGATACTAAGAGGATAAGTAATGGGATCTATGGGAAGTTGTTGCTTTAAATAAGACAAGGTAACATATCTAATCTACGTAGTCATGCTTACCACAGTAATTAGACAAAGACAGCAGGTGTCCCCTGTCAACCCCAGGCATCTTTAGACTCAAGAGCTTGTTGCGTTTGGCAGCGGCATATGGGCTACGGTGGTACTACACAGTATAATAGAAAAGATGTGAATCGCAGGTACGATTAGTCAAACTGTGGGAAGTATTCCCGGACCATCTAGAGTCAGTGCCGACCCAGCCATTAACATACATCTGAAAATTTTTGCCTACATACTGTCCTACATACTTCTTCAACCCATTAGTTTTCTAGGCGTAAGTCAAGTTACATTCCGTTCAAATGCAATGCAGCCGCAGTCACTATCACACTGCTTGCTATAAATGGGTCTACTACTTAGTAGGTCACGGACCGGCTCGCTTCTTGCTAATTACCGCGCAACGCGGCAACGGGCACCCATCGCGAGATGACAATCCTACCCTAAGCGGTCAGACGCGCGCAAAACCTCTTTTGTTGGCTTTTAGCGAAAGATAGTAATTTTCAGTTCACTTGAAGCTGCAAGAAACAAGTAACACAGGGACTTAATGGCATCAGGAATGAACCCGAATGTCTGGGCGCATGTCTACGATGCCTGATTCGACTCGCCTATTTATCCCTGTTGCTTCACAGTAGAGGCCACAGAGTGGTCAAGGCAATAAGCAAGGCATTTTAGTCCACTGCCACCTCCGCAACCCCACAGAAGATGGGATCTGCTCTTACTAGCATTTGGGTAAAAGCTTGTCGGCGCTGACTTGTTTCTCGAACACAACTTTTATTGATTCAGGACTCTAGCTGGCTGGCTCGCTAGATTTGACATATCGTTATTGGCCTCACGTTTCCTTTGGTGGGAACCGCGGTGGTCGCCCGAGCCGGCCGGCGTCTGCAAGGCCAGTTACATGGTTGGATGGTTGGCTGGTACTTCGTTTTTCCATCTTGGCTGCTCCAGGTCCTTAAACCTGGCTGCCTGGGCGGTTCCAGAAGGACCCTGTAGGACATCGATCAACTCACCAATCAGGAATCAATTCAGGTCCCCAGCTAGGAAACTGGGCGTTGCTCGTCGGCAACTATCTTGCACGTCATTGGATCGTGTTGAAATGTCGCACTCTTGCTCAGGCCAGACTTGCAGTAAACCTGCAGTTAGCTTGAGCTCCCCAGCCGAGTATATCTGAACCGCGTGAGGCTTCCCTTGGTTTCGGCGTGTGTTATTGGTCAAGGCCAGGCCGTTAACTGAGGCCAACGATACCCGTTCCTATTCTGAGAATTCTAATATGCAATCTCCACTCGAAGGCTTTTCTTAGGACATAACCAATATTTCTAGTTAGGCAAGTGAGTATCTTGAGCCGCCTGGCTTACAATATACCTGGTTTTCGATGTCATGACTGCATGCAGGACTGACATATAGATGTCGACTCCTCAGACGTAGGTATGCTTTTAAGTTTAGTCTTGCTCTTGGCTTCTCCCTTGATGGAGTTCTTCTGTCATTGGACTTGTCTACAATAATCACCTGTATTATTGTTTACGGTGGTATTTTCGCGTCTGCAATGGTTAAGTGCCTTAGATAGCGTTGTAATACCTCTCCTCCTCCTCCTCGTTCCTCTTCACACTTTCCTTTGATGGGCATCACGATGTCTATCATTGCTCTTCTGTTCAGTGTCCTCCTGCTTCGGTATCATGCCTTTGCGCTTCAAGTAACACCGGGGTCGACCTGCGCTGCTGTATGCCTCGACAACCCAGAATCAGATCCTCTAGATCCCAGATCGTCGAACACGAGTCCGTCAGACATAATATGCGACGACGATGGATATGATACAGATGGTACTGGCATCAAGTACAAAAACTGCATTAATTGCTTGCAAAAGAGCAACGCGACGAGTGGGAGTGAGAATGATGCTTTATGGTTTCTCTGTAGGATATATGCTCCAACTAGGTTCCGGACTCTGCTAACCCAAGACTCTAGACAATGTGCGCTATGCAGTAGACGTCTGCGTGTATGGTTTCCCGAATGCGTCGTCGAAGGGCATCTCATCACCTTGTGACATTGACTTCGCATGTGAGCCGCTGAAGACAGCTCTCGAGGCAGGAAACTTGGACTCCAGTGGTGATCAATATGAATACTGCACTGCGGGTGGTGGCATATTCTCTGGCCCCACGGTGGATTCTTGTCTTCAGTGCTTCTCTAGTAGCACCAATCAAGCCTATATGTCCAACTGTGAATCTCTCGTTGCTTGTTCCTCCGTAAGGTTAGAATGACTAACGCTGTTTTAGTCATTACTGCCCTCAAAGCAGGCTGCAAACAGAAACCAGCACCAGGCACTCTTCTAGGCCTCAGCGGCACACTCTTCACGGATACTCTTGTGAACATCACGGACCCGCCGGTTAACGAGACTTCTAACGATAACGATGATTCGACGGGTATGACAACCGGAGCCATCGTGGGCATCGCAGTGGGCGCCGCACTCTTATTTTTTGGTGGCACCGGTCTGTTCTGGGTCTATCACCGCAAGCAGAAACGCTTGTACGGTGACACACTCGGCTGTAGCTACGATCCACGCAGCGGAAACAGGTCTATTTCCCCATTACACGGGGGTGGTTTCTCTTCCATGGAGCAGAAATCGACCGTACTGATGAGCGACTATGAACTGCGGACCCAGCATGCACGTACTAACAACGCTGAGTACTACGACCAGTTAGAGAAAGAGATGCAGATACGCCGGGCAAATTACGTCTTCGATTCACATAACCCTCCATCTGGAACACACGGCGCCTTGCCCACACATCCCGCATATATTCAACCGACACACAGTCGACAGGCCTCTCGAGACGCATCGACGCAACCGCCGAAGCCCAGGACCAACGAGCCGGGCTCGTACGCCTTGCAAGCTTACCTAAGCACTGCGAATGATGGCAGTACTATTGGTCTACTACCGCCGCCACCGCCGGGTCCTCCACCCGCAGCTACGATCCGAGACTCGCTTACGCGGGGACCATCTCCGAATCCAGAGCCATCACGCAGCCGGAACTCCTCTTTGACGATAACAGGGCGGGGCCCATCACCGAACCGTGGGCCCTCACCAGACCGAAACCCGTACCGGTCGTCTATGCGCCCACAGCCACAGACACAACCACAAGTCACCTTACCACCACCGCCTCCGCCTCCTCCACGGATGCCTAAAGTCCCCACCCTAGTCCTCCCCTCTATCCCACGCCTCCGCGTCCCGAAGAAATACGCACCGCCACAGATCAAGGTCGAGGGCGCGACACCCATCGATACGCCCTCGGGCTCGCAGCGGCAACAGCCGTTCGGCATCGAGATCAGCAAGCCGCTAGTCGACCACGACGCGCGGTTCGTGGACAACGCGTTCGAGGGTCATCGGTCGCCGTTATCCGCGACCACGTCGACGAATATCGTCGAGCAGACGGCCGTGGACCGGCGGCCCTGGGCGTTCACGCACGAGGTGGAGATGAAGACCGGGAAGAGCTCTCTGTATGGCTAGATAGATAGATCGACCAATAGGTCGGATGTAGGATGGGACTGAACTGGGCTAGACCTACTTGTACTGGATACTTGAATGGCATTTTAATGGCGTATTGGAAGAAGGATGGTAGGTTATATATTCCCGACAAGCGGGCTCTCTGCCGGAGTTTAGGTTCGGTTGGATTGGGTACATGTACGTTTACACTTTATGAGACATACAATTAGGCACGGCACGGCATGGATGCGGTACATAGGACTGGGACCGGATTAGGTACCGATATACTCAGTCGTTTCCGATATGATGATGGGATAGCGAACAAGAATCGAACAGGCAAAATTGCTTAATTGGATGTTAAATTCATTGCTACTTGTGATAAACTAATGACCGACATTCGCGACCTCAACCCAGACGCCGCCCAGGGCCCTTACTCCTCCAGGAGTCGGGCAGAGGTCCACGACTGCTTCCTTCTCTCGGAGGCACATACGCAGTGCCATACGCGGTTCTATGAATCCTCGGCGTCCCCAGGATCCACGAGACGAACCCGGGGGTGGGAATGAGGTTGGGGCCATTTCCAAACTCCGGGTATATCCGGGTGAGGAAATCGTGTAGATGGGCTGCCACAAGCCCAGTAATCCCGATCTTGATTGCTTCCCAGCCGCCGGGGAAGAGCAGCTGCACTAGAAGCAGGCAGTACGGCATCAGCTGGGCGGGGATGGTGATCACATAGAAGTGCGCGTTCATCCCTCTCTGGTCCTGCGTGGCTGTGTAGCACATCGCGATGAGCAGGGCCTGCATGTACATGTAGGCACCTGTGAAGACTGAGTTCAAGGTCTGATGACTTGGTTAGTAAGTACGCTCCTCTATATTCAATGGAAAAACAGAGGGTTGGCGAAGACGAAAGAAACCAAGACAGAAAGATAATTATGTAGGGCGCTAGAAACCACCCGAGCAAACAAGTCCGGAGACTTCGCTCGAGTCATCCATTAAGACATCCCACCGTGCCCACACTCCGGACTGGCCCTAATGAGGTATGCGAATAAACGGGCCAGCCAACAGTGCAGGGGTAATCTTCCTCATTTCCAGGAACCGCGATAGCCGTAGGATCATCACCATGCGGGCAGATATATGAGGTACTTTGAAGGGGAAGGCTGCGAGAAGGGGAATATGAAAACGTAAGGAAAGGTTGGAGGGAGTGTCGTCGGAATGCCGAAGCGGATATAGCACCTACAATTATGACGCTGCCCACAAACATTAGATACCATATAAGGTCCTCTTTCCTGGTAAATTTGGAGTTGCTTTTCTCAAGCTGACTCAGATATGTGAAGACTAGAGCTTGACATTAGTATATGTCCTGGCCATACCAACTGCAATGCACATACCGAAATAGGTATCAAGTAGAACGCCCATGCCCGGTCCCGTCAACAGGAAGCTCGTCACGAGTCGATGTACCGCGGGCGGGAATTTGAAGAGGAGCGAGCAGTGGAAGATAAAGGGTCCGCCCGACAACATGCCCGTGTAGACGCCCACAGAGCAGAGGAATATGGTGGTCGCCACCGTCCTGTGAAGGTGCCGTTAGCAAGACGCGGCTGGCAGTCAAGTAGAGCTGACCAAAGCTTACCTCGCGATAGGAGGGGTGCTCATGTATACACTCGCGATGTCCGACATGTTTGCGACGTTGTGTGACTATCCGTCTAACGATACAAGGATATCAAGAGAAGCAGAGAATCAATGATGGCTCCAAGAGGAAGCCCAGGAAATGGAAGATTGGAATAGCAGGTCGAAGACACGTTAGCCTCAAGGTGGTAGTGGCACAATTAGCAAGCAGGCAGACAACTGCGCTGCCGTGAGCATATTGGTCAACCAATGGAAATTGAGCGAGCTCGGTGAATGGGAAGGACTGGGAGGTAGGTGAAGAGAAGGAAAGGAATTTTTGCTTCGTGTCCAGTTTCTAAGCTTAGTACAGAACAGACCAGAAGCCCAAGCCACATCATGTTCCTGATGATACCCACATCTGCCGCAACGGTGGCGCAACAGCTCTTCCCGAACTGTGGCTGGGTAGTCTGGCAGGTGGAGTCAGCAAAAGCTCGCATACGGGCCAAACGCCAATATATAATACATAACACTTATAAGCTGAAGAGTTACTTGGATAAAATGCAAAAAATTATAACCAGCAATTATACACTCTTAAGATTAATGAAGCAATTTTTAATATCTTATTTCATATACATTAGAATTGATATGAATTAATTAATACGTAGTGTTTTGGTGAAAGTGTGCGGCGTTTTGTTGACTCCACCTGTCTGGGTAGCTCCATGTCCAGTCATCCACACACGTCAGAGACTGTTGGGGCCACCTCCCTTTCCTACAGGTCCTAATGCTGCAAGAATACCGCCGCCTTATGAATCACAATCAGATTTCTCTCCGCAGCTGTATGCCAATACGATGAACAGGGGGATCTGCAAGCCGTAACCTAACATTAGGTTGAAAGCGTTGTTTGTGTATTTAGTCCATTAGCGCAATCCTAGGTAACTTTCCTTTTTCCGTTGGAGCTTGATTACCATGCTGGCTTTCTCGACATTACTGATGCTTATTAATGAGAACGAATCAAAAGGTCCTTGGAAACTTCTGCGGTGTAGGATTGGTATCCTAGAAAGTGCTTCTAGCCAGACCATTGAATCAAAGCAGCTGCTCGCCAAACATTCCTACAAGTGTCCTGCTTTACCTGCCACAGTGCCTGACTGCTTGACATTGCCGGATATCTGACTAATCATAATCAATCACTACATACCTGATAGCAGCACAACCTCACCTCACACCTCACCTGATCCCTAACAGCAACAGTGGAAACAACCATAGCTCACCATCGCATGTACACACACAGTAGATAGGCTCTTTCTAGGGTAATAGAAGCCTTATGGCCACTTCTCTTCACTGACAGCCTGAAGCCCCGAGTGACGTGTCCCCTTTATTCTCCAAATGCCTCCGGTTGACTTCTTTGCTTACATATTATACAATATTCCTACTCTGGCACTGGATCCGTCTTCCCATTTGTCGCAAAGCATAGAAATCTGTCCCGTTCTGTTTGCGAGTTGACTCGTTACTGCTAATACCTACCTACAATACTGCGCGTGTTGCGATGCCTCAGGGTCCTATACATTATATGGCACTCTGGTTCATGTAAATAAATCCATAGCACTCCTAGGGACTGGAAGACAGTACAGCTAACTCTAATTAGGTAGGGGTAGTACGTGCAGTGCTAGGAGTACAAATGACTTGGTGAAGCTGTATGTATTGAAGATTGTTCCTTTCACTGATGATAAGAGAAAGGAATGCTTCGGGTACGGGCTTTGCCCTGGCTATTACATCAACAATGCGTGACAGCGCGACTAGTTACTTGTAGAAGTCAAATGCGGCTAAAACTTGACACGATAAAGCCAAAGATTCCTGTGTAATTCCCGATAGCTGTATATACTCATATCAAATACAACGCACTATGATGAGAACATATGTCAGCCTAAATGGGCGGAACAATCAGGCAAGTTATCATATGGGAATATGTTGACCAAAACCCATTCTTGAAACGGAAGTCATCTCATTCCTGAGCTTATTTCTATACCAGGCGTTGCTATAAATTTTTGACTCTCGTTTCTGGCAGCTCGTAGTCAAATGTATCATACTGACGGACTCTAGAGGGCTTGAGTGTGTTCGATATAAATACAGGTGTAGTTCTTTGATCCCACTAACATTTGCTACAAGACCGCGGGCCGAGACTGAAGTGACAATTAGTCAAGGATCAATATAAATCTACCACATTGGGCTATTCAACGTTTAGCTGACCAAGAATATATGTTTAACGCCCTAATATCAACACAAATGATAAACCATAGTGCCGGTCCATCAGATCTAGAAGAATTCGCGTAGCCTATTGGCCATTCTACTAAGGCTGAGGAAAGAAGCTTGAGTTTGGAAGAGGTGTCAGCCGTCCAAAAGTACATTCTATATACAAAGATCACAGCTCATCTAAGTTAACATAGACCCATTTTGTGTAGACTTGGCTAACGTGTCAGCCGAGTAAAATCCGGGAAACCTAACATAGGTATAGTCAACAATTTTGTTTCCCTGCCACCTATAGTGAAACATACCTGCGTCCATCCCCTTTTCTGATGGGTAAGGGTCAGTGCCTGACTATATGGGCAAGGCCAAACCGGGATCTTGGATTGTACATCGAGTCTAAGAGATTCAACAAAGGAAATGTGTCACAAGGAGCTGACCAAGCCCTTGCCATATTAAATGCGGAGCCATGGTGTTGGCATAGTGCCACTGAATGTGAATGCCTAGAGCTATTAGGCAGATTGAAACTCTGTCCTAGGCTGTTGCCAGATAAACAGTGCCTGACTCTTTTACAGGCTAGGTTCATGCCTGACTAGTAGGGGGAGTGTTCACTTTGAAACAGTTTGCCTTGCTGCCGAGACAAATAGGAGGAAGGTTCAGCCTCGTCGACTAGCCTCGCGGCCTATCATGCGGATCCGTGTGACTCCCTCGCGGATCCAGGATCCGCTCTGCGAGGTCCGGCCCTGTGGCTGGACCTTGTGTGCCTTCTTCGAGAGTCACAAACTACTAGTCACGATGCAGGCACTGTGCCTCTGGGGTGAGGCACCAATGAGTCAGGCAGGGTGTCCACAGAGGCCTGATTATCTATATATACCGGCCCTGCCCCCCTCCAAAATTCTTTTCCCATTTCAACTTTTCCAACAACACAAAGCACACAACCCACCACTTTACTACTCTATTCATATTTCACTTCTCCTCTTCACATACTGGTTCCCACCATATGTTTAGAGATTTCCAACAGTCTCAACCACTTTAAAAACTTTGTCTTCTCCTGTCACCATGATACAGTGGACTCTGGGATGAGCCCTAGCCTCAGTCCACTTCCTCCCATGTCACAAGGGCCCTTAATGAGCCCTTGTGACATCCCCGTCAGAGCCTCGTCAACTCTGAGGACGAAGACACATTTTCCCGACTTTCTCGAAGACTAGGTAAATACATCAACACCATAAGATAAACCTATATGGGTCAAGGGAACTCACCCAACATATAGTGGACGACAAGGTCTTGTCGGATCTATCAAGATCGCGCCTATCCAGGATTGGGGCCAAGTCACTCGTGTCTACTGGAATCGGAATAAGGTGGCACGAGGAGATGGTTCCCACAACCTAGATTCCCTTCCATTTATTTGGCCGAGCTTTCGGCAAGGATTGGCGACGGGGCATCTTGGTCCAGGTGCTTCAGGCGGTTATGGTCGGACTTTAACGGACCTGTTATGGCAGGACTCTTTGCTCGCTTGCATATTAGGTTTATGCGGTCTTGACAGATTCTTTTCACATGTCGGCGTTTGGAAAGACATTCCCTGAGCGTCGTCGATGTCTTAGCTCGACGACCTCGTTATCGTCGTCAATCTCTTCATCTACTTCTGCTCTCAATGAACTGTACGCTTTGTCATCTAATCCTTACATCAAGACAGCCAATACTTTGAGGCGATCCTTGATGAGAAGACCAAGTCTTGGAGATGACTTCACAGCTAAGAACACGGGACGCGGCCACCCAGAGGCTTGAAATCTTCAACGACTTAGATGCCGCGGTTCAGACCAACCAGTCTACTGGTTGGTTACCAATGCAGAAACGCACCTAGGGGATCCTATGATCCCATGCCTTCTCAAGATGCAGTGGTTCAGACGAACCCGTCGGCGCGTGACAATTTCGGGGAGACAATAAACCCGATGAATCGATCATTTGCAGGTGAGTACTATACATCCAAACCCCAATGACCAAGAGGTATATTGACGAGAAGCGTTAGCTCTGATGGCGCAGATGACAGCTAAGCTGCCACGATGGCTAAGTTGAAGGCCTCGGTCGGGACCACCCAAAACCGCTTCGAGTCCACCAGTCTTGTTGAGTTCTCCAAGCTGTTCTTGACTAGGATTACAAGAAACTATGACGGTATCAACAAGACCCATAAGGGCAGGATCTCGGATAACCAGATCCTTGCGCCTGAGACGCTCGAGGGAAACAAACGAAGTATGAGCTAGAGGAACCGATAGCTACCGCAAGGACCGTGGTTAAGGAAGCCTGTGTGGCACGCCTGTGCGGCGTGCAAATACACTCCTTGTCTTTGGGAGGATGAGTATTCCCACACCATCATGGACATTCAATATATGCCCATCACTTTCGCCTATATAATCTGGCTCGACATCCCAAACAGACGTGTGGGAAGTGCAAGAGAAGCACCGTTGAGGCTGAAAACGAGCGAAAGCCTCCGAAATACAGACCGCAGTCCAAGGACAACTGAACCCGTACAAACGTGGAACAGCCACCACGCCAAACGCCTAGTCGGCGTTCATACAGTACTGGCCGACTAGGAAGATCGTGGCCCTGTTGTAGAGGTCCTCCGAAGTGAGCGCTTGCAGAGTAAAGTCGACGTGCAAAATAAAGCCGACGAACTGATGCAAGCGTCAAGGCTTCCTGGTGGCAGAAACAACACTCATAAGCCTTCTGAGAGTTGTGCCAGGAAAGGTGTCCTCGAAGACTTACCAGCTGTATGTTGATTCGGCCTTTCTCAGATTGCTTGGGAAGATCTATTTGCTAATCACCTGTTATGATCCAGCTTTGTAGTTCAGTCTTCGTTGGCCTCCAGCTTACGACCGTCCTCTGGTATGTTGATTTAGATCTTGAGTCACTAAGTAAAGTCTCATTACTAACTGTCTCTCAGAATCTTCTCCCCGAAGCCATGATGGCTCCTCGTAAAGGAGAAGATCAAGACCGCGAAGAGCTGACCATACACCAGTTTCTGACTGTGATCGACCCCAACAAGGGTCCAACAAGTCAGAGAGCTGATTCTCGCTGCTGGTCACTATGATAACTTGCTGACCCGCATATTGTCTGGTCCAGGTGAGTTGATGCCGGATTTCATGTTCCTGTCATTAGTCAATCGACTGAAATTCTATTATATGTCTTGTAACTAACCGCAGCCCAACTTTAGACTTCTGGACTCGCTTACTGCCGGCGATATCGCACAGGCAGCTATGCGCGTCTGGCGTTACTAGGTTAGTAGGATTATGAGTCTATTATGTCTTATTGAGTTGGTCTTTTAATGTAGTAACTTCTGGTTCACTCACTCTAGAGTGGTGTCCCCTTTCAGTTGCACTACATCGTTCACCCAAAATCCCCAGAGAGGAGAATCCTCCAGCTGAGGACCATTCCTACCCTGGTAATCCTCTCACAGCCGTCCTGCCTATCCCCTCCCCCATCACCCTTGCCCGATCTACCTCAATGAAGCCAATATCACTATGACAGTTGCCATCTCATTACGCTAAGACATATGACTTACGCTACAAATCATAGCAGGTTACCAAACCCACAACCAGGCTATGGCCACCAACCCGAGTCGGGGACCTAGAAGGTCTGACACTTCGAATACCATCCAAATATCCATCATCTTACCATGGAAGGATGGTACAAACGAAGAGGCGACAGTACCGCGGCTCGTGAACCGAACAGGTTCACCTTTGCCAACGAGCCTCAGGCTGAGCCTTTGTCACTCTCAGCTTAAGCAGCGTGGTTCCGCTGTCCAGCACCGTTACTATCGGCTCTGATTAGTTCACCAGTCCTGCCAGTATTGGCAAGGGCAAGGGCAAGGATTCAGTACCCCACACGAGCGCATTTAACGCGCCTGGGAAGAGTGCGGTCTCGCCACCATTAATCTATGATCCGCTCAATCCCACGAAAGGCCGAGAACTCCGCCCTGGACAACTATACCAATACTGCTCGCAAGTATTCGACGCGTAGGCCGGGTACATTCCACCGTGGTCCATCCTGCCAATGAAGAGCATAAGACATCTTCGGCCTCTGTGAGCTTCTTCACCCGGGAAGATGCAGAGTTTTTGTACAACCGGGCTCAGTTGTACAACCGGACTCAGTTGTACAACCGGACTCAGTTGTACAACTGGGTTGTCGGTGGCCGATTCACTGTGGCCGGTTCCCCCGGGTCTACTGGAACCGCACTGTGGCCGGTTCCCCCGGGTCTACTGGAACCGGACGGTGGCCGATTCCCCCGGGTTTACTGGAATCGAAACAAGGTAGCCCCTGAAGCCAATGCCTGGGACCTCAGCCGAGTTCTCCTTATTGAGGGCCCCCCTGATTATGTTAATCGACGGGACTTAGACCGATACTTCTCGGGCAGATTCATCTACGATCTCGATCAGGTTATAGATCAAAAGGCCGTTCTCGGCACGAGAGTCCTGAGTGGAGCCGGTACGAACGTCTCTTAGAATCGAATGGCTCCAATGATAGCCCCCCAGAGCCGATCTACAGAAGCAGTCCTAATTCTGATTCCTCTTTTGATGTCAGCAAGTATGAGGGTTGGCCTGAGCCTACGGCTCAACTTCAGGCTCAACCTCAGACCCCGCCCCAGCCCCAGCGAGGAGCTCGACCCACCTATCTACGAAACGACCGTGACAGAAGTGTACGCGGAGCTGGAGTACCGCAAGAAGGAGAACCCGAACTCCTGGATGCGTCGGAAGGGTGGCGGCGCCATTAATTTGGAGCGCCGCCAGCGTATCGCGCAAATCAACACTGCTGGTGCCGCTGAACCTGGCGCGCTCCGGAGAGATATATCGAAACGTGGAGGCTCAGGTAGCCTTGCTATGTCGCGACATGTAAAGTAGGAGGGTCAGTCATCACCCTAGATTAACGGGAAGGCAGCCTCAATGCCGCTATACCCAGCATCGGTAGTGCTTAGGCCATCCTATATGATGAACGGAGCCTGCACCTTACTGTATATACATCCCAGGCATTTTCTTTCTTGTTGTGGAACGATACCCGGACGCTCACCGCGGCGGGGTCCCAGACCTACTCGGTACTAAGGACTGGCCTACATAGTGAAGACGGGTCCCACGAAGTCTCTAGCGCCTCTGCAATGTCGTAATGAAGCATACCACAACGCCAATACACCGACAGGAAGCGTGGATAGACTACGTGTCTAGTTCCCATTGAACTGCAACTAATGATCTGAGCCTTCTGGCCGGATTGTATCTGTTAAGACTACCTGCGAGTCGATGGCGCGTCGATGGTGGCAGAGGAGCGGAAAAGCTTGCCAGCAGCCGATTCGTGGTAAAAGAAGAGGCTAGCATTGTCAAAAGAGCCATCAGCAGGGCATATGTGACCCGGAGTCATCATCTCTGACGCTCCTGACAACCCTCGAACTGTGGGTAGCATGCGACAAGTCCGCAGCACACATTTGTGGGCTTCTCAAGGAGTATGATCCTGGACTACAGAGGCCGAGGATGTGATCGCGAACCTATCGATCTAAAGACTATTGAAGCACGCATGCGCGAGCTGCGAAAGGCCAAGATTGGTACCGAGTCAGCAGAGGAGGAACAGGTACGTGGGACTACAACCGTACCGGTGGCTGGGATGATATGCAACGCTTGGTAATAGGCGAGAGGGAGAAGTCCAAGACAGACGGCAAATACACTGCCGAATCGTCACAGAAGCTAGACGAACGCGACCGCATTCACATTGAAACCGCATCCACTCGCTTCCTGAGGACTACCTATACTGTGGCGTCGATGGAACGGCTACGACCGTCTCCAACGAGAGCTTAAAGGATGGGAAATGCCCTACCCTCGCTCTAGGACACCTGCCCCGAGACTCATGACCTATGATATATGGTCGCATTAAACTGCTTCTTCTTGAGGACGAGGTCTTCAACCGGGTTGAATACCTCCTCGAGGGAGTGATAGTCGGAGCGTGTGCCAAGTCCCGACTAAAGGGGTGGCGGAACTCCAGGCGCAACTCCAGGAAGCAGGACATCTGCTCCAAGGATCCTGATAACGACGCTGGGGATTCTGAAAGAAATTGAAGTCTTTAACACCAGCCTAGTCTCCTACACTAGGTGTTAAGATCCCCGGAGGTCAATCAGGATCCTAGGAGCAGATGTCCTGCTTCCTGGAAGTGATACTGAGAGTTCCGAAAGTGGGAGTGAAGTCCCTGGAAGAGATGTTAAGCGTCCTGCAAGTATGAAGACCATCCAAAATTTACCGAGGGTCTTTGGTAACTCCAATGACAACATCAAGGGAGTCTTTGATAACTCCAATGACAACATCAAGGGGGTCTTTGATAACCCCAATGACAACATCAAGGGGGTCTTTGATAACTCCAATAACAACATCAATCAGGGGAAAGTAGAAGTTTCCTATAACTCAAATGGTATTTGTGTGCGCAAAACGATGCACACATTAGAAGCGATGAGAGGCCCCCACCGGTCAACTGAGAGACCAAGAGGTTCTTCCGGCGACTCCCAAGAGAGCCGGTTCACCCATACTTGGCTCCACAAAGGAAGATCAAATACGCTTGGACTGACACCCGGAGACGATGATTCAGACGACGGCGTCGATGAGGAGAAACATTTAGAGGAGTTACTGGGTGTAGATGCTCCCATGTAAGCCCTCATTCTACCCTACCTGTCTAACTTTGACTGACTTGATCATTGCATAGTGTTCCTGATTTGGCAGCTTGGTTGGCAGAACGTAAAGCCAACTATGGGACGAGGTGAAAGTCGCCTGGTGAATCCTCGCCAGGCATCGGCATGGAGTTCCCTGCCTTGACGGGAATCGCGCACGCAAACCTGCGTGGATCCGAAGACGAACGGTATTATATTGATGGCATGGATTCTGCATCTCTCCTCTCCAGCAGTCGTACTAGCTACCACGATCGTATGGTGTCTAATCCTCTCCCCAACCCTAGAATCCCCCTCCTGTACCCCAACAATCCTCCGTCGTACCCCCGCCAGTCTCAGCAATTCGACATTGCCTCGTACTGCCGCGCCCGGAGGCAGCAGGCCCAGTCATCTCCGGCCCCTTCACCAGCTTACCGGGCCCGTGGCTCCTGGGCTCAGAGGATGACTCATATGCTTTGCCGAGATATCAATAGGCTCGTAACTTGGCCAATTACTGCGAGGATCCCTGCATGGAGAGGATCCGTGTACGGAAAGGACCCATGCATGGCGAGGATCCTTGTAAGTCCTACTTAAGGAAGTGGAAGGACGACAAACATGAAGAGATCGTTCAGGGTGTTGCCTTCGCCCCTACATCCATCCTGCCCCATCGAGATATGCCAGTCGCTCAGCCAGAGGGCATCCCAGTTGCGCCACAGCTAGGAGGGGCACCAGAACTACGAGGCCCATATCTAACTATAAAAGCGTCTGGCAAATGAGGGTGTGTTCATTATGGGCTTCCCTAAGTGGTGCAATGCCCGCCAGCTTCTGGAACAGATTCGTGGCTGGGTAACACCCAAAACTTTGCCTATGGCAATAACTTGAATCATTCAGAGAGCCAACATGGCTATGGTGCGATCCAATGGGAGAAGCACTTCTGGCATGTTGTCGTTGTGCGGCCGGCCCAAGGGGGGAGGAAGGGATATGGTCCGATCCCCTGGGAGAAGCACTTCTGGCATGTTGCCGTCGCGCAATCTGCCAAACATCGTTGTGCGGCTGGTACGCCGTACCTGGTAGTCAGTGGCATATAAGATGCCTGGTTTTCTTTTCTTCTAGATATACAACTTTAGCCAGTCAGTTACCAGTTAATTGAAGCCTCTCCCCTTTGATCAAGAAGTATATCACAGTTACAGTGTGTGCAAAGATCATTTAGGTGCTGCCGTGATCACTCTAGTAAAATTGTGTAGAGATCTAAGATCCGAAGGATCTTCTAGTTACAGAAGAGATCTTTAATACCCCTATTATCGTGACAAAGTATTATATAGGCTTCTGAAGTTATTTTACTCTATTGATGTGTATTGGCTCTCCCTATATCTTATACACTAGCACCCTACCCCACGATAACATGCTGATGCCGATCTTGCAAGACAAGAAATCAATAGTCATCGCGGTGTGGCTCGCGGAAATTGTCGTGCGCCTTAAGAACAAAAGATCGCTCTTGGCCTACATAGAAATATTCGAGATTCTTACGGACAATCTGGTTACCATCATCTATCGTGTGAATTTTCGGCTTTCCACGTGTCGGCAATCCTAGGATCTAGACATGTTCACACAACCAGCATCTTCAACAACTGAGAACAAATCATTCCACAGTGGCACAAAGCAAATCCTGGGTAGGTTTCGCTAATTATACCTGACTCTAGAGAAGTTACATGTCTGTCTCGGTCGCATCTACGACTTATCTCTCACCCAGCGCACTTGGGGACAAATATAAACCCCAATAGCACTGGCATTTTCTTACATTCTATGGCTCATGATCCCGCGTAATATCATCTCTGCTTGAATTAGGTCGTTGATAGAGAGATAGGGAGTGATAGCAAGATATCCGATCGGGGTACTGGAAGACACGAATCTCTTGAGTCAACTGAGACATCATATGTACCTATAATAGAAAGCATTCTATTCGCCCAGTTTATGTTGTGTAGTGTGGCGAAATATGTGATCAATTGCTTCGTAAGTGAACTAAAATGATTGTAGGCCATGTTTGCAAGTATCATAACGTGAACATAAGCCCAAGCTTGGAAGACCAGGTCATTTTAGTATCGTTTCAAGATACTATTAATAAGAAAGCCCATAGCTGGCCACGCTATAGCGGTTGCTGCCAACCGGTCCGAAAAAGTGATGGCAAATATTCACACAAGCCCGAATGGCGCCTGTGATATGATTTATCGAAAAGGTGAACGCTGGGAACCATTTACGGTGATTTTTATCGGAGAACGTTAGGATAGCTCGTAGAATAGCATTTGTAATGCTCCAATGCAACTATCACGGTGTAACAAGGCTTGTCTCATGCCAAAGAAGGGAAACTAAAGAACGTCGTTACGCGAAAGAGTGCAATCAATGTCGATTACTATGGAATCAGTGCTCCGAGTGGATCCCGTGCAAAGTTTGCGAAGAAGATTGTTCTCTTTAGACCTAGGGCCGGGGGATTAGATCGTAACAGATCCAAAGTTCTCACTACCTTGATACCCCTAGTGCTGTGGTTGAGGCGCAATGGGTTAGGAATCGAGACCTGCGGGTACTAGAATATTTTCATCGGAAATTTAAATCTATATTGCTTATTGAATCACCTAGAACCCATTTACAAAGTTTCTGGGACAAGTAAGCCGCTATACTTGCGAAACAAGATACATAAATAGGAGTACATGAAGATATTTCACTCACTATGAACAACGTGTATCTCGTACGCGGAATTTCAAAGGAAGTTCGCAACATCACTTTCCCAGAAACCTATAAATATATGACATGATAGAGAACCACCGGATCTAGGCGTGAAAATGACCGACAATCCTCGACTCGAGGCGCGTATCGCCTAGGTATCTTCTATTTGCATTAAAGGCATCCGTGCAAGAATCCTCCTTTATGAGGCAACACTGGCTCGATCATGGAAGGAAATTACATAAGTACAAAATCAAGCAGTACCTCCATTGGTACAAGAATTCAATTCAAGATTGTCATGATTTACCTATGAAGTACCTCTCGCAGAACACGGAAAAAATACTGCCGCCTAGGATGCCCAAAGATTAAACCTCTTCCAGCTTGCATCATTTGGAGTCTGTAGCCTTAGCAAAAATTTCTGCACTTCCTAGTTTAATGCGACCCGTCACCCACTCTCTTCAGTCGATTTCTATCACCCCATTTGAAATCGCTTGGAAAAGGCTGAGCATATATTTCTACCTACACAGAAAATTTCTCGTGTCACAGCAACCGAAGTTGCTGCATTCGATACTACATTAGGCGCCATGCCTACACCTCGTGAACAGAATGAGGAGTATGCACCTTTCTATGTACTGTGGACTGGAGGACTTCGTCACTGACCTACGGTTAGGTTGCTCGAGTCTGCTGGAATCTCCCCCGATGTTACAGTGAAATGTGACGACCGTACCTGGCACCTCCACAAAGCAATCCTCCCCTCTCGTTCGAGATGGTTCAATGTTGCCCTCACCAGACCATTGAAGGTAAGCTAATTGTTTGAAATGATATATGTCATATGGACTCTGACTGACAAGATCGAAAGGAGGCACTAACTAGCGAAATCACGATGGAAGAGAAAAGACCCGAAGCCGTGGACTGGGTAATAACTTGGATCTACACTAGAGGTACGATTGACCGTGAAAGAGATTTTCCACTCGCTGAATAATTCTAATTAACTGCGCTGAAGTATTGGATCCTGCTCACTTTGACAACGAGGATGTAGTCTATGCTGCATCTGCGGAACTCTACAAGACCGCTGATTTCTTCCTTCTAGACGACTTACAAGAAACGTGCTACTGGAACATTCGAGATCGATTGCGCCAGATGGCTATACTCATCCAGAAGTCATACTGCAAGGATCGAGAACCATGCTTGATCATGGAGGATAGCATACGCGTTGCTATAAAGAAGGGGATCGAAGCAGCCTACAAATTCGGGGTTCAGGAGTTCCAGGCTATGTGGATCGAATTTGTCAAGGCTACAATGTGGTGGGTGCTAACTGATCAATTCTTCCGCGACGATTTGAAGTCCATACCTGAATTCGCCGCTCAACTGCTTCCTCGACTATTATATGTCGTCGACAAACATCGGTACGCGGGCTTTCTGAAGCCTGAGAAATGCTCAATTTGCAATCAGGATCCCTGGAAGTATGAAGACAGATACTACGTCAGAGTCGTATATTCCGACTCCTTAGCTTCTGGCATCTGCAACATTTGCAGACGCGGGCCCTCTCTGCTCGATCCCTAGGAGGTAGCTATGCCTCACAAGTTGGCCCAGAATGAAGTGCATAAGGCTTAACTGCAAAGAAATACAGTATTCCTCTGGGTCAGTATTGTCAGATACTGCTAGATAGCATCGTTACGGAACCATAGTCCATGAATGAATTTTTCGAATTACGGCAATGCACATTTTGTTGAAATAGGCGCAGGTTATGAGTATCATAGTAGTTATTACTAGGGAAGTATCATCGCTCAGAGTCTAGAGGAGGGAGAGCCTCGTATATATAAGCCACAGCTTATGGGTCGTCTAGCCACCTGAATTATTACAGCCACACATCCCTGTAGTCCGACACATTTAGTAGGATTCTTGTCGTTTCATCACCTAACGGAATGGTTATTACCACGGCGGTCATAGCTTAGACGAGTTACCAATACTATTCATGGACAATGCAAGCATAATAGGCTAGATAAACTAACGCGGATATTGCAAATGTTAGATCTTCTCAATGGAATACTCTCTTCTTTTACAGGAAACATAGCACCGATGGACTAGCGATTGTCGAAAACTGAGCCGTATATTCACTGGGGTTTGACAAAAATAGGACACAGGAGAAAATACTGAAGACGACAACGCCACCAATTCCGAACAGCACCCCCTAGCCGCGATCGAAAAATTCGCCGGTCCATTGGCCGTCGAGAAGACCCGGGGCAAATAGACAAATGGACGATGGAATTGATGATGCCTCAGGACCGACCGCCATGGTAGATGAATTTGCGATGCCCCCTAATAACGTGACCTTAGACAGTCTGTGCGGTTGAAGTGGCAATCCATCCATAAAATAGTAGCTGATCTGAACAACGAGAATTTTTATTATACTGAATTCGCTTCACACAAGGAAATGCAACAAGGAAGCGTCGAATCTTCGAAAGAGATGGGGACCTTGGCCAGGACATCCGAGTAAGTTACATAAAGGTCGAGCACGAGCATGCCGCAGCTGATGGAACGGATATGCTCTCGGGTGTTGCATCTCACACATATAATACTGGTGACTGGTGCCAAGTCCCCGCCTTATTCTCACCATTTTCTGATAATGATGACCGTCTCGACGGTGATTGGACTCCTGACTGGAACTTGTAGAAGGTGGTTGACATACATCCAAAGTTCCAAGGGCAATGTTCTCAAATATATCCCATTATCATTTTTGGGGAGCTTGATACCATGTTTACGTTATTCACTTTTGACGGATTACAGGGATGTGTGACTGGTAATCCAGATGGCTGGGACATGACTGATATATGAGGTCTCCCTCCTCTGCTAGACTCTAGTGATGTTACTTCCGTAACAACAACTACTATGATGCTAATAACCTGCGTCTATTTCTTCAATTTTTGAATTGGAAAATGCCTCCGGTGCCCGAAGCACCGATTTAATCGGACAGCCAAGGTTGGCCGTAAACCTGCTATTACGACTCCTCATGGAATAATTGCCGAATAGTCGCATGTTATTTCTACGGAGTCAAAGACGACCCAGCCAAAGAGAAACCAAGCAATGAGAACGACTCCAAAGACCAAACCTCCGGTAGCTGAGGCGCACGTTCTAAAAGAGCTCATAGTCTTCCGGGAGAGGAAAGGGCATACCATACTGTAGACTCCCGCTGTCTGTCCATAGCCGAAGAAGACCCCAGTACTTCCTAATATTAAGGTACTTTTATCTGCTTTGTACGCCATATAAGACTTATTGATAAGAGCTGTACTGCTGAAAACCCGATAAGGATCCGAATCTGAGTTGCGTATCCATGGGCGAAAATTCGCTTAACATCCTCTTGCAACTCAGAGGTTAAGTCCTTTATAACGCTGGTGTCCTGTAGGATGGCGCCTAACGTCTCCGGGTTTAGGACATTCGCGAGCGACGATTTTAAGTAGCTGTTCATATAAGCCGATGTGACAGCGACTCCGATGGCACCTCCTAGGAAACGCAGCTGGACGATAGCTCCAGTTGCCACAGCTAGAGATGCATATTAGAATGAACGTATCATCCACGTTTGATTCACTTACCAATATCACGTGGGTTTACGACGAACGGGGTTCCGAGGACAAGAATAGAGAAAGTTATGCCCACGCCTGCGCCAGCTATGGCTTCATATCCTAAGCCAGCAGACGGGAAGTCGATTCCGTTCGTTGTCGATAGTAAAGTGACTCCTACCAAGTGGCAAACAGCACCAGCAAGGAGTAGATAGATCAGTGGGACCCTAGCTTTCGAAGCCACAACATTGGAGATGACCGAGCACACGGGTGACACCACGGTATAAGGAAGTAACCAAATGCCTGCCCCTAATGCCGTCTTGCCATCCAGTGCCTGGAATCGTTGCGGCAGGTTAACTATGAGTGCATTGAATGGAACGCCGACCATGCAAGTCGTCCTAAAGAGTTAGCGAGCAAGTCTACGTAAGGAATGGCGATGAACATACAGAAGCATTCCCACGAACGTCATATTGAAAAAGAAAGTCCATGGGAAGATCGGCTCCGGCCTTTGCCATTTTGTCACGAATCGCTCCCATATGAGGAATCCAACCCAACCGCAGCCCGAAAGGGTGAGAAGGGCAATAGTCACGCCCGCGTTCCATCCGAATCGGATACTTGCTTCCAGCAGCGCGGTGACCAACAACATAGATGCTGCAAGCAAGAGCGCCGCTCCAAGGAAATCAAGTCGGCCTATATTCGCCCATTTAAAAAGTCCAGAGACCGACCCTTCGTTTTGGTTCGGACGTTTGGCTGGGAAGCCAATCATCATGATAACGATGGCGAGAGCGCCAAAAGGAACACTGCAACAGACGGTTAGCAACGAGCTCAGACTGTCTGAAGCAACCCACATGAATAGAAAAGCCCAGCGCCAGGAACCATTATTGTTGATCAACCCGCCCACGACGGGTCCAAGGACATTAGCCACTGAGACCACGGCCACAGATCCACCGCTGTAAGCTGCGTACTTGCGTGGCGGCACCATCTCAAACAGGATCACCACTGCCAAAGAGTAGGTACCAGCAGCCCCAACGCCTTGGAAGACACGATTAATTGTTCTAGCCACAGTGTTAGATAACTTCGCGGAGATATAAGTGGCTTCGTACAGCTGGGTTATCGTTTGCGAGGCACCACAGCCTCCCGAGAAGACGACAAACAGGACCATGGTTGTAATAAAGGTCACTTTGCGGCCGATGATATCGCTCAGCTTGGACCAGATGATCATGAAACCTGCAGAACGAATGAGCATGCTTCGAATCATGGCGGGCGAGATACCTACCTGTGTATGTCACTAGGTATCCAGTCACGATCCAGCTAGTCTCGCTGAAGCGGTGGAGGCTATTGGCGATTGTGATCAAAGAAGTGCCTACGATCGATACTTCGATGTTAACGAGGAACGTCGCCAACATAATCCTAAAAACGTCAGTCTAATCAAGCTGGACCGAGGTTCAACGTACGCTGAGGTCGTGAGCCACAGCCGCCATCCCGAAAGGTGAGTAGATTGCGATGCATTTGTAGTGGGCTCGTCTTCAAAGACAGCATTCTGTTCCCGCTTGGCCTCTTGTTCAGGGTTTTCAGGAGTGGCCGATTGGTAGGTCGACATAGCGTGCGCGAGTACAATGAGTGCAGCGAGATTCAGTCGATATTCACGGAAATAGTCAAGTTGTCAAAGGTAGTGATAGCTTTTTATTGGAAGTATTAAATTAGGACCCCTGTCACATATTGGGGAGCACAACAGCATGAGTTTGACAAGCTCCGATTGGGCGTACTCGGGCTTAATTACACGCCCGTCGAGGTGTAACACAGCCTGAATACATAGGGTTTCTTGGTTTTTTATTTTTGTTCCTACGAGTGTCACTATCAGCCAAGGCATATTGTACTTAAAATATGTGTTTCTATATAACGTGATTCTCAGTCTTGGTACTTGTAGCACAGCAGCCCATTGTTAATGGCCATTACTGAGCTGACTGGAATGCTAGGTGCTAGTCCAACCATTTCGATCGGATCAGTGAGCTGCGCCGCAATGGACGAATTATGCCTTGATGGGCCGTCATAGGCCAGCGTCCGCACCTCAAGATCTTCGCTCTGCCATTTCCACCAGAGCCGATCAATCTGTCCGTGGTGTAGGAAGAATATGGGATCTATCATGATAAGTAGGATTCCCCAGACGGACGTCGTAAACATACCATTTGGTGCCGTGAAACGTGAGAAGTCCCCGCGCACGGTAATGGGAATGGCTGAATGCGGGCCGTCCTCCAGCATCAAGAGGAACCCGTAATAATCGGGCTCATCCAACACGGTTGCCATAGCGCTGCTATTCAGTCGTTGTGCTCCGAAATGGTCTCGAAGTTCTCCTGTCAGGAAGCCTCGCGATAGACAGTGCGGATTCCAGTCTTTGTTGTAGTATTGGACTTGCAAGCCTGCAAAGGGCCCATCTTGAACACAGTGACCGTGGCCTACAGTAGTGGGCAGATCCACGTTGCCGTTTCCCCCGAAGCCTTCTGTAGCATTCCATACTGGTGCTTGGGTCAAATTTGCCCAATCTTGCGCCCAATCCCAATACCTAACACAACATCAGTGGAATCCAGAAGTCGGGGGATGCCTCTCACGGAAGAGTTCCCTCATATTGGCAGCGGTTCTTCAATGTTTCTTCGTAGATATGGATAAAGTATCGATGCCATGGGAGGAATGGGGCTGCTTCATGAGCTTTGGAAGATCAGCAAAGCTGTTGAAGGAGAAGAAGGGGATACGTACAATAGTCGCCGATCTTACGATGAATGTATGCAAATTCGTCGTGCAGAGTCCCATTACAGACGGTTGAGGGGATCGACGATAGACACTTGACCGCGCGAAGATACTCAAGGCGCTCTAGGCTACCCAGCGCCCGCCATTCACGACGGACAGCGGGTTGTCTACATATTCCGTCGCTGTTGATATACTCGATCCTACCAAGCAGAGCCCAGAGGAAGAGCAATACGATTATGAGCACGACAGCAGCGATGGCTGCTACCACATACCGCTTGCGCAGCGATGTGGCTGGGGCACCCGTCTCTGTCTTCTGTAAGAGAGGCTCCGCGATGGTCTGATCGTCCTCGCACTCACATTCGCTCGACGGCATTCTGTGAAGCCAGAGGCATTCAATGAAGGTAACAATAATGATATGAGTACTCGCAAGGAGAGATAGGCGAGGAGCGTCGCCGTCCCCCCAATTCTGTTCTGCACCAAGTGTACGGATTCCCCCAACGTTATGGGAGGGGAAAAAAAGAAGACAGGTATTGGTACGTACCCTAATAAGGATGCCTTGCTGTGCCTCTTCGCCGCATGGTAGCTCAATATTCCGGCAAATAATGCATTAGGTATCTTGATACAAGCAGGGTAGGTAGTATGTGATCAACGAGCCAGGGGAGCGAACCGATGCGCCTACACCCTGGACGCACCCCTTCCTGGCTGAAGTGCAGGCACTTGTAGATCTGACAGCAATATCCATCGTACTCGATGCCTGATAGAAGCATGACAACGAACGTGCCAACTCTTACTTCGAATATCTCCACCATGGCTCCGTATCAGGCATTATCCCAACTCCCAGAATATCTTTATGCTGCGGAAGATCCGTACACAGATCACACACGGCTGCGAAGACGATGGTTTATGTACGGGATAATTCTGCTTGTGGTGACGAACCTCCTCTCGCTTAGCTGGCCTTTCTGGATGCCGCAAGAGCAGTCTCCTTCTCAATTAGGTATGTCATTTGCCTCGAGAACTCAAATGTTGACTAACAAACAGCCCGCACTGACGAACTCGACACCGTCTATAAGCGCTTCTGGTGGAATACAGCGTACAGTCCAGAAAACCGCTCCGATGCCGATAGCCTCTGGAACGAAATCAACCCTGCGCACGGCATTGTGAGCGTAGACCGAGAATGGGCGGCGGCACAGGGTTGGCCGCTGAGCGGTTACTACCCGGGCGATAAGACAAAAGCTGTGTATCTCCTTGAAGCATACCACCTGCTTCACTGTATAGTATGTCTCTCAGGTACACGACGATGAATTGTCTTGCTAATTCGAGTAGCGCATTATGAGATTGACGTTCTGGGAAGCAATTGATGGAAAGCCGTTCACATATCACCCGGGACCGCACGTTGACCATTGCTTCGATGCTCTGCGGCAGAACGTGCAGTGTAATGCAGACAACACACCGCTGTACTCGTTTGGCGACCACACAGCTGGCGACGGACAGCTCCATCAATGTAAAGACTGGGAGCAACTGCGTGCTTGGGCTGCTGAGAACACGGCGTGTTATCGAGATAGCATTGAGGATATACCGCTCAAGGCCCACTTTGGGTTTTGTAGAAAAAATGGCGATGACGGTGTGAAAGCGATCGACTACGGTGCAACTATTCTATAGAACTCATATGTCAATTCCACGATATCATTACAATCACGGGTCGAATATGAACTAGTCGGAAACTTCACTGTATGCAATAAAATTAATGTGTAGGGAGCTGATAGTACACACTGCTACGCAAGCCCAGAGCGTCAGCTTATCAAAATCGTTGTATCACAACGTCGTCCACTCGACTTGCATGTTTTGGCTATAACATTGTTTCTCATTTCAATGCACTGCCTAGTGCAGTAGACTCCACGCCGGGCGTACACAGCGCCAAGCACATAGCGGCCATCAATGAATGATACGCTATAGCTCTTTGCGTTTTATATACTACAGCCCTCGGGGTGATTAGTTTGGCTCACTGTAACCCCCAAGGATTTGAAGAGTCTACTTGAGCATATCGAGTAAAAAGTATCATTTGTGACCGCAACCTCTATATATAAACCTAGGTAACCTCTAAGCCCTTTAGATCCCCAACACAGACGACATCTACATACGCCTTACCTTTTGGTGCAAATTATCCTTCTAAACACAGTCCGAACGGCAACAAAAAATTTCAACATGCGTTTCATGCCTGCACTCTTGTTTAGTCTCCTTTCCAGTGCAGCACCGCTAAGTTCAAGCCGTATGGATTACGTAGCAAAATAATTGATTCAGCTAACAGATCTAGATACTATGAACCCAGATGCGGTCGACTTTAGCTCTGTGGGCGATGAATACAAGCGAGGCATTCAAAGCCCCGACAAGGTCGACTTTGATGCCGTAGGTGATGAGTATAAACGGAACATCCAAACCCCCGAGGAAGTGGACTTCAATGCCGTGGGCGATGAGTACTGATGGAGTGTACAATTCTCTATCGGATTGGCCATGAGGTCTGCGGGAGCTCAAATCTTAGGAGTAGTAGTTGTCCGTATGCTGGCGAGTACGGAGTACATTGCTGGAGTCGGAGGCTGTAGGAAACATAGGGGCATAATGTGACATCGGGGCAGTGATGCTACCGCTACTGGATGCAACAACACTCGTTACACTCATACCACAATCTCAGACGATCTATTACTAGTCATGGCTCAGAGTGCCATCTGACCTGCTTTTTGTGCACCACACAGTGACAAGGCTTGACGGAGACGCATGGCGATATGCATGTCAGATAGGTACAAGTTTGGCTCTAAGTTGCGAAATCACGGTGTAGCAACGCCAGCCGTCTCTGGTTTGGGTAAATTGTTCCGTGGCCTGGGGCACACTTAGACTTTGAGACTCGAGGAGGTGTACTGGACTATGAAGCTCAGAGCACAGTTGTTGCTAGCAAACTTGTGACAGTATAGTTGAATTTTATTTATAAGACGGTAAAAGTACAGTAGACAACGGAAACGGCTTCCTCTTGCGCTGGGCAAGATGTATTGTTAAAAGAAGCAATCGTGGAGTTTACAGTGCTTGGCCGTTTAAACGTGGAACTAGGAGTTCAGATACTACATTGACAGCTTGGGAGCCAAGGAACACTATTTTGACTACGTCCTCTACATAAATTAAACTATCGCCCAAGCACCCTCCCTTTCAAAGAGAATAAAAGGAACAAGCTAATTGAGTACTATGTAATATACTAAGAAGCTAATTTAATCAGATGGATAGTATAATCTTACACTTGCTTTTCTTGACATGCGTCATTTGAACCCTGCTAGAAATGCTACCGAAAGAGGTAGCTAAACTTCAAGATCGGCAGTCCACTGGTAGGGTTAGTAACCGAAACACACGCTTTCTACTAAATACAGTTCAATCCCCATTGCTATTGATGCTATAGCCTACATCCATGCCAAAGCTTGATAAGAGCTCATGACCCTTTGTATGAGAACGAGCATGGATCTCGACATCCCTAACTGATACATAGGAGTCTGATATATCCCAAAGAGTAACAGATCCAATAAGAGTTACATTATGTGTACTACTGTTATCGAGGTATAGATTGTGTGAAGGAGCTCCGATATTGAGCGTCTGCTGCAGCTTGTCCTTGTCAGCGATCCAGAGCTTGACTATGTCATCACACGATACCAACGCCACACGCCCGCCAATAGGTGGGACTCGGAGGAGATCAACATGTTATGATTGGATGATATCAGGTTACACAAGCTGCTCAGATGCACCTTTCCCTGTTACTGGATTGGTTGATGATATTCGAGATATTCGAAGGCCATGCAGAGGGTACAACTTCAAATACTATGTGCCCGACTGTTGGGCTAACAGGTTCTCCTATGCATATAACGTGCTCCATATTTCGACTCCATGTAACGAACTGAACACTACGTGCAGTAGCTAGCAACCTTACTAGTCAGCTCACTAGCATAGGACCCCCCACGCACCAAATGGGTATCAAAATTCAAGGTGACAGCTGAATATCTTGTACTAGGCTATGGATCACAACTAGCTGCACTCGTAGATCTTGCAACTAGGCATGTTGTGGTACTCCATCTTCTCATCACTGCGGATAGGGTGACATCCAATCCTCCGATGCCCGTTGATAGTGAAATCATGGCCTCGTGTGGCACCCACTTTCCTTCGTGGGGTACTCCACAGGCGGGCCGGGCCGTAAGAGCGGGTACACCCGCACTCACGCATAGTAGGGCAGCAGGGGCTAAATAGACAGATAGAGTGCCATTCGGCTCGCAGGATGTGCTCAAGGGTTTCGATCAAGGCCCAGGTATTAAACAGGGCATAAAGCTTGGCTTGTTAGTTATGATAGCTCTCCTGTTTTCGTGAGGTGCATTCGAGTTCCACCGATTAAATGATTGTATCTATACTGAGACAAAAATGGGCATATCTTTCGACCAGTCTCGCATATATCCAATCAAAAACTGCTCAAGAGAGGTTGTCAGCATCTGCCGGCAATACGCCAAACTACTGTAGGGTACTCATGTATGGAAGCACAGCTGTGGAGCGGGGCCCGGGCGATGGAACGTCGGGGTTGGTGGAGGATGAACCAAGGCTGTTGTACCGCACGCCTTGGCTTCATCTAATATATGTGTGATATGCGTTCATAAGGACGCCAAGGTTATGTAGGGCTGAGGCACAGAAGTTGTGTGACGACCTGTTAATAGTAGCTAGTAACCCCACTTGTCAGCTCCCTGCAGGAGGGGTCCTTGCTAAATGGTATCCAAATATTCAAGGTGATACCTAATACTACAACCATCCGACCAATGTTAATGACAAGTTGAGCTTCAACATATAATACATAGCTATTACCCTCTTGGGCGTCATAGGGGGGCGTTCATTTATAGCGCTCAAGGGGATACGGTAAGAAACGCCTTCGTTCTTCTGTGCCTTTACATTGATTATACGACTTAAACTAAAGTATCACATTATGAAAGAAAAGAAGAGACAAGGAAACCCCCCAACCTTCAACAACAACAATAATACAACAAAAAAAAACCAGTTCCATAGCTCATGGAATGATACTATATCAGCCTGCTTACTTGGTTTGTTTGATACGATGCTTAAACCTGTATGTAACTATGTAGTTGGCGACACCTAGACATGGTCCAAATTGCTGCTAGGTCTCGATTCTGATCGTGGCACCGTTACACAGAGATGACGCGTAAGGATCAGTATTGTAACTGTGGGTGCGGCACACATAGCACATGAGTCAGATATGATCTGAACCACACACACCGATGTGATGCTATCGGATGTTCTTTAAACGCCCAAGGGGTTGGTAAATATACTCCCTGTCATTGCTCCCGCCGCTCTGGTATAAGCTGTATCTGTACTCCGTTGCCTTGCTTCCTTGTCCTCTTGTTTACTCTCAATCTACATGTAATTTTACTCGTACCCTTCATGTCCTAGTTTATTTTTCCGTCATTTGTCCGCTCTAATATTGTTTTGTCTATCTCAAAACCTACTATGTTCGCTCAATGCCACGGAAGCCCGCGGTACTCCAAGCTCGAGAGTGGCACAGACAAGGACCCGACACAGCCGATGAAGATTTGGCTCGTGACAGCCGTTACGTCGCTGCTCTGTGTTCTCAGCTTTGGTGCCGGTTGGATGCTTGGAGCAGCTGACGCACAACCGTCCACACTTCCGGACATTATTCCATCTCGTACGTACTTTTCCATTCCATTCCAGACGTGCCTCCAGATGGGTAACATTATATTACGCAGTGCCCCTCACTGGCTTCTCGCGGCAGCAGGTGTTGACCATGCCCGAAATGCAAACCGCACCTCCAGCCAATGGGAGTCACGAACCTGCGTGGGACAAGCTGATTCCAGGTGAGCAGAAACATGCTGCTGACCAACATATCATGGGCTGAGTCTTCGGTAGATGGCCTCGGCTACGTCAAACATCCCACCTTAGCCCCTGAGTTCTCGGTCATCGGTGTCTTTCATCAATTGCATTGTCTGGGAAGTGCTTCCGCGAGATCCGACCCAAATTGGTGAAGGCTAAGTCTACTAACTGCCCGGGAAATAGTACACCGTTCGACGTGCATATTACGCCGCATATTCCGCCTCAATTGGGCAGGAGTTCAATAGAGCGGGCGTCCGCGAGCCTGATCATATTGGCCATTGCCTAGACTACCTGCAGCAGAGCTTGGTCTGTACCGCCGACGTTGGTATCGAGCCCTTCTATGCAGGTCACTACCCCGACGTCATGTTCGGGCGGCAGTGCCGTGACTTCAGCGAGATCAAGGCGTGGGCAACGCAGTGGCGGGCGACCAACGGGTCGGGGTTTATTTTCGATTCCACAACGTGATACAGTCCAAATTTAGTGTATGGAATGCATTAAAAAGTGGATTTGTCCATCCACCCATTCGTGAATAATACATTGTTAGTTGCTCCAAGTGTCACCTTCCCCTTCTTTATGATCAAGTCATTGTAGTAGAACTGCATGATAGGTAGCTTAGGTGGTCCTTGAGTAACTATTCCTAGTCACATTGCGTCGTCGTAGTTTCAGCCTTTTCAGGTAGAGGACTTTTAGACCTTTGCACACACAGCAGCCTGCTGCAGCAATACGAAGCACTATTATTCACATTGATCTATTCACTCCTTAGCCATGGGGACTCTCTTTCAGTTAGCCAGCTATAGGCTGGTGACTTTGAGTAGTTGTTGTCACTCATGTACTAGTATACCAGCGTGTGGCTCCCCCCTATAGCTGACCTATCAATAAACTTCTGTTCGCTATGGCTCCACGTATCGATCAGTTGGCGGCTACTATCAGTGCTAATACCAGCACTATAAGCAACTACCTACACCAAAATAGTCTACCGTATCCCTCGTTCGACGCCGATGGGCCCATAACGTTGAACCTCTCACCACAGGCAGAACGCGCACGCATCACTGCGATTGATGCTCTTCAAGAGCTACTGGACCTGCTGCAGGGGTCTATAGCCTGCATGCTACCCAAGGTGTGCATAGAAAACAGGCCTGAGAAGTGAGTTAACACGCGGGTAGTACAATGGCACCAGCCTACAAATCATCTCACGCCATGATATTGCCCGCAAGGTTCCCATGGAAGGCATGATCTCATTCACGGAGCTAGCCGAGGCCACAGACTTACGCGCCAATGACCTAAAACGCATTATGCGCTTCGCGATGTCCTTCCATCGCCTCTTCACGGAGCCGCAGGAGGGGTTCGTAGCGCATTCTGTGGGATCAAAAAAGCTCGCTTCCGACGACATCGTGCGCGCTGGGCTGGGTCAGTCGTTCGACGAATTCTACGGCTCATTTGCCAGAGTACGTGTTCCTCCCGTGGCCTCGCCGAACAGCGTGAGCGTTGACCATCTAATGATTCGTGAGCAGACTGCAGATGCGCTGGATAGCTTCAAAGATGGCGAGCCCAACCACACGGTACGCGGCGCCTAGAAAGCCGATCACAGGTGCAGAAGCTAATGCCCACAGGGATTTGCATTGGCACATAGCACCGACAAGACTATGTTCGACTTCCTGCGCACGCAGCCCTCCCAGGCCGACCAGTTCAGCAAGGCGATGCGCTTCTACTCGGCGGGCGTGCCGGGATACTCGGAATCGCACCTCGTCACGGGGTACGATTGGGACGCGCTCGGCGCAGGCACGGTGGTGGATGTCGGGGGCGGAGACGGTCATGTCAGCCGAGCACTCAGCAAGGCGCATCCGCGGCTGAACATGGTGGTCGAGGACCTGCCAGACGTTGTGGCAGCAGCGGAACAGGCATCGCCGGCCAATCGCGTTCTATACCAGGCATACGATTTCTTCTTAACGCAGCCTGTCGCGGGGGCGGATGTCTACCTGTTCCGCTGGGTATTCCATGACTGGCCGGACCACTATGTTGTTCGGATTCTACGGGCACAGGTCCCTGCGCTGCGCAAGGGGGCTCGAATTCTCGTAAACGAGAGCCTGAGTTCGCCACCTGGCTCCTTGCCGCTGACGCTCGAGCGGACCATCCGGTACGTTAGAAATCTTGTGTCCAATATTGCATCCAAGACTCAAGTGCTGAACAATTTTACTATGTAGTTTCATTGACCTGCTGATGTTGACGACGAACAATTCACGACTGCGTACTATGGCCGAATGGCAGGACATTTTCACCGCGGCCGACTCCCGGTTCGGGACTGTTCGCTCTTTCTCAGTTCAGGGAGCTGCCCTTGCTATTCTTGAGGTCATTTGGGAGGGCGATTAATTCTGCTTGGCTTGACTCGAGCTGAGAGTGTTTGATGGAGTCTCACGGGGTGCCGACGTCGCGGGTGCGCATCTAAATAGGCGTAAATTATCTTCCCTATAGACTTATCCCTTTTTATATAGATTTTATGAGTACGTTATGATATGTTAATAGCCTTTGCATAGTTATTGTGACTGCTTAAGCGAGGAGGTGGAGTGCGTATTATTGTATAATAACAAAGTACAAGGTCAGCTAACGGCGTCGCAGGGAGCTCTCACCAAGAGAACCTCCCGAAATCATTACACACATAGTTAGCTTATAACATATCAGGTGTGTGTAAGGGTCTACTTAGTTGATACTTCCTTGAAAAGATGATGATTATTCAAAATAACAAAAATGAATTTCAATTCAATATTCAAGATTTTTGAAGTGTGCATATTTAATCAACTATCAAGCAGATATAGTCACTCTTATCCCAGGTCCCCAGGTAGATGCCCCTATTACAGCCTTAGTACTATCACCGTGTACCACATGCTCATAGCTTCTCTTGTAGGCGCTCTGCGGTGACTTCTTTGCAGATATGTAGGATACTGTCGATCTCTTCAGGCGGAGTCCGGCCTAAGCCGCATTCTGTAGCCACGCCAAAGGAAAATGGGACAGTAGCTTGTGCAGTCTCGATGCGTTTCTTTGTCCCAGCCTCGTCATTGGCATGCACCACACCAAGATATATGTAAGGAGGTTTCGAGCCGGAGCCATCAAGCTTGAGACCGGTCAGGGGTGAGAAATATTCAGGATCAGTTCGCTCTTTTGGTACGGGCAGGTGAATCCATTCAGTTCGTGGGCCGAGGGTCTCGCGTGCAAGCAGGGCGTTGGCGAGCTCGACCAGTAGCGATGTATCGTGGGGTTCAACAAAATGCTTGTGCCGGAGATCGCCGTAACAGAGATGGAAGGCAAATTTCACGTCCTTAGGAATCCGCTCACATAACCGTGCCACACGGTCCACAAGACCCTGTAGCACGCCATTGGGTGATGAAAAATAGGCTTGATGCCGTGTTTCAGTAAACCGTCCTTGGTCGAATTCAAGTGCTGTCATCTCAAAGCATAAGTCCCATTGAATCACCACATCATCGTGAGGAATATTCGTAACGATATGATCGAGCGTTTCCGCGAAACGTTGTTCATATAACGGCTCAATCGCATTTACCAGCTCTGGTTTCACATGGCCAATCAAGACGCTGTACGGTGAAGGCAGGCCGATCTGGAAACGGACATTTGACGGAATAATATTTTGCTCACGAAGTCGTTTGAGCTCGTTGTATGACGACAACGCCACCTCATCATAGGCTGTTGGTTTGATATCTTCGAGCGTAAAAGCCGGCAGTCCCGATCCAGATTCAGGTAACGGTATCCCTCCTAGTTCATTTCGTCGAGCTACGAGAGGAAAGCGTTGCAGTTGCCATCCAATGTAATTCCATCGCTCACCGGTCTCGCCATCTGGTACAGCTTGCAAGCGGCCAGGAAGAGCGGTAGTCAAACGCGTGAAGACCTCCTCAGGCGAGGCTCCGGGAACGCTGCCGACCATGAGCACTCCGGTAGGCTTCATCGTGACTTGGAAGTTAATGCAGTGTTGTATGAGGATGAGAAGTGAAGTTTCCGATCAGCGTTCAGGTTAATTGAATAGACGGCAGAGGTTACTTCTCACCCCTTACCTGGGAAAATCTATTTCAGCTCACTAAATTCTGGGTGTGCACACCCAGTTCTACCAATCAACACAGATTATTCAAAAGTGCACAAAGTTGATCAGCAAGGGATGGGATATCGTATATTCGAGCTAAAACCCAAAAGGCCCTCGCGAGCGAATGGCAGAAAAGAACCAAGCTTCTATCATGCACAAGCATGGCGCAGACGTGGATACAATCAATCCATCAGGTGGCGAAGGTAAAAACGAATGTTCAAGAGTCATTTATTAGAGATTATTCTCTAGTTTCGTAAAATGAAATTAAAAGTCACATATTCAATCAACTTCCGTTTTAAACCGGTCCGGTACAGTATCGTAACGAACTGCTCCTTTGGTACAGAAAGGAGGGTGAAGTGGTGTGTAATTAAGAAGAACAGGATTAAGTACAGTGAAAATAATGTAGGAGTGATACAAAGAATATTTCCCCGCCTCATGTTGCACCATCCTACGGAGTACCACGCCTGTAGGAATGTACGTTGCAATGCTCCTCTGACGAGTCAACCGTATTGTCACACTTACAACTAAAGGGCAGCGCGCAGCTCTAAATAGGAGGTCTTCGATTGACTATTGTAAGCTTTAAGGAGGAGGAAAAACCAGTTGTGTGTGAGGAGGCCTAGGGCCTTAGTTATACCCTAATGGAGCCTCGGATCGGCGTAACTGTTGATCCGTGTGGACCCCTATAATAGCTTTTATAATAACCTTTGAGCTTAGCTTTGTAACATACCCCCTAGGGGTTTAGGATAACCTAAAGGTATTTTAAAAGCCTATTTCTCCAGGCTTTTTTTACCCCCGAGGCTGTTAAAATTAAGCTCTAAATAATAATAAAATGCCCTGGCTTTTTTAGTAGTTTTTAAAAGGTGCCTAACCTTTGGAATGCGTAAGAGGCATTTATAAAGCTACTGATCGAAAAAATAAAAATAAAAGCCCAAGCTTTCTCAGCAGTTCTTAAAGGGGTTTAACCTTAGGAATGCGTAAAAGGCACTTATAAAGTTCCCTAAGGAAATTCTTTTTATATAGATCGTTATTTAGGGGATCTTTAGGGTATATAACGATAGCACTTTAATTATATATTAGCCGTTAGGTTATAATATACTAATCGATTATATAAAAAGGAAAAATTGCTTAGCAGATTAATAGGGAGCTTAGCTTTATTAGCTTTACGCTTACCGCTTTAACAGTATTACTATTAGCCTATAAATTTATTAGGAATTTTAAGATTTTTTTAATTTTTTTAACTTCTTTAAAAAAGCTTCGTTTTTAACTCTATTTATTAAGGTATATTAAGCTTTTTTTTAATAATAAAGTATTGTATCGGATTAGGGGGATTAAAGAGTTTCGAGAAAGTGGTGTTATTAACGGTATATAGAAGCTTTTTGTAGCTTTTTAGAGGCCATTTATGGGTGTATAACTGATTAATTATATAATGTCTTAGGATAGGGTGTTAGGGTAAAGGAGGTGCCACTTTATAGCTTCGCTAATCGGAAGTAATTAAGGCAACGAAATAAAAAAGTCACTTATAACAGTAATTAATCGAAAAAAAAGATATGTTTATTATCGGCAACGAGACTATCTAAGCTATATATATTCTATCTAAAAGTAAAAGAAAAAGACAAGCGATATATATATGCTACGGCATACTAACCCTATAACATCCTTCCTAAATTTTGTTATAAATATCCTTATTATAAAAAAATCTAATTAATTAATACAAACGCAGAAAGTATTTATTTTATTTACTTTTTATAAGCTCTCGCTTTAGGCTTAATTACCCTTCCTTTCTTATTTAGTTTTATATACTTTCTAATAAACCCACGTCATCTTATATATTCTGATCGATTAGGTTTAGCAGAAAAAGAGGTTTTCTATTAATTAATAATAGCCATACGTTTTTCGTAATCTGCCCAACCATTCCATCCCATAAAAAAAGTAAGCTATAGTCGTTTTCCTAGCGCGGTAAACTTATTTTTTACCTATCTGTATGGAGTATAGGCCTTCCTATTTCGATAGGTAGCTTCTTGTCGTTCTCCTAAAAGGGGTTAATGTTAATCGAGATTTAAAAAACTTATATAAGTTTTATATAGTTTGGGCTAGCGTCGGGATATCTTTTTCGCTTAAAATAAGCTAAAAACAAAAATAGACTTAGGTTCGGGTTCTCGTTCTGGTTTATTAGAGCTATCGGGTTAATTAATAACCCTATAAGCCACTATTTGTTTTATCTTTATAATCCAGCTTTTTATTTCTCGTTTTTCGTTAATAAAATAAAAATTTTTATAAAAGCGAAGGAATGTAATAGGGAAGCGAAAAAAGCGAAAGATTAAATAAGCTACTTAAAAGCCGCAACTAAACCTATCCTATTATTATATTATCTAAACAAGTCTAATATAAATAGGAGTTATGTTATTTTATTAGATTTAAACCTGGCGTAATCGATCAAAAGTAGCCTAAATTCTCTCTTTACCACAAATATTTATAGAGTTAAACAAAAAGGCAATGTAAGTTTTTATTAATATAACAATTAAAAAAAAGTGAGGGCTGCCCTTCTTCTCAACGTTAGTAGCTATAAGGTCGCGTAAATATATAAATGCCGTTAATATAAGAAACCGGGAGTTATTTAAAACAATCCGAAAAAAAAACTGGTCGTTAATTTAAGTAACCTCTTAATTAAGTTTCACAGTAGTCCTAAAGTAAACTTCTGTCTTAATAAGTTTTTTTTTAAAAGTGGCAACACTTATCTAAATTATAGCAGCCATAAAAGTGATATTATAATATTAACGCTTATAATAAGCAAAAAAAGTATTATATAAACTTAATGCTCTATTTACCTTCTATTTGTCTTTATTATAACCAGGAGGGACGTTTCGATTAAAAATAACTTCAGATATTTTATCGCTTCTAATTAATAAGAAATCTGTTTCTAAGAAATCGATAATTTGTTTAATTTCTTGCTTTAAATACTACAGCCTATTTTTAGTCTAAAGTTTAAGTCTGTGTATTTTAATAAGAAGGCCGCGAAATTAATTAATAGTACAGAAGTTAATATTAGCTATTATAACGAACGCACTAAAATCTGAAAAGGGAAGCTACTTTTGTAGGGGCAAACTAATAAATAAGGTTATTCCAGCTTTATACTTAAGGTCGGAATTAGCTGCAAACTTAATTTCAGCCTCATCTTTAGGTATAGCCTCAAACTTAATATTAGCTTTCGAGGTAGGCTTAAGGTTCTTACGGGCCGCTTAATTAACTTTTTTATTCTTGTTCCGGTTTTTATGCCTATTTTTCCTTTTTCTGGGTAACTTAGGTAACTTTTTAGGTTGCGATAGCTATAACGACATCTTAATATATAAAAAGTAAGGTTTAAGGTATGATGTTGTTGCGATAGGCTAATATAAAACTATAAAAAAACGTAACTAATTAATTAAAAATAATAAAAAAAGAGAGCAAAAAATTGACAGGTAGTTAGGTAGGAGTTATTAATAAGTTGGTATAAAGAAAACTTTTCTACGTTAAGTTTTAATTTATAATAAATAAAAATAAATTAGGAAGTCTTTTTTATTTTTAATTAGTTATTTAAACTTGTAATAGGCTAGATATTAGATATAGTAGGGCATTTGGGTCGTTATTACTGATTTTAAAAGTCGGCTTACTCGATTTGGCTTTAATATATTTTCCAGGCTACTTATTATACCCTTTATCTATTTTATCCTTATACTTTATACCCTCTCTTCCCTTTAATAATTACTAATTTAACTATTTATCCTTTATCTTCGCTTTATAATATTTACTTAATTAATTATTCGTAATTATATCGCAAAACTTATTATTATATAAGGGGCAGAAAAAAGAGAAGGGGACTTTTTCTATTAAGCTTTTACGTAAGTTATTTATTTCCCTCTCTTTTATAAAAGGTCTTACGTTTGGGAGTTAAATCTTTTATTATAATAACGTTAATCGAAAGCTAAATAACCTTAAACGCTTTTATTAGGTTATAATAGTTCGTTAGAATTTAATAAATATCTGGGACGAAACGCGTATCGGCAATCCTCTTTTTAAAACTCGTAAAACTAATACTAAACCCCCGTTATTTAATCGAGTTAAATTTTATTAAAATAACCCTAGTTTCCGCAATTTTTTTTCTCGACTTCCTTATTCCGTTTTATTCTATTATCGCTTTTTTTCTAAAATAAGTAAATTAGCTATACAAATAGCTAAAGACTTTCGTCATCTCTTTTTTTCTATCGATTTATACCCTAACGTTAAGCTCCTTTTGCGTCTTAAGTCTGCCGTTTTTAAGCGATCGAAAATTTCTAGCTCGATAATAAAAAACGTTAATTACGTCCTTAATTTTTATTTTAATATCAAATTTAATTACCTTAATTTAAAAATTAGTAAGAATAAGCTACTTTTATTCTGGAAGAATAATATAAGCCGCTACTTTTTAAAGGCTAATATAACAAATAAGTTTATCCGGGTAAGTCCCTTCTTTATCTAACGTATATAATTTCTGCTAATTAATATAAAATAATTCGACTAGTAAAAATTAGACTTTTTAATAGTTCTAGGGAAGGTCGGTATTATATTTAGAAATTTACAGTCTCGAAATTCTATTATAAAAATTAAATATAAAAGCCTGCCTTAAAATATATTAAGTACTTTAAAGTAATAAAATACCCCCTCGATTAACGATATTCTTTTTTTATCGAGATCCGTAAAACTAACCCTATTAGTAACTTAATATTTCGTTTAATCGAAAATTGCCGTATATAATTTGGAGTCTTTATTTAGAAATATAGTATTTATAATAAAGTTTTTTACCGGCTTTACGAAAATCGGTTTATTAGTTCTAAGAACGGGCGCTATAATAGGATATAGCTATTTTATAGATATCGATTAATAAAAGGCTAGTTCGGGGGTTCGTATAGGAATTATATAGTCGGTATTTAAGCAAACAAATGTTCGTTTCGGGATAAGAAACATACGTATTTAAAAACTCGTTAATCGAAAGATCTTCTTTTTAATAGCGATATTAATTATAATAATTTTACTTTAATAGGTCGTTTTTAAGGTAATATATATTTGGGCTAAATTACTAGAGAAATCTGTTCTTTTTTGCCGAGGTTATAAGCGGTTTTATTTATAGCTTATAATAATTTTTTTCGTTTAATTAATTAATTATATATTAGAGTTTGCGATTATGTTTTTTAATTTAAGCTCCTTTTCTTTTATTACTTTTTTATATCTGCCGTAACCTTATAAAACCCTGTTTTTATAAAATGTCAATTTATATAAAACGTAAAAAAAAATAATCCAATTTATTAATATTATTTTTTTAATATTCGATTATAAGTTTCTCGTTCCGCTAATGGTATTTTAAATAGTCTGACTTTAACTGTCCTTTTAGATATTTTATTTTTTATAATCTTTTAATCTTTATTAGGCTCGACTTTTTTAGTCTGGCTATAGGTTACCGGGCCTTTTTGTATATTTTTATTTTGATGTGGTGTATTGTTATCTGCTAGTTTAAAGTTTTTTTAATTATTTTTTATTCTATTATAACTATTTAACTAATAGTTATTATAAGGTTTGCTAAACTTTTAGTACTTTTTTATATCTCGAATAAATTTTTTTAGTCGATTAAAAAAAAATACTTCTTGTAGTATTACCCCGTCTAATTTTTTAAGGAAAAACCTGTTTTATTTTTGTTTTTTTGCAATTTAATAAGGCCTAGTTTATTTATATTTTAGCTTTTTATTTTTAGATATATCGATATCTCGTATTATATTATAAAATAAAATTAGGCTGCCTTATTTTAATAGTTTTAACCGTCTTTTTAATAAGTATTATCGATTATTTCGTTCCGCCGCTTTTTTTCGTTTTTTTATTAAAATTTGTACTACTTTCGCGACATCTTTATCCCATCGTTTAAATATCCTTACCTTTTTAGTAATAAAATCTTCCTTATTACGGATATCCGATTAATTAAGGACCTACTAAAATAGTAAGATTATTTCGATCGGTATAATAGGTTTTTTATTATAGACTAATTTATATAATGTAAACTTATATTCTTGTATAGACGTTCGATTAGCCTAGAGTATAGCTTTAAGCTTTTTAATTTATAATTTATTAGTTTCTCCCGTTATGTATATAAAGGATTTTATAATCGGTTAATAGCTTATTTTTATTTATTTTTATGTCTGAAGGTAATATATAGGTCCGACTTATATTTTAATACCTAGCTATATAGCATTTTTAGCTACTTTTGCCTTATTTTTTAAGCCTTTATTATATTTAATTATTATAAGGATATTATAGTTGGTATAAATATAATCCTAAAAGAATTTCTATACTTTAATTGCTGTAACATTTTTTAGTACCTTAGCTTTAGGTTACCTTAATAACTTATTTCTTATTTCGATAATAGCCGAATATTTATTATCGTTCGGGAAAAACTAAATATTAATAATCTAAATAGTTAATAACTATTTTAGCATTAAAAAAAATCCTTAATTTTTAAATCGTTTATTTATAAAAGGCTGGCATTTTAGGCAATATTTAACGGCAATTTAGATTTTCTAATATATTTTTTTTTAGTAATAAAACTTAACTATTTTATTATAAATTAATTTACGTTTTTAATACGTTCTAACTTTTAAGTGATAGTTTCTAATAATACGTTTTCGTTAATTAATATTATTAACGATACGCCGTTAGCTATATTTCTTGTAAGGTTTCCGTTATAAAATTCCCTTTTGGATTACGTATTTAATAGCTTTATTCCGGAAGCTTGCTCTCGTATAATATTGTCTCGTTATATTAAAACCTTTTAGTCGATTAAGTAATTTTAGGGTACTAAAATATATTGCGATCTCCTAAAAAGCCTTGGATTAATTTTCTAGCGGGTATAAAATAATAAATAATAAAAAGAATTCCGGTATTTTTTATATTAATTTATTTAATCGAGATATTTTTATTATAAGGACGTTAAATTAAATATTAATAAAGTTGTCGACTTTTTTTTTCTATTAATTATTTAGTTTATCGGATAGCTTTAATAGTTTACGTAATAAATTATTCGCTACTTAATGTCGTTTCCTAGGAATATGCCTTATTTCGAAATCGAATATTTTAATAAAAGCTATCTACCGGGTTAGTGTTACGCCAAGTAGACTGGAAAATCTATTATTTAGTTAAGCGATTAAAATTTTAGTATTAATTTCGAGAATAAATCTCGTGCTATAAAAGTAATTTCGTAGTTATCGAAAAGACTTAACTACTTTAAAATATTTTTGTTTCGTAATATTGTAATTAAATTCTGGCTTTTTCTATATACCAGATTTAAATTTTATAGGTTAAACGTATTTATTAATTTCTTATTTTAATATATACCCCTATTTTATACCTAACGCATTAATTTTAAACTAAATAATATATCCGTTTATATAATCGAGCGTAATTAAATAGGGTATATTAATTAATACTGTTTTAAATCTATTTATAGTTTATTATTACTTTATTTCCTATTCCTAATTTACGTTTTTCCGGAGAAATTTTATTAATAATAAAATAATTAATGTATAGTATATAATTTATATGCGATAATAAACTGTAACTTTTAAAAATGCCCGCATTTTAAAAATATTATTATAAAGTAACTATTCCGTAATTTTAATAATTTTAGTTTAATTAGGGGAACGATTATTAGTACTGTATAAATAGCCGATAATAATAGCGGCGTTTTTGTACTAATCGCTTTTTTCCGCACTAGTTGTGGCTCCCGCTAGTTTAAAATTAAGTAAAACATTATTAATATTTTTTAAATGTTTATAAATAAATCGTTTTATTTTTGGTGCGATTTTTTGATTATTGTATTTCGTTTTTGGCCTTTTGATACTAATATTATCGAAAAATGGCTCGCATTTATTAGGTATAAGGTTGAATAAGATCCGGGTAATAATACGTAAAAATTATGCTACCGAATTAGTTCCTTTTTATAGTAAAATCGTTATCCGGAAGAGTCCGATCGGCGTCGAAAATGTAGTATAATTTTTATTAAATATAGATAATAATATTTGATTATATTTTAAAAAGAAGTTTATTATAGAGATTATTGCCTATATAATAAATTTTTCCGCAAATTTATTATAATTGTTCGGAAGGAAAACGTCTCGTATTTATATAACGTTTAATTTTATAGCCGAATTAATTAACCGAAAGCTTTTATTCTTTTTTTTAACTATAAATTAGACGTTACGATATAAGGTATAAGATTTTTTTAATATTTTATTTTTAAACCGACTCCGTAGGATATTTAAGACTCGTATTTTTAGTAGCGCTAAAATAGAAATTAATCTGGCTTATTATATATTGTATAATATTATTTTAATCTTATATAAAAGAAACACTTTTTTTTTAATACGGCCGATTTTTATAAAATTTTAAATTAGTGTTATTTTTTGTCGATAAAAAATCTCGATTAATATTACTTTCTTTTAATTTGTAAGCTTTATATTTAGCAGCTTTATTTTAATAACGTTTAGGCGTTTTTTTGTTAATTTAGTGTTTTGTAACGCGAAAGCGAAACGCGAAATAATACCTTTATATTTTTTATCTGTTTTAGATATATTTTAGGGTTCGAAATTCGGCTTTATATTTTATAGTATCGCTTGCTTTTAATTAATCGATTTTGGAGAGACTATGTTATTCGATTCGGCATTATCGATTAGGTGAACTTTTTATGCCTTTGGTTTATATATTATATATAACTTGATTTCGTTTTTCCGTAATATTTTTTCATAATATAATATTATATGCCGTATTACTTATTTAGATTTCTTTTTAATAGTTTCCCGTAATAAATTTAGTAAATAATTATTAAATAGCGAGGCTTATATTTAATCGCTATTTTAGAACATTTTATCGATAGTAATTTTTATCCGTTTACTGATTTATTTTAAACTTAAGTTATTTTAAATTATATTTCTAAATTTCGCTAAGTTTGTTATTACTGTAATATTTTAAGGCTTTTATTTACTGTTAACCTAACCTTTAGTATCGGCAGTTATTAGTTTTCCGAAAGATTAACGATGTCGGCTAAGGTTTGTTTAGCTGGCTTATTATATATAAAAAGTATTATAATTTTAATATTTCCGAAAAATATCGAAACTATTAATAAGCTTTTTTTAGAATAAATTATTATGCGTAATTAGAAAATGAAATTAAGGCCGAGAAGTAACGGGAATGCGGCCTTAAAGTTTTTAACTATATAAATCGGTAGCGGCAAATTATAGCTTATTAATTATATAGGTTTTTCGATTAAATTAAAGCTTTTAGTTTTATTATTTACTAATATATTAAAGCCGGATTACGTAATCTTAGTTTTTTATATAGGTATTTAATACTTAAGAATATATGATTACGTAATAATATTTAATTAGGCACCTGTATTAATAACTGTAATAATTAAGTTCTCGCATTTTTTAAAGCTAATTCTTACAGTTAATCGGGGCAATAGTTGGATATATATTTTAATATTCCGGATAAATACCGGCAGAAATACTATAACAATTTAAGTAGCGTTATTGGGTATTATAAATACGTTATTAATCGATATATTTGTAAAGCTGTCTTAAAATTTATTAGACGTAAAGATTAACTATAATATGTTTGGTATAAAATTAAATTAAAATTACTATTTTTATTGCTATTAATTAATTATTTCGGCTAGAGAGATATAAATTATTTCGTAAAGCTTCCGACTTATTTTACCTGCTTTATCGAATAGATATTAAAGTAATGTTTTATTAAATCCCGTATAGTGTTTGATTAGATTATCTTATAAGACTTTAAATCTTTTTGCTGCATTTTTAGAGATCTTTTTTTTTTAATATTCCGAAGTTAGAGCTAAGGCTGGTTGATTAAATATAATGCTTTTTGGCATATTAGCCTAGGTTTGTTTCGGCGTTTCTGGGACTATTAAAAATAGAGGGTTTAGCTTTAGTAATATTTTATCGATCGTCTTTTTTATAGATATATTACCGTTTATATTTTTATACTTTTTTAATATTAAGACGTTAATTTTATTCTTGCTTTTATATTAAAATAGTTTGATTATTATTTTATATATAGAATTTCCGTTTTTATTAATAATTAGTTCCTTCTAAAAGTAATTTTATAGGTTTATAAATTTGTAAAAAGTGTTATTTTTTAGGCCCTTTATTTTAATATTATTAACTTTTAAATCTATGGCTAGTGTTATTTCCGGGTTGCGATTTTATAAATTAGCTATTAATCGAATAAAATTATAGTTTTATTTAAACTTTATATTTTTTTCGATTTTGCTATATTTATAAAGGTAATAATAAGCTAATTTCCGAATTTAAATACCGCATACCCTTATTTTATATAAAAATCGTAAATAAACTTAAATAATATTTTTTTTATTTATTTTGCTTTCGGTAATTATATGTTTAAGGAATAGGATGTTTTTAATTTCGGGAACAGCTTAAAAATTTCCGATAAAATATCCCTTAAATTAATTATTATATCATATTATGTCGTTGCGGCTTAATAACGTTATTAGGGAGTAGGTAATAAAAAAGTAGCCTAATTTTCCGCAAAAGAAATAAGTATCTCGATTATACCCTTAGAATAATATCGGTCGTAATATATATTAACTATTTTAATTTTATCGGCTGTTATATTTTTTATATTTTTTTTTTTATTTAAAAGTCCGGCGCGATAAATATTAAGAGATATATCTCCTATTTTACGTCTTTAAATATTTTGTTAAATAAAGGTTTTTTTTTATAGAATATAGTATTTTAATTTCGGTAGTATTAATCGAAGTTTCTTTATAAATATAGTAAAATTTTCGTTAGCTTTAAGTTATGCGATAGATATTTATTTTATAAACTTAATTAAGTCTTTTATTTTGTCTAGCTGGGAAGATGGAGTCTTTTTTTTTAAAATAACCTTAGGCTATTTTAGGCTTGTTAGTAGTAAGCGGAACCGAATTAAACGTTAATAATTAACCGATTTATTTTTATATTATTAATTAAGCGAAACCCGTTAGATATTATGGCTATTATAATTTATTAGGCCGACTATAATATCCGCCTATATGCGTATAGCGTTTTAGGCTTTTTCGTAATTTAGTTCGAAAAGCTTGTTATATAATTTCGAGTAAGACTATATAATCTATTTAATAACTTTTTAATCGATTTTTTGCTATAAATTATTGACGAAAATGGCGTTTTATTCTTTAATTTTCCTTTATTTCCGGACGTCTTTTACCCGAACCGAATGATTTAAAATATAATAATAGATTTCTATCGGTTTAAATAGTTTGTTACTTTTTTCCAGGTTTTTTAACTGTTTTATAAGGGTTTTTATTTATTTTGGGTTACTAATTTTAAAATATCGCTTTAAAACTACCTTTATTTCTTTCTAAATAATAACACTTTTTAATAAAATTTCGATCCGTCGCTTATTAGTCTAATTATTTATTTAATACGGCATTTCCCTAATCTTAATATTATTTTTTAAGCTGTATTTATCGAATATATGTGTTATATTTTCGATCTAATTTATAATATTATTTCTATCGAATAAAAGCTATAAATAACTTCGAGAATTTAGTAACGTAGCTATTATTATGAACCTAGTTTTTTCAGTTGTAGTAAGTCGCTTTTAATCGGAAGCTATATTTTAATCCGTAAGCTTTTTATCGACTTATACGTCCTTCGTTATATTAAAGGATAAAGTCTTTTAGCCAGTTATTTTTAATTAAGTGTTCTAACTATATAATGCCGAATCTTTTTTATTTTATTAATATCTTTAATTAGTAATAAGGTTAATAATCCCTTAATTATCGGTTGGTCGGAAAAATCCTTTTTTAGCTATATCTAGTGTAGTTTAAGATATTTTATCGTTTAATTGTCTTAATTCTTTAGTTATGTTTGATTTTAGGGGAATGTAATCTATTTTTTTTAATTGTACTGGGTTGTAGTTTTTTAATATTCTGGATATAAAATTGCAGCTATCCCTTAAGACGCTAATAATAGCTTTAAAGGTTAAAAAACTTTCAAAAAAAATCTCGATAACAAGTCGTTAACCTGGCTATTGTATTATATTAATTAATTAATCGCGTAATAAGATTATTTATAAGCTAATTAAAAGCTCGGATATTATTTTCGTTATCTATATTCCATTTTGGTTTATCCTATAGGTCTGAACTGTAGCACACTTTTGTGTATTATTTGCTGTATATTTTATAATTTCCTAATCCTTCCCAATCTTTCGTGCTACTGATCTTCTTATATTTAACTTGCTTTATTAAAACTTATGCTTTTTTATATCTTTGTATTATTATATTTTCGTATTTCCTATATTTTATATATTCTATATTTTCTATATTTTTATATCTCTATATTACTAACTTATTAATACATATTATAGGTCTCTTATAAATCTCTCTATTAATTTATTTATTTTTAGCATTATTTCTTTATTTTGGATAATTGTTTACTGTTAGTTCTTTTTTTTAATTAGTGCTTTTTTTTTATAGGTTCGGTTAGTTTAATAGTTTTAGGGGTTTTATTAAAGTCTTTTTCTTTTAGTTTTATTTTATTGCTGCCTTTATTTAGACTATTTTTCTCGATTAATTAGAAAGGCAAAAAAATTAAAGCCTATCCGGGGGAGCTAAATGTCTTAGGATAAAGTATTAAAGTAAAAAAGGTGCTACTTTATGGCTTCGCTAATCGGAAATAATTAAAATAACGAAATAAAAAAGTCACTTATAATAGCAATTAATCGAAAGAAAAAATATATCTATTATCGGCGACGAGGCTGTCTAAGCTGTATATATTTTATTTGAGAGTAAAAAAAAAAGACAAGCGATATATATATGTTACGGCACATTAGCCCCATAATAATAGGGATAATAGAAATTTCTAAATTGGCTTTTTATACTGCCGAGCGTTACAAATATTTAATTTTTATTATCGATTAGGCTTTTTTACCGAAGGATTATGCCGAATTATTTTCCGTATTATTTTAGGGATATCTCGGGGATTTTTAAGGCTTTATAATGCGCTAATTTTATAAGCTGCTAATTAGCTTAATTTAGTAAGAGCTTTTAAAGCGAGCTTAGGAAATTTTATATAGCTAGCTGCCCCTAAATTTTAGGAATATTATAAGCTTTAGCTTTAGCGTAAGTTTTTTTTTAGTTATTAAGTTAGGTTTTAAGCTGTATCGAGTTTAGTTACGCCGATTGGAAAGTTCGAAAATACCTAACGCGTACGGCGTTTAGGATGTTTTGATTTAACAGGGCTAGTTGATTTTTTAGGGCATGTAATATTTTTTAAATTATGGGCTTTTTATTTTAGAGGAGGTTTAGCTTAAGGAGGGCTATTAAAAGGAGTTTCGAAATGACGGTAGCTAAAATCTAATTCCAAATAGTTATATATCGGGACGAGGTCGAGGATTACTCGGTTAATTTTATTAGGTAATCTTTACGTTCGTTATTATATTTAGCTTTAAGATTTTTACGCGTAAGGATTATTAAAAGTTTTAGTTTAGTATCCCGTACACCTTTATTAAATCCTTTTTATATAGTAACCTAATTTTTATATTCCTGCTAACGACAGGTAGTTTTAGCTAGATTAACTGACTCGAGCGTGGGGGCTTATAGAGCTCCCGACAGCGGATAATAACTATTATTAGGGGTATTGGGATCGATTTAATTTTATAGGCTACGCTAGCGAGCGTGGGTGCGTAACTAAATAAACTAATCGGTCTAATCGTTAGAGCAGGTAAGTTTAATACTGGTAGGTACGGAGGCGTTAAGATCGTTAATGGTAAATGGTTTTATGGCTGAAAGATTTTGGAGGAATTAGGTAATTTGGGAATGGAATTAAAAAATCGAAAAGATCGGACGAGGGCTAAAAAAGAGAGCTACGCGCTATTAGTTATTAGGCGGATAGCATAATTAATAGCTTAAGCGGCAACCGGGTTTATAACTGTTATACTTATAACTAAAGGGCAGCACGTAGCTTTAAATAGGAGGTTTTCGATTGACTATTGTAAGCTTTAAGGAGGAGGAAAAACCAGTTGTGTGTGAGGAGGCCTAGGGCCCTAGTTATATCCTAATGGAGCCTCGGATCGGCGTAACTGTTGATCCGTGTGGACCCTTATAACAGCCTTTATAACAACCTCTGAGCCTGGCTCTGTGACACGTATGATATGAATTCCGTATAGCATTCATCCTATCAAGCATTGAAGTAGCCAACTGCCCTCCATCTCGCCTCTCCCTCGGCCTTGTCAGCATCCGTGCCAAGCTCTCGCGAAGCCAGCCAACGGTTGATAACATTCAATCTGGGATCGATATTTGAGGTTTAAGCCAGTATGTATACCCAATCAACTATTAAACAGACACAGCAAATCCTGGTGTGGTCCCTAGTGCCCGCCGCTGGACCCTTTCTGGTTTCGATTCCTCTGTGACGACTTTGTTTGTTCTACTTATCCACGATGTCGCTAACACCAGAAGAGATCGAGTACTATAAAGAACATGCGAGTGATAGTTTACAACCGAGCCTCATAGCGTCCAACGCCGCAGGCTTAATTCTAGCTTACATTTTCGTGGGATTGCGCATCTGGGCTCGCAAGGCGGGAAAGACATCCTTTGGCCATGACGACTGGCTAATCATTGCGGCGCTGGCGCCACTCTCAGCCTACGCGATCACAGGCTTCCTCGTGGTTTCTTTTGGCGAGGGCAAGCACATCATCTTCGTCACTAACAAAGTTGGCTTCGTCCAGGGATATGTGACGGCGATCGTAGCGTATGCGATATGTGTTGTCCTGACCAAGCTCTCCATACTGTGCTTCTACTGCCGCATCTTCTTCCCTATACAGAGACTGTTTTATATCTCATGGGGCTTCGGCATCTTCATTGTTGCCTATAATTTGGCGCTCATCTTCGTCACCGCATTCGAGTGCGTTCCACTTTCATCGATGTGGACAGGGGCTCCAGGAAAATGCTTCAATACACTGCCGCCGTTTACTACCCTTGGGTAAGTCTGCATCCTCGCTGCGACTCGGCCACATTCTAACGTGGCAAGCATCGTCAATGTGGTAACCGACGTAGGCATATTGACATTGCCTATTCGCCATGTCCTACTGCTCCGTTTAACGGTCACGCAACGCATCCAGGTGTGCGGCATCTTCCTGCTCGGTGGCGTGGTGTGCGTGTTTGGCATCGTGCGCGTGGTCGCTCTGGCGCGGGCCGCGCCGGGTGATTCAAGCTGTAGGTACCGCTCTATTCAACGTCTCTTACTTCACTAACCTCGTCATTAGACAACCAGGTGTGGTCCGGCGTATGGTCTTTTTGCGAAATCGCCATTGGCATTGTGGCTGCCTGCCTACCTACCCTTGCAGTTCTGGTTGCCAAACTGCACCTCTCTAAAATCTCGAACTCTGTTATTCACCTGGTGTCTCTCACTCTTCGTCGCTCCCATGACAGCAGCGGTAACAATACAAGGGCTAGTGGACGGAGCGTTCGCGAACCCCGAATCGAAGACAACGAATACGCCCAATTATCCGAGTGGTCCCTCCCAAGAGGTAAAAGTGGCGACTCGAGGAACCCTCTGCACCAAGGTGGTGTCGACGTGCCACCACCATTCGTCGCTAAAAGTCTTACCGAGCGTGATATCCCCTAGGGCATCGGCTGGAGAAAAACTGTGCAAGTCAGCGGATTATTAAGAGATCGTTTCATGTCATATATAAGTGCTTCCGTTGTAATTAAGTATTTTATCATTCGAGACCAATCTCGTCAGACATAGGAAATACAATTTCGTAGTTGAAGTCATGTTCAAGGGCTTACCACTTCGACGCGTCTCAAATCCCTTTCCATTTAATCTCTAAGTCCCTTCTCGCGTGCAAGCCTTAGGTTATATCACCTAGTAGCGCTCTTCAACTATTGCAAAGACAATTAGAGACAGAGGCAGGTTTCTAGATGCATATCAGGCTTTTGTAAGCCTTGTACCATGGCTGGGTAATCTTAATAATGATAACGGATAAGCTGAGTGTCTATTACTGAAGCCATTGTATATTGGGTAGTCTGACCATTCAATGTAGTTCATGATCAATCAATTTCCAGATCGTATTCATTTAATGGTAGTCGAACAGAAATCGTGATCAACTTTAACCTCGTAACTTATCTTCATTAATCTACTCCCAACTTGTTCCCGCTCCATTGCCTATGCCACCCGGAGCGTACGCCAAGTTCGACCTGGCGCAGGAAGTACTCACTCACAGTGGTCATACAATCACAAAGATGGGGTACCTGAATAAAGCATGCAAATCTTAGCAGTGAATAGGGGAAAACAAATTATAGGGCGTATCACTGTTGGACCCTCGACACCCCCCACCCCCCAAGAAACCCTGAATACATCTTCATGGGCTACATTGAGATAATCTCGAATATGCAGGAGTTGTCTTAAACAAGGTTTAACAGTTGTCTCTCTGCGAACGGACCAAAGACCAAATTGTAAATAACTTGGCTTAATCGAGCCATAATACGAATCGGACCTTAAACTCGGCCTCAAGTAATGCCACCACGAGGAGAACGAGCTCGTGGTGTTGGTTAAGGGTTTTTAATATCGTCGTGATCATATCTATAGCCGCAATCCATGTATTAGGTCTGACACAGCTATTAGTATCAAACTAGAGAAAGAAGGAGGCACAACGAGGTGAAGCAATCATTCACGGTTTGGTGGTTTCAGTCATAATGACTTATAGCAGATGGTGGGCGTGGAAGAATTGAACAATGAATAGTGACTCAGAATTGTAGAAGATGGTGTGCATAGTGACATTGTTCAACGATGAAAGTAGTAGACAGGCACTATGACTATGATAAACGGACCAAATTTGAACTTACTCGTCCAGTGTACAAAACACAGGCAATATTCTTTGGCCCAAAAACTCAAACGATCACGCTCCTGGTTTTGATTTCAAATATATATACTTTGTCTCGCATGTTTTCCATTTACAGCCCTCTCGCTTTCGATCGCATCCAACATCCAAGGGGAGAATCACCAAAACATCGACGAAACAATACTCAAAGACTCCCTCATTAACACCTGTCACACGGGAATGGAGCTAAGACTTGTTATATGCAAGGAGTCAATATATTGGATTATGTTGGCTGTTATTCGTCACCTGAGGAATGTATGACAACCTAACGCAAGATATGGGAGCCTGATGACGGCTATGTCGGCCACTGAAAAAAGAAGAAAAAAAAAAAAAGAAAAAAAAAACCGTTGTACTATCAAAATTGGTCTATGTAAGTACCTATTGCCTCAGATGAGAGTTAAGGAGGCCAGAAAGCATCTAGACTCCGTATATAATTATTAGTTGAAATTCAAGTCATTCCATGCCCTCGCTAGAGCCCTTTTTACAATAGCACAATTCTAGAGGTATTATAGTGAATATCGTAAAGGCGAATACCCCCAGTCGAATAAAAAAGATGCTATACTGTGTTGCATAATATTAACACAAAAATGATAGGGCGTCTTTATCACTTCGCCAAAAATAGGGGTATCCGCGAGCATCAATGTTCTAGCTCCTATTACCATACTTGGGGAAATTGATTATATTTTTTTTCAGCTATATTCAATGCCCATGAAGCTCGAAACTATATGAAATTAGATCCCATAATTTCAACAAGTTTCACATACGTTTCTCTTGCGTTTTTATCACCATTATTGTAAGTTTGACTGACGCGTAGGTAAAGTAACCTTCTGGTTTTCTGTCAATTGACCAGCTTTAATGCCAGGAATTTTATACCGATCTCCCCTAGCACAACGATATCAAGTGACTAAGAAAAGGAATTATCTACAGAGTCAAACATGCAAACTCCGGTTGTAAGATTTACTACACCCTTGACGTCTTTCATTGCAGCACGGTAGAAAAATTGAAATGATCGAACTGCTACGGGGTTTGAAGGACTATTTCAGAGAGACCATGCCAGTATAGCAGTTTTTGACTTCTAATATAATCTATTCTTAGAATTACAATGTGTAGATCATAGACAGTCACCGATACTGTTCTGTCTAAGTCACTAACCTGGAGTGACGTCCAGCTGGCAGATTGGATCGCCACCTGGCAGGCTCACTATACGCCCGGCGCATTTCGATTCCTGCCATCCTCGACCGCCAAATTTTCGAGTCACCACGAATGAAGCGGCTAAATTGTTAATTCCCTTAGGTTGTCTTGTATCAAGTGCATTGAGACCAATTGGCCTTGTCGTTGGACCTAAAACCCGGCTTCTACGTTCGGAATGGCTCTCAGACCTTCATGTGTCCAGGTTTCAAGTCAGTTGAAGTACCGAGGCACTCAATTGGCAGGGAGGGTCTCGGGTGCGAGATTCTACTCAGCTCCGGTAAACGGAAGCATCCCGGCAGCTAAAAGGAAATATGTCCCAACAAGCGGCGCTTACCCACGAGGCTTCAAGGTCTCGGGCACAATAGTCGGCGTGAAGCCCAAGAACACGACCAAGCCGGATCTTGCTTTTATTACCTCGGACACGCCGTGTGCTGCGGCGGCCGTGTTCACGAAGAACAAGTTCCAGGCTGCGCCAGTGACCTTCAGCCGCGCATTGCTGCAGGAACAGAAGAACTCTGGTCTCCGCGGTGTCATCATTAACTCGGGATGTGCCAATGCCGTGACGGGAAGGGGTGGCATCGAGGATGCGGAAGCCATGGCTAGGGAGGCGAATAAGAGCCTAGGGGCTGATAATGCTACCATTGTCATGAGTACTGGTGTCATTGGACAAAGGTCAAATGCTTTCTCAACTGCGTGAATACCTGATAGCTGCGTTGCTGACGGGTTCGCAGATTGCCTATCAAGAAGATCCTGGACAACGTACCTCAAGCCTACCAAGGACTGGGAGACACTCACAAGCACTGGTTAACCTGTGCCACGGCCATTTGCACCACAGACACTTTCCCCAAGCTCATATCGAAGACCTTCAGCCTGCCGTCTTCACCGTCAGTAGAGTACCGCATTGCTGGAACGACCAAAGGCGCGGGGATGATCCATCCTAACATGGCAACTCTCCTGGGTGTAATTGCCACCGACGCGCCGATCTCACCAGCGGTGATACCGGCTGCCCTCAAGCACGCTGTGGACCGGTCTTTCAACAGCATCACCATCGACGGCGACACCTCCACGAACGACACAGTGGCTCTGTTCGCAAACGGAGCCGCGGGTGGCCAGGAGGTCACTTCGGAGAGCTCGCCCGACTTCAAGGCGTTCCAAGCCGTGCTCACGGACTTCGCCACCGACCTCGCGAAGCTGGTCGTGCGCGACGGCGAAGGCGCCACCAAGTTCGTGACGATCCGGGTGGTGGAATCGGCGAGCGAGGACGGCGCGCGCAAGATCGCGAGCACCATCGCGCGCTCGCCGCTCGTCAAGACGGCGCTCTACGGCAAGGACGCCAACTGGGGTCGGATCCTGTGCGCCACCGGGTACTCACTGATCACGGAGCCCGGGGAGCCCGTGAACGAGGTGGCGGAGATCGTGTCCGAGAAGACGAATGTCTCTTTCATCCCCACCGATGGCAGCCCGGAGCTGAAGCTGCTCGTTCATGGCGAGCCGGAGACGGTTGATGAGGCTCGTGCTGCGGAGATCCTGGAGCTTGAGGATTTGGAGATTTTGGTGAGGTTGGGGACTGGGACGAAGGAGGCGACTTACTGGACATGCGATTACAGTCATGAGTATATGTGAGTACAATGCTGAAATTAATTATTATACACTGCGGATGCTAACATTTGCTGCCAGCACGATCAATGGCGATTACCGTACATAGGACATGGCATTGGGAATTGGTCAGGGGAGTGTACATACGTATATGTGAATTATTAGATCTCATGGTTTACGCTGAATTGAGGAATAGACTTACGACTTTCAAATTCATGGCACCAAGACTTAGTGATATAAGTTAACAGAAACAGTGGCTATACAGTTCTGCTTTCATTGCATTGTTATACCAGTGATGCAACTTATTAGAAGTAACAAGGGGGACGCTGTGTTAGAGACCCTGGCAGCCCTGGCCAATCAGGATTAGTGGAGCATAGACGCGTCTCTGCCCGCCAACACGCGTAAATTGATTTTTTGGTCTGAGCTATCGCAGCCCACGACCGCCGCAGCTGTTCCGCGACTCCAATCTACCTAATAATACACCAGCGCCAAAATGCCAGCAGCAAAAGCAGAAGAGAAAGGCGAGTCCTCGACGTCGGCGGCCAAGCAGGCATTGAGCTCCGTTTCGAATGGCAATCCCACATACGAGCTACCATGGTTAGTCCGCCTATGCAGTTCCGCCCGTTTGGCCTGCGCTGATATGTACCGCACAGGGTAGAGAAGTACAGACCGGTCTTCCTGGACGATGTCGTCGGCAACACAGAGACGATCGAGCGGTTAAAGATCATCGCGAAGGATGGAAATATGCCACATGTTATCATATCCGGGATGCCGGGTATTGGAAAGACTACAAGCGTGTTGTGTTTGGCGCGGCAGCTACTCGGAGACAGCTATAAGGAGGCGGTGTTGGAGCTTAATGCTAGCGACGAGCGAGGTAAGTCTGAAACTAATAGCCTCTTCCTACCATGGAGGGAAATAGGAAGCTAATCTAGGGGGTGTTCATCAGGTATCGACGTGGTCCGAAACCGAATCAAGGGCTTCGCGCAGAAGAAGGTCACCCTGCCGCCCGGGCGGCACAAGCTCGTGATCCTGGACGAGGCGGACAGCATGACGTCGGGGGCGCAGCAGGCGCTGCGGCGGACGATGGAGATCTACTCGAACACGACGCGGTTCGCGTTCGCGTGCAACCAGTCGAACAAGATCATCGAGCCGCTGCAGTCGCGGTGCGCGATCCTGCGGTACGGGCGGCTGACGGACGCGCAGGTGGTCAAGCGCCTGCTGCAGATCATCGCCGCCGAGCGCGTGCCGTACTCCGACGACGGGCTCGCCGCGCTCGTGTTTAGTGCGGAGGGCGACATGCGCCAGGCCGTCAACAACCTCCAGAGCACCCACGCCGGCTTCGGCTTCGTCTCCGGCGACAACGTCTTCCGCGTCGTCGACTCCCCCCACCCCGTCAAGGTCCAGGCTATGCTCAAGGCCTGCTACGAGGGCAATGTGGATAGCGCCCTCGACGCCCTGCGCGAGCTGTGGGACCTGGGGTATTCGAGTCACGATATCATCAGTACCATGTTCAAGGTCACCAAGACTATACCTACCCTGAGCGAGCACTCGAAGCTCGAGTTCATTAAGGAGATCGGGTTTACGCATATGAAGATCCTCGAGGGCGTCCAGACCTTGCTTCAGCTTAGCGGGTGCGTCGCCAGGCTGTGCAAGATCAATATGGACCCGAAGCGGTTCGAGACCAAGACGAAGTAGGGCGTTTTACATGGGTAGCTGTAGACTACGTACGGGACAGTGAGACGGGTTGAGAATTTTGCATGGCATGGCGTTCACGAGATTTCATGATGATCTCCCCGGGTTGGCTGCTGGGAGGATACAAAACATAGCTGAATATTTACAAGCATAGGTAAGTGCTTTATACAAAGACTAATTTTGCTACTTTTGGTGACTTGGTGACCTAGTGAGTGAGCTCTTATTCTTTCTTCCCCGACGACGATGTTGCCGCTAGAGCTTCTTCCTCCATGATCTCCTTCTCGTACTCTCCCCACATGGCGCGGTTGTGCGCGATCCGGCGCTGCATCCGCACGTGCTGCTCGTACTGCCGCATCCGGTAGTCGGCCTCGATCATACTACCGACGATCATACCTGACATCTGGAGGTATCTATATTTGTATCTCATTTAGTTCATATTACCTCAAATCGCACATATATCTTACTTGCTTCGATACGTACAGGCATGTGCAGATATGTGCAGATAGAACGCCGGGTAGATAGAAAGCTTATATGATATGATATGATATGATATGTTTGAAACTCACACTTTGAACTGGATCGTCAAGCCCCGGTACAGAGGCGAGAACACCCAGCCGACCCCTCCGAGCACGGCCGACGCAGCGCCCCATTTCACGGCGCCGAGGGCGGCTCCCCGCGCCGCCTCCCATTGCGCCTCGTTGGCGTCGTCGCTATTTAGGGCGTTGTGAGGGCGCATCGCGAGGGCATTGCGGGGCTGCTAGGTAATGATGCAAGTTCCCCGGCTTTTGGCGGACTACAGTTTATACGAAACAGTGAAATCACCGATCATGTAGCTTTTATTCGTCGTAGAGGCGGTTCAATTGCCGCCGGTCTGTCGTCGCTGTCTGCGGTATGTAGGTAGGTAGATAAGAGGTATGTGAGCATGGGGTTGAGCTCGCTGGCTCGGCGCAATTGAGTTTGTTTGGCGGATGTCGGAGCTCGTGGCTGGGAGCTCCGGCTGCTTGCTGCGGTTTTGCGTCATCGTGCCGTAAATCCAGCTGCTTTTGGACGCTGAAATCTGCTCTAACTAACGCATTTGCACAGAATAATTCGTGTTGGAGACCTATGGTATGTAACCCTCAGTTTAAGAATTGCCATATCTACATATAATAGGTAATACACTTCACTATCAAGTCAATGAGGAATTGTTTCAGTTTCCTATTCACATCCATGTCTCAACTCCGAGGACCCTACGGGATTTGAGGTAGTCGAATCTAGCTCTTGTCTTACACCACTAGGATGTCTAAGACCATCGGGAGGTACATATATCTTCGTCATGAGTTTCCTGGATCTCCAAGATGTCCATTGAGGCTTTCATTAATACTTATACATATAGATATTCATAACTAGCAGAAGACCACACTTCAGTGGCTTAGACGTAGTCTATACTATCGACGATTTCGTACAGGCTCTAAGGATTGTTCATATGTTTTCAATACCGTTTTATGTGAAACCTAGCATATATCTCAGTTTCTATTAGCTCCTAAAGAGAAGAAAGTCTCTTCAGTTGTAATGCTTTTATCACTGATTACTACCCGTAAGTTCCCCGCAGAACTACAGCTGAGGCCGGGGATCTGTACGTAGGGCTACACATTCTAATGCGAACGGGAGTCTTCACGTCATATCCACTCTATATGCATTTAAAGTTTAGGGATGGGATTCGATGAGCCATGATGAACCGTTACATTGATGGGTCTGCCAAACCGAGCTCGTGGGTTAGGTAGTCTATGGTGTAAGTGACTGGATTTGATGACGGTCTAGCCAATTCGAGCTGCTAGATGGCTTTGTATCGACGACGTAAGTGATAACTGGCATAGATACATCTGTTCGGGTGTTATAACCCCAAGATCAGATTCAAAAGTTTAGATTCATTCTATAGGATTGTTTCTCCCTTGCAAAACCCTTTGTAAGAGCATGTTCAAACCTCGAGCACCGCCAATTAAATCCTTACAATCCAATCTCCAACGTCATAACCATTCGTCCACCCCATTTCCCTTCCCATCACCATTTCCAGCTCAATCCCGTTGGAAGAAGCCGCCTTCGCATCTTAAAGGGGTGGCCACGGTAGTAACAGGAGCAGCAGCAGCAGCAGCAGCAGCAACAAGGTCCTTTCACTCGACGAGTCTACGATCACGAGGGACGATGGGGGAAATGTCGCCGCCGGAGAACGAGGAGTGGAAGAACAAGTCGCCGTACCGCACGTCGCCCGCCAACGAGCAGTTCACCAAACGGTGGACGGCACATTGTCACTGCGGCCGCATCAAATACTGGCTGAGCCGCGAGAAGCCGCTGGCGAGCAAGTTCTGCCATTGCATCGACTGCCAGGCGCTTCACGGTAGGTTCCTTACGTCTCACTCACACATTACATCTCACAGACGCATGCATGCATGTATTACATATATGATATTGTGTCTGAACCTGCGCTGAGCTGAGTTGAAATAAAACGAGATGAGACGAGAAAATGGATGAAATGGAGACAGGCTCCAAAGTGAAGCAAAGCAAAGCTAACAGCACCACATAGGGGCACCCTTTCAATGGGCCGCCATCTTCGAAAAGGGGGACCTGCACTTCGAGAAGGGGTGCGAAGGCCTAGCCTTCTACAACTCGGGCGACCGGCAGACGCACCACCGGCTGCCGTGCAAGGTCAGCTGCGCGTACTGCCACTCGCCGATCATGGACGAGGGGCGGCGCATGGTGCTGATGTTCCCCGGCATCATCAAGTTCCGCGACGCCGAGGACAAGAAGCACTTCGATCCGCAGTAGGTCAAATTTACTTAGATCCCCCGGCCTGCATGCACCTGTGTGGAGGCGGTAGTGGTGGTGGTGGCGGTTCGCTAACATTGAGGGGGGATTTAGGTGCCACATCTTCTACAGCCAGCGCGTCGTCGACATGCACGACGGCAAGCCCAAGTGGTCGAGGCTGGACGGGCAGAGCGAGCTGATGAAGGAGATAGAGCGCGAGTCTACGGACCACACTGTTGTAGGCGAGGCTAGAAACGAGGAATGCGATGGAGAATGAACGGGTATCTTGCCTGGCTAATCTATGATGCATCTAAGTCCTGTCTGTCTATCCCGTGCGCTCATGATTGTGATGATTTTGTGATATATATATATACATGCGTTTTATGACATTAGGTCCTCCAATATGCCCTCCAGCTCTTCTTTCTGGAAGGGCAGACTTAACAACTCGGTACCTAGGACATCCTTGCGGCTCGTGATAATCTGGTGGTCGTGGAATCTAGTGACTGTTAGCATTACGCATATAACGGTAGTACTATGATAGACGTACTCTTTCAGCAGCGTCCGGAAAGCCATCTCCGAGCTGCATATGAACTCCTCAACGGCCTTATTATACAGCATCCTATACTCCACGCCCGGGCTCTCCCCCTCATCAGCCACGCCCCCGTCGTCCACAGCAGCGAGGACCTCGCCGACGAGCAGGCGGAACAGGTTCTTGGCGTTCTCGGGCAAGCTGCGCAGCACGTACGCGACGCCCTCCTTGCCGCCGACGCGCCGCGCCTTGCGGCCCAGCAGCTCGTGCACGTCGTCGACGGCCTCGAGCTCGCCCGCGAACGCCGCGAACGTCGTGCAGTCGTGGAACACGAAGTTGAACGACGACCGCAGGCTGCTGTCCCATAGTAGGGGGAAGTCCGGCGTGTCGGCCGAGCAGATCAGCTGGATGTGCGGGTGCGCTGCTAGTTGCGCTAGGATCGGCTGGATCCCGGGACGCCGCAGGGGCGCCGCGTCGATTGAGTTCAGTATGATTGTGATTGTCACCTCGTGGGCTGAGAGGAGTGTCTTCACGCTATCTAGCATGGCGGAGGGATTGCCCGCTGGGAGCTTGTGCGAGGTGCTGACTGCGCTCGCTACTGTGCCTAGAAGCTCGCGTACGGAACTCGTCCGCACGTACCCGTTGATAACCACGATTTTGTTGGCGCTGTGGTCGGGTGACCTGTTGTATATATGTTTTGCGAACTTGTGAAGTAGGGCTCTCTTCGAGCCGTACCCGTATAAGCACGCGCTGAACCCCTGGGAGAGCTCGAATGTCCACTGTGGGAACGATTCGACGTGTATAGACTGCAGAAACTCGACGTCCTCGGCGTGCGGGTCTTTGTAGTCATGTAGTATTGCGAAATACTCGTCGTGAGTAAGAAGTTTTAGCGATGAGAGGCTATTATTCGACGTCTTCGACGCCCCCGGTCTGTTCTGTGCAAAATACAGCTCGTGCGGAGGGAGGTCTCGAGGCGGAGTCGGCGATTTCTTTCGTGCTCGTTTCGCGACTTTGTTTGTTCTCGGTCGACCGCGAGGCCTTTTGGACGGGGTGGCGGCTTCATCGGGAACATTCTCGGTGTCCTCGACGTCCTGCCGTGTTTCCTCTCCAGTCTCCTCCTCGTCTTCTTCGCTGGATTCGTAGATCTCTCTTTCTAGATCCTCGTCGGCATCTTCGTCGCTGTCCTCCCCGGCCACGACCTTCTCTATCAGAGCTCTGGCGCTCTTCTTCCTTGCTGAGCGGTCGTTCCGCCGCCACATCGGCGTCTCCGCGTTGGCGGTGCCATTGGTCTTGGACGGCGTCACTGTACCGTTGCCCTTAGTCCTGCGGCCTCGGGGAGTCGCGGCTTCGCCATTCGTCTTGGGTGTTGTCACGGCTGAGTGCTTCTTCCTTCCGCTCGGTGTTTCTTTGACAGCTGCATTTGCCAAGCTGTGATCTTCGTCCGAGGGAAAGTCGTATTCGGAATGGTGGCCATTTGCAAGTCGATTTACACGCGACCCGGCTCCTGGACGGTTGCTCCGCCGCTTCGATGGGGTGCTTTGGGTTGATTCTTCATCGTGGTCGAGGGCTCGCTTTCGTGGGGAGCTCCTAGGGCTAGCTTCCGCTTGAACAGCCTTGGGCTGTGATCTCTTTGTGCGAACCATGATGGGTTATCGAGAAGCGTGCATAATGGACATGGACATGGACATTGTATATCGATTTTGAAAGAGCTACAATGCGTAGGGTGGTCGGGTTGTCCTTGCATCGCGAACTGTCGCGTCAAATGCTGGGTGGAGCTTCTCATGCAATTAGCCGCTCTCTCCTCCTTACAGGGGCTTGCCGCAAGGGTGGGTTATCGGAGCCACATCCTGCAGGGATATCGATAGAAGTTGTAGCGAGGCCCGTTAGGGGATCCTGCTAGAATCACAGCGCCAGGTCCGGCTAGACCCGCCTGTAACGACAGTGTGTTCGCTCCATTTCACAGGACTTTATCCGCTTTCCAGTTCAGCATTCTCTGTCTCATCCTCAAAAGCATGTGAATCAACCACATGATATGAAAGGGGCATCGCTCCAAACGCCAGTATCATGAATCTCAATTTATCGGGGTTTGTAAATGTCTTTAGACTGATCGCGAAGCCGTCTTTATGTCTCCCTCATGCCACAATCTCGACTTTTAATGACCTTCCAAGCCCTCTTGAGAAAGCCTTCGAAGGACGGGGAAAGAAGGTGGATATAAAAGCTATAGTCCTTGATAAGGACGATTGCTTTGCATATCCAGATACTAATGAGATATATCCTGCTTATGTGGTATGTACATAAATGGCATTTGATGGAGTCTTCATAGATGGAGCACACCTAAGATTTTCCGGCCACGACAAAATTTGCCCGTCGTTCCTGAAAATCGCTATTAACTCGGCTATAGGAGCGATTCAAGCAACTTCAAAAAGAATTTCCAGGCCACCGGCTTCTGATTGTGTCTAATACTGCCGGGGCGACGAGCTACGACCGGGATGGGCGGCTCGCAAAGGATTTGGAGTCGACGACGGGAGTCTCGGTCCTTGCGCATCGCGTGAAGAAGCCCGGTTGTAAGGACGAGATCCTTGCACACTTCAAGGCGCATCCGGAGGCTGGAGTAACTCATCCCAGCCAGATCGCCATTATTGGTGATCGCCTGATGACGGATATGATGCTGGCCAATATGATGGGCAGCTGGGGTCTTTGGGTTAAGAATGGTGTCAAGCCTCTGAACGATAAGAGCTTCGTATGTGGCCTACATAAAATACCATTCCATATAGAACGACATGCTAACATTTGCTAGTTTTCGAAACTCGAACAGCGGCTTGAGCCGTTCTTGACAGCACGTGGATATAAAGCCTCTGATCCCCAGAGTCCATTTGAGTAGCTCCAAACATGCAGGCCTAGAAGTAGCATAAACCCATCCGTGACTCCATTTTATAAGTCTCGGGATGTTGCCTTTGTGGCGGAGGACAATGTCTGTGAAGGACTGTAATAGTATATAGAACCCCTTTTCTTGCCCCTAGTTGCCGGCGTCGCCTCATATAGGCAGTCGAATAACGGAGGTCAAAGCCTGATATGTTATGACTGATCTCAAGTTTCAATGATATTGTCTTGGTCTTGATCTGGTTTAGCACCATCGGTGATCAAAACTGTGCAACCTATGGATTGCTCTTTGTAGCCGAGTCAGTTTCATCGTGAATGGCATTACACCAATAAGGGTCGAAGCAAAGCATTTTATAGGAAACAATGAGTCTTGCCCGTAAAATAAAGCGATCTGTATTCTTTCCATACTTCCCAGATGCAGCGGCTGCCTCACCAGCCTTAATACTGCCGTTCCTACATGTTGCAATATTTAGTGTATCAATTGTGCAAATCCTGCTAAGTATTAATTATATGATGTGAGACAGGAAGAGAGTGGCGTGCAGATGTAAGGGCCTTAGCATTTAGATACCAAATTCTAGTGATTATTAAATAACTTGAGTAGATACTTGATGATGGTGATGATGAATTTGTTGGTACGTAAGTTCGTACATATAAGGAGAGAAAGAGGTATGTGAAGTGGGCTATCGCTGTAAGGAGCCCAGTGGTTCCAAGTCAAGGTGAGCTGTTAATTACACCTATATCATATTGTATCTAGATTCATAAAGATATAATCTCCAACGTGTAGCGTTGAAAGGCTTCAATAGTACTGTATCAATATGGGAGAACTGTAGGTGATAATCTGCAAGAGCATACAGACGTATTTGATATCGCATGAATTCCAGGGTATGTTACTACCTACTACATTTATCAGAACATATGCACAATAGAGTGTAAGGATTCAACAGGAAATCGCACAATATGACTAATCACAGTATTTCTTGTTCTTTCTGCAGTGGCCATCGCTTCCCGCCAAGTAGGTGCCTCCTAATGGCGTTTTGTTGGGTAGTTTTCTTGTGATGAATCTAATGGATCTGGAAAGGCCGTTAACGGTGATTAAGGGATAACTACATGCAATTCCAAGAAAATTGACAAGAGGCCGACCACGACGCATTAGTGGTTGTCCATCCGCTGCAGCCAAATATGACAAGTAAGCTCCGATTCGGGAAGCAAACTCGTCCGAAGTCATTGAACAGCTTCTATCTTGGTGGGCCTGACGAAGGCCACAGGGAGAAGGTCCGGGCGGTAACAATCAGCTCAAAGCTAGCTTAGAACAAGTGAATAATGATGCTGTAAAAGGAACTGTCAGGCAGGGAACTGGATACCTGGTTAAGGCACTCTTGCAAGCCGATGACGCATAAGACAAACTGAATCGGAATGAGGGAGGCGGTATGCTATTTCCAGAGCACAGATATTGCCTTGATCGTGTATGTATTTGTTCCATTGTATTGTAGATCATTCTAGATTTAGGAAGGAGGTAGCTGTGTCAACAGAAAGTAATTATTGTTAGGTTCTGTTGACTAGTCCTGTGGCACACATCTACCGGCTATCACTTTGTTGAGTAACTGCCCAAGCAGGATAAGTAGGGGTCAAATAGTATGGAATATAGCTCAATAGAGCTAGTGCGGCTGATGGTGAACATGTTTATTTACAAATGTTGTCTACATTGTAAGGCTGGATTTGGAACTGGAAAGGGGTTAGTCATATCCTCCACCTTCCAGTTGGCCCAGACGGCTGATACTCCGTTGTATATTGACCTGAATGGCACGAGTTCCATTCTATGCTATCACTGCCCTGTACGCGTGAATATATGAGGATTGATATGATCTCTGAAGGTACCTTGACAGTTCAAAACAAGCTGTGTAAGTACCTTGTTGAGATCAGACGGCCCTATGGCTTGGATAGCCAATATGGGGCCCTATTTGCAAGGTCCAATGACCTCCCTTCTAATGGTTATCTGTGAAGTGCATCAACGGTTCTTGCCTGCCTTGGGAGTGACATGGCACTGAATCATCTTCGTCTGAATTGCACCAGTTGCAGGTCACGTACTCACCATTATTTGCCAAAAGAGGGTACATGCTATGCTGCACGGTGCAAAGTCAGGGAATGACACAGAATCAATTTACTTCCTCACCCATAAATTTCCTATATTACTCCGCCGTCCAGAATTCTTTCTACTCTCTTCCTATCTTCCTCACTCCGAACCATCCTGCACCAGCTTGTAACCTGCGCCATTCTGATATATACCAAGCTTGGAAAATACACAACATATACCCATCAGCTAATCGCTTATCCCTAGCTATCCGTTAGCTTATCCAATAGGACAAAATGGGAGGACGGGTATGGTCCGATCGTGAGGAGAAGCACTTCTGGCGTGTTGCCGTCGCGCAGTCCGCCAAACGCGCCGGTGCCGATCTTGCCAGATACGAGAAGTCCTGGGACCAGCTGGCGAAAGAAATGCTCGTAGCCCTGGGAACAGACGCTCGCCGTGAATATAGCGGAACCATGCTATGTAAGTTGGACTGACCTCTTTTGATCTATGGACACATGTTAACAAATTCCAGTCGAGCATTACTTCCAGAACATTGAGAGCCAACGGCGATCGCCGAATGCTGCGATTTATGTGTTCGAGTATCTCAAGAAGCTTGGTAAGCTGTCCTTGCCCTTCGTTGATATTGAACTTTTCAACTAATTGCTTCCGTTAGGACCCAACCGACAGCCTGCTACCGTGTCCAGCCGGTATTCTGATTCAGTCTCACGCCGCGGAAGACGTCGAGCTGTTAGCACGCCGATCGTCCGCACCCTTACTTCCAAAGCTCCTCCTGTAAATTACGAGATGAGCCGTCAGAAACTGCATCCCGGACCCTTTGTACATGGCAATAGTACTATGCCGGCACCTAGCCCTACACCTGTCAATCCTTCCATGTACTACCCCCCGTCAGGTTATGTACCCATGCCACTATCTGATGTACGGTCCGAGGTAAGAGAGCAGGTCCTTGCTGGACCGTCATCTGTGCCGATTCCTGCTCAGACACCGTATCCTAGTCCAGCCACGAGACAAGATGATGCAGATGAGTCTCTTTTTGTTGAAGATAATGACTCAGATGCAACATACGACGCAGGCGGGGATATGTACGGTGTCGAGTATATGGATGGGGACAATCTTGTACATAAGGGCAAGGGCAAGGATGTAGCAAGCCAGACTCAGACGTAGGATGGTTGTTGCTATCTAATCACAATTCCGGATAAAGGCGTGTAGATTTGGGAGGAGGATGGAGCCAATACTAATTGCTGGCCTCGGGAGGAAGTCATTGACATGGCGTTCTGGGATGCGGTTCTTTATGGTTCCCGCAAGATATTGATTAATGTTTTCTGCGGTGCTTTGAATCATAGTTCGATTGAGTCTATGCTGGCAACCCATTATCATGGGATGACACGTAGTAAATTGAACCTTGATATCTTATCAGATTTATACCGGATGCCCTACCTTCTGTGACTAGATACTGAAGTGACTTGACGTTACCAGTATGCTTAAGTGCCCTTTGTCATGGTTGTCTGAAGGAGACAGTAATAGTTACTAATATTCTGTAGGTCGATGTTGATGCGGTTCAGTTAAGGTGTTGTTTTCTTATTTACGACAGGCAGTCCTTCCCGTCCAATCAAAGTGGAGCGTTGCGCACGGCCTTTAGACTAAATCTCGCACCCACTTCCGCCACTTTTCCGCCTTGTGATTAACACTCAAAACATCATAACATGATGCTTTCTAGCTTGTAGATTGTGTTCATCTTATTGAATGAAGAAACGGAAATACTCGAAGTGAATACAATCTCTTGGTTTCAGCAGGAATGATGGCTACCGGCCTTGAAATCCCCGTTTTCGGCGCAAGGGCCGCATCCAGTGCAGTGCAACTCGGGGCATCTCGTATCGAACTTAACGCTGCTGGCTCGTATCCAGATGGTGGCTTGACACCTTCCATCGAGGATCTTGAGCGCGTAGCACATCTCGATGTCCCTGTGCGCATCATGATTAGACCGCGAGGGCCGCCGCCTAGGTCAGCAGGACGCGATTTTATGTACTCAGATGAGGAATTTGAGCAGATGACAACTGCTATTCAGAGATTTAAAGAGACAGGATTATTAGATGAGGTACGAGGTGATGGTTTTGTGTTTGGGATTTTGAAAGAGGATCAAAGCAGGAGAGATGTGTCACAAGCACAGGACTCGCGTAAAGGGGATCCTATCTTCCCCCAATCTAGTCGGGCTGCAGACCTTTACTCACCGAGATGCATGGTAGACAAGGAGAGGTGCATGCGCCTTGTTCAAGCAGCTCGTCCACTCAAAGCCGTCTTCCATCGCGCATTTGATGAGATTGTTAGCTGCATTGAGGAGGGACATGACCCCAACGAGCGTCAATCTTGGAGTATAGGACTTGATGATTTAGCAACCTGCGGCTTCGATGCTATACTCACGTCCGGCGGACTCGGCAAGGCTATACAAAACATAGACAGGTTAGAGGAGGTCATTGTTAGAGCAGAGGGTCTTGGGATCGAGATCATTGTTGGCGGTGGGGTGCGAAGGGGCAATGTTGGCGAATTAATCCAGAGACTACAACTTAAGGAGAAGACGTATGCGAATCACGTTCATTCAGCATGTCTTTCTGCCGCAGGATCGGATTATGTCAACGCCGAAGAAGTCGCTGCCATACTATCTCAGCTGTGATAATAGTGGCCTCCTCTTACACTCATCCCAGCGACGAACTAGAATTTCTAGTTAGAGGGGAAAGCATGTTTGGTTTGCTCGACCTCGGGACAGTGGTTTTCAAAGTAATAACTGGGTAAGTGTTGTTTAATGACTCTCGGTTCTTAAATCATCTCATTATTCATTAAACTCATATCTACGTATACTATCCAAAATATCTAGTGAATGCTCCTTTCTATTCCAATGTTTACCATCTTGATGTTTAGGTATCAATGAGAAAATTTGATCTATGTCTATCATGCAGAAGTCTCGCTTTGAAGAGAGGATGGTAGGAACTTCGACTTGGCAGCAATGGAACCGGCCAACTCCATCATAGGGACGCTGCGCAGGATTTCGGAGACATGCACAATTGCCTGCAACTCTTTGAGAGCCCAGGCACGAAGGTCTACAGCGACCAAACTATCAACCCCGTAGGTATTGATCGGCCTGCTGCTATCCAGATCTTCGAGCTCCATCATCAAGCCCTTAGCAAGCTTAGCCATCAAGGCTGTGCATACAGAGCTCTTCGCGTCGTCCATGGTCTTTGCGGATCCCAACACAGTGGCCATGTCAGCAGTGACGCTGCTTGGTCCACGAGTTTGAGACCCAGCATGCTGTGTGTCATACACACTTAAGGGTCCAAAGCGTGCATCCGAGAACCAATAGGGGTCGTCAAAGCCATTTGCCCTGACTAGGCCACCGCTGGCAAGACCAAGGATTGGTTGTGTGTCAACCTGGTCGGCCATGGCAGCCTCTACAATTGAAAGGAACTGTGCCGCATTAAGTTGAGGCGCGCCAGCACGAACAATTTCTGGCACCTTGCCCTGTTCAGATACGAATCCGATTTCACCCATCCAGCCGAGGTTGATGCTAGTTGCCTTCAAGCCTTGGGCCCGGCGGTGGTGCATGACAGCATCCTGGTAAGTATTGCCTTTTGTTGTCATTAGTATCACCTGTGTCATGGTGTAATGATGGTAGACTTACCGGCATTGTAGTTGCTCTGCGCTATGGAACCGATCTCACCCGCTGCCGAAGACATGCATATGAAAAAGTCGAGGTCCGTAGGCAACATGCGGTGCATATTCGTCGTCACTCTATACTTAGGCCTCAGTGCTGCCCAGTAAGCGTCAATCGACATAGTTTCGAACATAGAGTCCTAGCGTATAGCGTTAGCCCACTTCCCATACCGAAAAAGATTCGTCGAAATATTACCTGCACATTCATGGCCATGATGACGGTTCCACGTATGGGAGGGAATCCCGCTTCTTGAATCTTGGCGAGTACCTGCTTGCATTGCTCCTCATCACCGACGTCACAGGCAAATGCTTCAGCTCGAACATCAAGCTTGGAAAGATCTTGAAGAAGCTGCTGCACTCGGGGATCCTTGGCACCAGACCGAGACGTGGTGACCAGGTTACGAGCCCCTTTGCTTGCCATCCACCTCAACAAAGGTCGGCCAAGACCACCTGTGCCGCCAGGGATGATATAAGTCGCATCAGGCCGAAGTGAAAGTTCGGCCCTTTTGGCTGGAGTGACCTATATCCTCCTCGTTAGTATTCCCATACCAGAAATTCCGTGGGGCTATATGGGACGTACCGGCACACTGTCGTTGTCATCCACTTGGAGAACCACCTTTCCTCCATGCTTTCTTGCTTGCAACATCCTGAATGCTTCAGAGATCTCGGAGAACTTGAAAAGGTGGAGTGGTTTCACAAGCTTGATTATCCCTTCTTGGAAATATCGGAAGACGTCGGCCATGAGGTTGCTGAAAAGTGGACGATTCGTTCGGTACATCGTCAATATGTTTACGCCTGCAAATATCGCATTGCTCGCGAAAGGAACCATGTCCAGCCCCGTATTACTCTCTGGTGATTGAAGTCAATAGAAGGCACTAGCAGATGGGTGGCTTTGAAACTTACTGATATCTTTCATCCCCAGCTCGATAAACCGACCAAAGGGTGCTATGCAATGCCAAGTCTGCCTCAGCATCTCACCAGTCAATGAGTTTAAGACAACCTGTACGCCTAGGCCTTTTGTTATCCGCTTAACACCCTGTACGAAACCAGCATCTTTATTACTGAAGATGTGGTCTTTGGGGATGTTGTAGTTCTCTTCTAGGAATTGTTTCTCCGTCTCTGAAGAAACTGTCGCAAGAACTTTGGCACCGACATGCTGTGCTGCGTTGATGGCAGTCTGGCCTAGGCAGTCTGCAGCCGAATGGATCAAGATAGTCTCTCCTGACTGAAGTCGAGCGGCGTTGAATATGCTGTAGACTGCTGTCCCGTAGGATATCATAGTGGTCGCACCCTCTTCAAATGTCATTGTCTCTGGAAGCTTCTGGAACATGTCTTGCGTGTTTCTGATGAAAGTCTTATACCAGCCGAGTCCGCAGGTCATCACTCGGTCTCCTAGACCGAAATCTGTAACGTCCTTTCCAAGTCGAGTCACGACACCGCTGCACTCGATACCGAGATTGGGGTCCCAAAGCTGGCCCACGGCAACCGCCATGTCATACGAATCAAGACCGACTGCCTTGACTTCAATCTCGATCTCATTATCACCCAGGGCGGTTGAGTAGTCGTCATCATCTTTGAAGTAGAAACTGTCTAGATCCCCCGTCCTCTTCAGGTCGAGCTTTAGCGATCGGCCAGGCTGTTTGATGGGCTGCGTTGTCAACCTATCCTCCAGTGGCACGTCCGGGGTCAAAACTTTGCTGAGCGTCTCATCAGGGCCGATGCGCAGGACGTGAAGTGCACCGTTTCGTTCAGCAAACTCATGGTCGGTATTGTGAGGCTCCCCTTGCACTTGGAGAACTTTCAGAATCGTCTTAGTCAACTTCGCGTCGTCGAGTGATACGTCAGGATCGAGGTCTAATGTCGTCAGTCGCACGTCTGGAGCTTCACCCCGAATAGTCCGTGCCAGTCCCGCGATCATGTTGTGCTCCGGCTCTCGAGTGTCTAGAGAAGTGCCTCCTCTAGTCAACCAGAGCGTTCCTTCGGTGTAAAGGGTCAGGTTTTTGATAGCCTCGAACTCTTCTGCATTAAGAGAGCTTAGCAGCGGCTTGTCGATTTCCATCACAGCGATACACCTTGTCGTAGACAGGTCAGATTTCGTGATGGAAAGAAGCGGCTTTTGAGCAACAAAGGTTCCATCTCCTGCAAGTCGGCTTGAAAGTTGCTCGACCAATGGCTTGGATTTAGGGTTCTCCACCGATGATGTGATAATCAATACCTTGCTTGGGGAAGGGCCATTCGAAGCATAGGGAACACTTGATCCTATGATGGATGATGAATGGCCGGCATCTTCCCGGTCCCGGAAAGACCAGTCGACACCTGTGAAGCCTTGGTCGCGAAGACGTGAGTCCCATTCTTTTTCAGAGAGCTCTGGGCCCCAGGGGCGACCATCATCCTCGCCTTCATATTGTCAGTCAATTATCTCTAATGGTGCATATTAGTTTGAACATACCTAACCACCAGCCCGAAAGGACTCCGAACACTACTGATCGTCTGGCGATCTTGTTCGTCAGCTCTGTGACAATGAGATGCCCGCCCCTATGATTTACAGTCAACATGAGTCATCAATATGAGTCGACAGATACATACGGCTTCAACAATTTCTTGCAATTAGCCAAGGTCGTGCCGATTGATGAAGTGGCATGGAGAACCTGGAAGGCGACAACGAGATCGTAAGACCCTTCTTCAAGTCCCTGCTGCGAAGGGCTTTTCTCGATATCCAAAACCTTGAAGTCCATCATCGAGCTATATTCCTTGAACTCCTCACTAGCGGCCTCGAAGAAGACACCGCTGATATCAGTGTACGTGTATTTCTCAACACGACCGGGAACATTTGGACCAATGCTGGATAGAATTCGGCTCGTCGCACTTCCAGTGCCGGCACCAACCTCGAGTATGCGAAGAGGCCGCTTGTGAGACAGGCGCCTGATATACTCACATTGGACCGCGGGCGTCCGCTCATCAGACAGCCCATAGCGGTACATGTTGTTCAGGAGGTTATCCCGGCTCATCACCTCCCACGGTTCCACTTCGCCCAGGAGCATACTTTGGACATTGTCGCTGATGCGGCACATCATTTCTCCTTCTAGGCTGGCTTTCGAAACACGGCCTAGGACCTCGTTCTCGACGGTTTCATCCGCCGACAGCCATTCAGGAGTCTGACAGGGGAGTGTGCCCGCCTCGGCCAGCTCGCATTGTCTCTTCATGTACTGGTAATAGATGCGGTGGTGAGGCGCCATGCGTTCAGCGTCTTCCGCACTGAAGCGTTTGACGGTCCTCTTGCACACAATGTAGGCAGCCCACTCCAGCTCGTATACTTGGCTGTACTCGGTTTGGGGCGCATCAGTGCATGCTTTATCCAGGAAGGCGTTGGTTGCACCCGAGGAATTCTCCACATCTACGTCCCATGTCGGGTAGGCACCCAATTTATGCAGGGCCTTAATCTGGGCCTGGGCGTCCTCTTCCGCCTCGGTCTCGGGAGCGAAGTCCGTTGACTTCAGGCCCTCGAAGATAATCAGGGGCTCTGCCCATTTCTCATCCGAGAGCACAACCGTGCCATTTGTCCCGTCGAAGCAGCGCTCCTTGATGTCGGCGAAGCCATGAAGGTGGGCGCCGTCCTGAGTCGGGAGTTTGGTCGAGATTTCGATCCTTTCGATGTACTTGGGGACGGTTGGCTTTGTCACTCCATCGCAGGCCATGAGCATCTGGAAGACGCCGTCGAGCACGGCGGGGTGAATTATGTGCTCGGACTCAACATTCATGGGCATCAGTGATTTTGTGTCCGGGATCTGGAGTGAGCTGCTGATGATGGAACCACCGATGCGGGATTCTCCTAAGGACTGGTATGCCGGGCCCCATTGCATTCCTAGGTTAGAGAACTATGATGCTGTTAGCGAACACATTCAAAATTCCCAGAGGTCCCGTGGGAGCTCAAGCTCACCTTCTCGTAAAACTGAGCGACATTGCGATCTTTCAGCTCGAGACCTTTTATACGCGAATACTCATCGCGGTATCCCTCAGCTACCGAAGCCTCTTCATCGGCAAACCCTGAGTCATGGTCTTCCGCTACATATTTCAGTTTGATCAACCCAGTACTGTGCTGCGTCCAGACTCCTTCGTGGGTACGACTAGACAAGGTGAACTCCTTCCAGTAGGTAGTCAGGGATCGTGACGCCAGCCGCCAAGGACGTAGCTGCAGTTTCGTCTCTATGGGGCTGCCTTCGACATCGCTAAGAACGATGGGTGGCCCAGGGAAGACATCGCGTAGCTGAATAGCCTCGATTGTCTTGGCAGGCTCAGCAGTTCGTCGGGCGGCCTCAATGACCATGGCCAACACGGCTGAAAAGGAGAGCACAGGCTTGTTCTGTATCATGTAATGCCTAAGCCAAGGGACTTCGGAGAGGCGGAGGAAGCTCCGCCAGCTCGGCTCGCCATCATTGGAGAACTCGTCCCGAACCCCGAGCAAGTCATGCTTCGGGTCCTTTCGCATTCGGTAGGCGGTTGACCGCGCCGTCTCATACCAGTACCTCGAATTGTGGTTCCAGGAGAAAGGCGGCAGGTCGACCAGGTGTGCCGGGGTCTCTTCGGTAGCATTTAATGAGTTGGCCTTGTAGATGTCCACTTGGAAGCCTTTCTGGAAGAGAGTACCTGCGGCAGTCAATGAAGTCTGGATCGCGTCTTGCTTCCGCGCTAGAAGACTCAGGGATTGGATGTCCTGTTTGTTGGCTCCCTGCAAAATTTGTTTGGTTGGACCTTGGAGTGCCCCAGAGGGTCCAACTTCCAACATTGTGATTGTCTTGTTGAGGCTCCCCGTGGAGCCGAGAGCTGCTTCTACCGCATGCTTGAACTTGACAGGGCAGACCATGTTGTCTACCCAGTACTGTGGGGATGCAAGGGCTTCATTACTAATCTCCTCACCTGTAACCGAAGAGAACATGCGGGTCTCAACGTCTGTGCCCGAACCCCCTTGCGTAATACCCTGCAGAGATTCGAGATATGGCTGAGCTAATTCTTGCATGAACGGACTGTGGTATGCAGTCTTAACAAGGAGCTTTCTGCACCAAGCTTGACTCGTTATGAGCGCCTGCACCTCAGTAATAGCCTCCACGCTACCTGACAAAGTAACGCTGTTGGGGCTGTTAATGCACGCAACCACAGGCTTGGGTTCTACTGTGACCTTGTCAATATATGATCTCGCATCCGCTTCTCCCAATGCGACGGCAAGCATGGCCCCTGACTTCGACAGGCCAGCCGATAGACGTCCTCGATGGTACGCGATCGTCCATGCGGACTCGCGAGAAATCGCTCCCTTGGCATATGCCGCCCCTATCTCGCCGCTGGAGTGCCCGACCGTAATCGATGGAACTATTCCCCACTCCCTGAGGAGGTCCACCAGAGCTATCTGGACGGCGGTACATGCAGGTTGGCTGACCTGCGGTTCATTGACTCGCGATTCGGCCTCTGAGGCGGAAAGTTCCTGGAGCAGGTCCCATTCGCATCCCAGCGACTTGAGGTGGGATGCGGCTTCTGCCAACCGAGTGTTATATGTATGGTAGGCACGGAGCTCCCTACCCATACCAAACCACTGGGCCCCTTGGCCGGTGAATACGAAGATGGCGGAAAGATTCTGAGCTGGTCGCAGTGGTTTGCTTGGAGCCTCGAGCGCCTTGATCGCATCGGTCTTGTTGGATGCTACAACGAAAGAGGTCCATGGTAGTTTGCTGCGGCGGCTGGACAATGTGTAAGCCAGGCGCTTCATAAATATTGGTTCATCTGCTGGGAAAGTCTCGTCATCTTGAAGATATGATTGCAGACTAGTTGCCATCCGGCTAATACCGCTTTGTTCGTGAGATGACCATACTAGTAGCTGTGGAGTCACAGGGGTATCGCCAATATCGGTATTGTCAGACACGGTGGTCCTAGAATCGTGATCACTTCCATTTTCAGAGCTCGAATTATCATCGTCGAAGCCTGGCGAGGATAAATTGCCAAATGGTGATTTTGGAGTATCCAGCACATGCTCGATCCTGCGCTTCTGTATAGTTGTCACGGTGTTATGTCGTCCTGAAAGTCCACGCTCACGCAGGTAGTGATAAGCATCGTCCAAAATACAATGGGCATTTGTTCCGCCGTAACCGAAAGAATTGATGCTTGCCCTACGAAGGCCATCAGATGGCCACGGTAGTACCTCTGTAGGCACCTAATTGAGATTATCCTTGTTAGTGGAGACAGCACGGCGGAGTCGAACCCGACTCTGGGGATACTCACCGCTAGACCCCATCGTTCGAGGTCGATTTTTGGGTTAGGTTTCTCAAACCAAATATTCGGAGGAATCTGGCCTTTCTCAAGGGCATAGATTGCCTTAACTAAACCTGCAAGTCCAGCACCAGCCTCTAAATGCCCTATATTTGTCTTGACCGACCCAACATATAATGGGTCGCCCACCTTCCGCTTCTTCCCGAATACAGCGGCGATGGCAGAAGCTTCTAAGGGATCTCCGGCGGGGGTACCTAAGAGAAACTCGGTCAGATTACAGGAAGTCGATTGACACGAATCGGAAGATTCCTTACCAGGGCCGTGGGCCTCAAAGTACGCCGTGTGGTCAGGTTCCAGCCCAGCATTAGCATAAGCTGCCCTAATTAAGGCTTCTTGTGCCTCAGATGAAGGCAAATTTATTCCTGTACAATTGCCATTAGTGTGCTGCGTGGATAACGAGTCATCGTAATACGATGGACATACCTGGAGTTCGACCATCCTGCGTAACAGACGTGCCCCGAATTACACCGCGAATAACATCTCGATCTCGAATAGCATCCGCTAATGATTTCACAACAATAACGGAAACTCCTTCACCGCGAGAACTGTTGAGTTAAACATGTCAGCGTTCATCCCGCTGTTTGTTTCTCGGTGTAGTGTTTGCTCTCCCGTGAAGTTGCCACGGAGGTTACGATGTGACGTATTGTGGGTGAAACTTGAAAAGGAGAACACGTACTAGCCGTTCGCGTTGTGATCGAAGGCCATGGACTTGCCATCTGGACTCAGAAAACTTAATGTACTTAAGTGGTTCGACGTGTGGGGCATCAGAATCAAGTTTGTAGCGCCTACCAGTGCCTGAGTAGAAAGCAGGCAATTAGTATTTTAACTCAGCGACAAGTATTGACCTCCACAATCGCGAACTTACCGCTGTGCTTTCACCCGTGCGAATACTTTGACAGGCTAGATGTAGGGCTACTAGAGATGAAGAGCATGCCGTATCCAAACTTATACTTGGACCTTTGATATCAAAATACCAAGAAACTCTATTTGCAATCATGGCAGTGCCCATACTACCATTTGCTTCATATCGACTGTGATAAAGTTAGACAATGACGACATCGTAGAAAGAAGAGGCTTTACGGATAATCGTCCGGGTCAATGGCACGTATTGCTGCGTAATCTCTTACACAGGTGGCCATGTAGCAACCCATTACTGATCCCGATATATCTTCCATTTTAAGTCCAGCTAGATGACCATGTAAGCCAATGCCAACGATGTTTATTGACGAAGAGTTGCAATCTTACCAGATTCTAAAGCCTCGTATGATAACTCAAGGGCCATCCGCTGTTGGGGGTCCATGGCATGTGCTTCCTGGGCAGTTATCTTGAAAAAGGGGGCATCGAACGCCGCGACGTCATCTTTTAGGAAATGTCCAGCTCGAGCACTTGTGCTGCCTTGATGCTCTGCACTAGGATGATAAAAGGCATCTATGTTGTAGCGCCCTTTTGGGACATCAGTTCGGGCGCTCCTTTTCTGGGATATCATGTCCCAAAGTCTGCCCGGCGTCGTTGCGTCTCCTGGAAATCTACCCGATACGCCTACGATGGCGATAGGCATTGAGCCGTCCTGCTCAAGTATTCTAGACATAATGAGCACTGTTAGGGCTGTAGTGATAGGAGCTTGAAACGAAGGAGGTTCACGGAGGACGGAGAGTGGAGAATAAAAAGCGGCTAAAGTTTGAAAGACCTAAGTGTTATATGATCTTTGGGGGCTCGCTCTTCTATTATGTGAATTCCTCAGATACGAAAGGGTAACACAAAACCACGCGGCCACAACGCTCCCCATAGCATCAACAGATCATACTAAACTTATTTAATATCCCGAATTTTCTATGATCCAGGGGCCCTGGTCTAGCGTCTAGAAGACTGGGAGATCTTTCTAGCAACAAGTGCTAATACAAATACCTAGTCAATGGAGTTGAGGGATACATACTTAGTAGCAGAAGAAGTCGTGATGCATGTGGACCCTATCTCTGCATAGTACGTAGGATTACATGACAAACATCATACTATGCACTTACCGGCGATTTCTGGGACCTATATAGCCTTAGTTCGCCCCACTACCACGTTGCAAGTATCTGCGTGGCACATATTGGGTTACATCGATTAAGGAGTCTTCGACTACTTAGAAGATAATATAACCTGAAAATACGACTAAGCACCGAAATGCAATTTTAGGACGAATTGAACAACTGCTTTTCAAGCTGCACTGCAGATATTTTGTTAGTTTCTTCTCTCAAGCTACACTGCAGATAACATCTTAGCTCATTCCCTCAAGCCACCCACGAAAAATCAAGATGTCAGTCCCAGCAAACGATCACACGGACGGGCCATTTGATCCTCCAGACAGGATATTTGCCATTGTGTTATTAGCTCGAGTCCTTCCATGTTAAAACATGAAGCCTGCAGGAGGGCTCCTCGCATGATCATGTGAGGGGCTCTGCACTTCTAATGTGCAGCATAGCTGCAGGCTGGTTTCACATATTACATAGTATTTCAAAGGAATAGCATAAAAGAAAGACTGCAGGGATGGGATGTCCGCATACTTTTAAGTTTACCCCAATTGCAACAAATAAACAAAGCTAGTAAGTATAATAACGCTTCTAGACTTGACAGCCTATAATGGAAATATTCACCCAGAAAGCAAGTTAGAGGATTATCATAGAAGGCAAAGCCAATGGCTGTTGGAGGCAGCTTCGTGGTCCATTTCTGACACTATTCTCCTTAGCCGCATGAGAGAGCTGGAGACCAGACGGTATCAATACCTTGTAACGGTATAGTCGAGGTGCAATAGTGGAGAGAAAAGCAATAGCGGGTGACGTCTCACATGTACTTCGCAGTAGGCTGCATAGTAAGAACTTAACATGGCCACTTCACTGTCATTCGCCAATATCCTAGTATTTTGAACATGTTGCTTGCTAAATGGTCAGAAATCATCTAGAAAATCATCCCACTGATCATCTGAATGCACAAATAGCGTCTCCTTTGCCAAGGCAACCTCACATGAGAAGCCCCAACGGGAATAATACAAGTTGAGGAAGCATGCCAAGCCATGTGGCATTACGTTTGTAAACTATACGAACTGATAGCATCATGACGGTACTTGTCATTACTATTATTACTTACCCACAGACATTCCAGGGACATGGTCTTGACATGGTCTTGACATGTGTCCGGGTCGTAATGTCTGTGCGACTCGGTGGGTAAGTCAAACGGACACTTGCGGTGCTAGAGTCCACCGGTACCGTAGCTTGCCTTATTTCTGTTCACGGGCCGCCTAATTGAGCACATTCTACGCGTCTGGGGGAACGATCGCAACGTCGCGCCGAATAATTTGAGAATAAATTTGTTTCTATAATCCCAATTGGCGGGTTCACCGCCATTCGAACACCTGGGGTCCAATCTGCAACGCTACCCACCGAAGGAGTTTGTCGTGCTCGCTTAATGGCTATTCAGTGTTACGGTAGCCGCGGTTACTCAAGACTGGCAGCTCATAATAAGTGCTGACAATTGATTTGAACCAGGTTAGCTCCATTGAACCAGGTCCGTATGCAGGGGTCTTAGTTCCGCTCCGCACCCATGTAGCCGAAGGCAGAGCAGGGTTCCACGATAAGGTCTCGGCCGGATGTCTTTGGGTGGTATCGGATGAACACCCCCGCGATGGTTCCCCGGTTGGTATCTGTGCTCATTGGTTGATTCGTAGGGGTCCCACGCACGGCCATGGCGTCTATACCTAGGTGTGCTTACATTAGCTCAGCCCAGGGTATAGTATCTCTTGCATACGGACGTATAAGACTCTCTGGAGGGCTCTCCATCGTGGAGCTGTATCCGCATTCGTACTTCCGGTGTTCGGGTTGGAACGCTGACTGCGTTGACGACATCTTCGAGAGGCTTCTTCCGTCGCCCCCGCCGTGGTATATGCAGATCTCTTATTCCTAGAATCGCTGGAATAGGAAAGATACCCTGGTCTCCCACGTTGAAGCTGTGCCGCTTTCGTGCTTTGCATATCTTCTCAAAACAACAGAGCCCCTGAATATATATGCAGATGATTCCGAAAGGATTAGATGCTAGCTTTAAATTACCTGAGTATTATATCAGTAGAGGTGTGCACATTTGAGACTAAACGAGACTTTGCCAAATAGACTTTCCCAATGCAGTTGTGTTCATTGGTTGTGATGTGTGTCCATTGGTATATTAAGTTGACTAAGGTAGCTCCCGGGATGTTTTCTCAATCAATATAGTCCACGTGGGTAGTACGCATACTATCATATTTCCAATCATTAACCTGTAAATTAAGTGGTAGTAGCCAACAGGTTTTTTATCATCTTCCTTCAACACTTGACCGCCTCTTTCACGAACGTCCATATCTCGTTTGGTATTTCTATTAGGAAATTGTCGAAGATCCTATGGCCACAATCAAGATGCACAAGACACCCTAACCAGCCAGTTATCAGTTCTACGGCACGTTCATCACTTCACTGTACGAATCGACTTTCTTGCTTTAGGTAAGACTTGATATGGTCTAGAACGAATCCAGCTTGATAAGAGGCTAGGAATTGATTGGTAAGTAACATAGGCTATTCAGAGGCGCAGCTATTCTGTATGCGCGGACTACGGAAATGTTTACTAAAGTGGACACCTACTCCAAATTGAGAACGAAATGACATTATCACGAAACGAACTCAAGCTTTGCCCTGGGACCTTTTGCGAGAGAGCTGGTCTTACGACTTGTCACTGCCGTAGAACACCCGCGGTTGCAAGCTGGCCTCTACACATATCTCTTTAGGTTTCAATTTGGACACACCCCTGACCGGCAAATAAGGTAGCTCTCTAAGGCAAACTGAAGTACTAAATAGAGAACTCTGGGGTACGTACTCAATGCCCATATTCCGGTAGGATAAGCGCAGCGTGACATATCCATTCGATAGCCCCTTCCCCCCTTTCAGTCGATTCCTAGGATATACGCAAAGCTCAGTCAGCATCAAGCTCTTGTGACGTCTATGTAGACCCGGTTACTATGCGTCTAGCGCCAACGAAGGTCGCAGAAGATCTTGAAAAAAGAAGCATTTGGCACAATACCAAAAGGTAGTGTATTCAGACGAAATTTGCCGATTGCCCTAGTCGCCGTTAACTTTGACATTCAACTACCCAAGAAGGCTCTTACACGTGCCTATATAGAATTTGTGAGGATCCTCATCGATCAAGTTTGTATTAGAAGCTTAAAACTCCCACGCCTTGGAAACGCCCGTCGACTAAAATGGGTGCTCCTACGATGCATGCTCCGCAACATTACTGCTTTCTCACCGTTGTGAAGCATGCCAGGTCTCATCAGGAGTTATCTTAACGTCAAAAATATCGACCCTCTTTGAGGGAGTTACGGTCAAAGCATGATAGCTTGGTCTGGGTATATCCCTGAGTTGGCGTTGCGTACAACCTTAAAAGTGTGCATCGCATGGCCTTTGTCACAGGTTTCTGCCTCTCCTTATATTGAGACTATCTTAGTTTACATGATGCTCTCGTCACCCATGTAACCCCATTCTATGGCGTATTCTTTGCTCAGTCGTAACACATTTACCGTACAATTTCTCTTTGTGCCCGTAGGTGGTATCTCATTGACGTTAGTCTATCTCTCGCAATCTGTGTGTCATAATTCAGGATCCAATTTACCATATATGGAGAACTTTACTCTGACTTCAAAACTTGCCGTGGATTGATTTGATACTTTCATTGCCTTGGAAGTACATCATGGGACATACTTAAACGAATGCTTAGAACAACTCCATCGTAAGAAGCTAATTCTAACAAGAGATATAAAATGAAACAAAGCACTGTGGAACAATGATATATCCTTCACGAATGCAAGCGTATAATGTTCAAAACTGAGCGTTGAACGATATTTGGTATACAATTATTCTTTAGTCAACAGATATCTTTATGGTACTTAATGCTTGTTGGTAGGACTGATAACATCGGCATGGATATGTTGGCTCTTATTAAAAGAAATGCCTAGTCTATATGCTACTATCCCATACTAATAACCTTATATGCACCATGTACTCTCGGTTACTCAAACTATGTATTTCAGCAAGTATATACCGGCTCTAAGCGTTCATGAATTTTTCATTCCAACATCTTCAACTAAAGGTAACAGGAAACCAGTGTATTTGAATCTGTAAAAGCGGGTTGACCTAGCTCTACATGTCGCGAATAAAGTATTAATAATAAATGCAGGTTCTAAGGTGGTTTAAATGTAGCTAAAGTGTTTGCAGCATATATATGATGTACCTATTAGAGCTGATGTCTCTGCCAGAATTTGCGATATTTCATTTCCCGCTGGTAGATGCCTAATTTGGACTAATGGTATAGGTATTTTTAACAAATAATTAGGGAGGTTACTAATTGTGATACCATAAATTGGAAAGTGGCTGTTTAATTTACACACTGCATGCAACATCGAATTCCCCCCTTCAAACAAAAGTTGACGTATTCAGTAGACCAGAACTGTCAACATGTCGGGATCTTAAATACTCAACCATGACACCCTTTTTTCCATTCAAGTTCACTACATGTATGCGTTGGTAGTTGCTGATTCGTAGCATCATAGTTCCAACGTTTTCGTGGGGGGTTTCATGTAAGTCGAATCAATCATAATACGGATATCGGCTGTTGGTTGCTTGTGGCAATTGGACCTGCAGCTAACTGCTTGATAGCGGCTCGAACATTGCCATCTGCTATAATAACCGAGAGTCGCATTCGAGTATCATGCATGATGTATGGTTACTAACATGGTATTATTGACCATGCATATATCATGCATACAGACAGTAAATTTGGTTGGATCAACTAGGGAACAACTGACTAACTGACTAACTGCCCCCCACCCAAAATGGCATTCTGCACATCCTTCGGTAGCCCACTTATCCGGGTAAGGAAGAGAAAAAAACATGATCACCAATGCTATGGCTACCCGAGCATTGCGTCACAGTCGCAGATCGCACGATCTGATCATATGGCTAGGTAAGCAGGTGATGTTATCTAGGAGCATTGGTCTCTCAATAGAATCTATTAAACTTACAGTACAGCTAGATCTGGATTGACATCTTCTTGCTGAGATACGAAAAAGTTGCGGTAGTTACGTTGAATAACTGGGGCAACTACTATAGTAGCTTCCGCGATCCATTGAACTCTCGCTACTACGTAACTTGCTGCAAGTGATGCGTTGGAGGTGGCGCAGACCTGCAGTCCGAGGACCAACAGTCGATGCAAACCCGCCCTCTACTCTATGGCGTTATTGATTGGTTGATGGTCGTGGCAAGTCTTGGCCTTATTCTAATCACCTCACAGCGCACTGTTAGATATGATAGCAATGCACATGGTCCTCTCAATATTTGAAGACCTTCCAAGACGAATAATCTTGGATAGGGGGAGAGGTAGACGGCGTGAATTAATAGATGAAGAAACGGTTCGAAAACCTCAAGTGTATGACTAGGAACTGCGAGAATTCTCGAAGCCGTATAGATGAGGTGAATATGTTGTGTTGGTCAGAGACAGGGCCATTGACAGGATTGGGAGGGGGTGTACATTTTGCTAAGTATTTAACGATATCAACGATACAAAATCAAGCAAAGTTTCCCTTATAGGCTCATGGTGAGGCTAATAAATGACATATTGAGCATGGTGAGCTCAGTGTGGCAGAAAATGTTCATAGGAGCTAAACTGCTAGATTATATGTATGGGACTCGTATAAAATGTAATACCCATATGTGGCTGCTTATGATACTACCTGAGCACTGCTGAGATACAACGACTACATAGGTACCTATGGCCCTACGTGTAGGATGGTCCTTGTAAAAATACGGTAACATGGGGGCCTTCCTCGCATCGCACCGCATAATCCCAAATTAACATCTCTGTGCCTTGCTTAATCTGATATTGTTGCATTTACTTTGCCGGTATAGTTGATATTAATATAACTAACTAGGCCTATCATATTTCGGTACAGAACCCCTAGGCAACCTGACTCGTGGCCTTCTCTATCGTCATCTTCATCCCGTATACGAAAGTCTTTTGTATTACTTCCAACAATCAATGGCGGACGACCGAGTCCGAATAGCTGTTATTGGCGGAGGGCTCGCAGGAGCTACCCTCGCCAACGCCCTGGTCCACATTCCTTGTGTAGATGTCCACGTTTTCGAGTCTGCGTCCGAGTTCTCAGAACGAGGTGCAGCGGTGGGCCTTGCTAAGAATGCTCAACTAGCTTTACAACAGATTCTTCCTTCAGCATTGGATATTCTCGCGAAGGCCGGGGCCGTACCTATGAATTCATCCCGAATCGTCCTTGTAAGTAAGGATCACAAGGATTTTTCCTCAGGTTAGCCTGTTTATTAATACTCAGGTAAGGGGTCAGGACCAGAAGCAGAGAGCCTTATATTGGACCTAGCGGACAGCGACCCAGGTTTAAACGTTCACCGAGCTTCACTTCTTCGTGAGCTTCTAGCTCCATTACCCAAGGAGATACTACACTCTAACAAAAGGCTTACTGCCATTGATCACCAAAACCCAGATTCCAAAAGTACTGGCCTTGAACTTACTTTTCAGGATGGCACCGTGTTACATTTCGACGCTGTCGTTGGCGCAGACGGTATATTCAGTTTCGTACGACAGCACGTCCTCCACGACGCACCGGCTCCTGAGCAATATTCAGCAGTTCCAGCTGGATTTTGGGACTGCAGAAACGTAGTACCATTTTCCAAAGCAAAAGAGACACTAGGCAACAAATTCTTCGAGCTTGACCGACAATATGACTGGGTTGGGGACGGTGCATTTATTATGCACGATGTTCTAGAGAACAGAAGTGTGGTCCAATGTGTCGTATCGGGCATCGAGAAAGATCCGCCCCACACTAAAGACAGGAAGCGCCCACTGACACGGGAAATCCTCATGGACTCATTGAGTAATTGGCTTGGTGGTCCAATTGCTGATCGTATGATAGACGTATGACCTTTTCTCTAGCACCCTTAAGCATCATGTTGTGCTCCATGTAGTGGCCTTTTGATTTAGAGACTCTGACATTGTCGCAGCTCATACTTGACCAACCTGACCCTTGTGGATACTCTCAGTGGGAGCACAAATTGACACCCACTTACGCTAGTAAACGTGTTTGCCTTGTAGGTGATGCCGCCCACGCGACAACACCGTGGCAAGGTGCCGGCGCTGGACTGGCAATGGAGGATGCGATGGTCCTTGGGACCCTCCTCGCCAACGTCTCATCCCCAGAGGAAATCGATGCCGCATTCATAGCATATGACCTAGTAAGACGTCCCCGTTGTCAGAAAGTCATCGACTCGAGTCGAGAGACAGGGGAGATACTTTGTGGACAGGTTGCCCTAGATGCAAACGAGCTGAGGAAGCTGCTTGCGCCAAGGTGGAATTTCATTTTTGGACTAGATATGATGACACACAAGCGGGAAGCACTGGAAAGGTTGAGGGAGATCCAACTACATGGTGAGTGACAATACGTACAGGAGTGGCAACTTCAGGTGTGCTCAGAGTATACTTTGGGATGCATCACTATCAATAGTCAAACATATAGCATATCAGATAGATATTTTCTATCGAAATAAAATATAATTAACTGCTTATCTTATCGTCTTAAACGTCTAGTCATCTAGATTTTATTCACTTTAAAATTGAAATATAACCAACTTCAAACGAAAGTCTCCTGTGATCGATTGATAAGCATGGCAGTCATGAACAACTGGGTTATGCGTCTCGTGAATGATTACCGGTAGAATATTTCCAGACTCTAGTACTATGTTGTTACAATAATAATTATTATTGGTGAACAAAATGGGGTTCTTTTTTTTTTTTTTTTTTTTTTTTTTTTTGAAAAAGGGGGGAGGGGCATCAGGAATGCACTTGTTCTTGTCGTCTCAATTCTTATTAGCCAGCCAGCGTCGGGTGTAAAAGCAACCCCGAGGGGCAAAAGTGGATACCCTCTACCTCGGCCCGCTATCACTCCATCAACCCTCGAGCCAACTTCTCCTTTCATGGGAAGCCGGGTTTTTAATAAGAAGCGACTTAATGGCCCAGGTTGCGATTTTGAGGCGACTATCATGTTGGGCTACACCTCTCCGAGCTTCGCCCTTGCGTGGCCTCAACAACTATCAAGTACACATGCTAAGAATCTTACCGGTAGATACCCCAATCGGACGAAGGGCGATAGCACACAAGGCTCAAAACTCCCTGCCAGCGGCATACTACCGTGGTGGAACATCTCGAGCCATTTTCTTCGACCGTAAATCTTTGCCCGAGGATAGGGCGGAATGGAATGAAATCTTTCTGGGCACTATCGGGAGCCCGGACCCCTATGGACGCCAGTTAGATGGGCTAGGAGGTGGCATCTCAAGCCTCTCGAAAGTGTGCGTCGTGGGTCCGTCGAGCGATCCCGAAACGGATGTGGACTATACTTTTGTGTCCCTCGGAATCCGGGATGCTTCAATTGATTACTCAAGCAACTGCGGGAACATGTTAGCGGCTGTCGGGCCGTTTGCCGTGGACTCGGGCCTGGTTGCTGCGCCAGAGCAAGACGGAGACATCACTGTCCGTATTCGGAATACCAACACGGATAAGCTGATCAATTCTACCTTTCCTATAGTAAATGGGGAGGCTGCTGCCTCTGGGGATTTCAGTATCGACGGCGTGGCTGGGACTGCTGCGCGTGTGCAGCTTGATTTCATTAACCCTGGCGGATCTCGCACGGGGCAACTCTTGCCAACCGGAAACACAACGGATGAGATTGCAGGTGTACGAACAACTCTCATAGATGCGGGGAATCCGTGCTGTTTTGTGTCCGCGTCGGACCTAGATGTCGATGGCACGCTGAGTTCACAGCAAATTGATGATGATAGCGTCTTGAAGCAAAAGCTCGAGAGAATTCGGTGCGAGGCGGCGGTCAGAATGGGGCTAGCCAAGACGGTCGATGGCGTTCCTGGCAGTGTGCCTAAGATTGGCTTCGTGTCACGGCCCAAGGATCCCTCGATTGGAAACGTAGTTGTGAGGGCCATGTCCGTTGGCCAGCCGCATAAGGCGATCCCGGTCACTGTAGCACTGGCCGTTGCAGCCGCATCGAAAATTCCCGGCACTACAGTGGAAGAATCTATGCTTAAATCTGGCCCTGATGACCGCCCTGGCGTTGATATCAACCATGCAAGCGGAATATTGAATGTGGACGCAGAATTTGACTCTAATGGGCACTTGAAGTCCGCAACTGTATTTAGAACAGCACGAAGGTTGATGGAAGGGAGGGTGTTCTGGAAGTAAGAATTTATGCGAATATTATACCCTTCGCTGTATCTACTTCTGGGACTTGATATTTGATCAAATTTAGGATAATTTCTCTAGTGGAATTCCAACAGATCAATAACGGTACTAGATGTAGTAGACTATATCAAGTACGTCATATTGCTCTAGAACCACCATCATGTTCTCTGTTACTACTCTTGATTATTTGAAAGAAGGATGATGGGTAGAGTATAGTTATGTCTTTTAGACTCAAACGTAGGTTTCACAGGGCATTGTAGTTGGAAGTTGTTATATTAACTTGTCCTTCCACAGTACGTACAAAAGACGGTAGCAGGAGCAGAAAACTCTCGTGGCTATCAACCATTACTTTAGTTACTCAGTAAGGTTTTTAGCTTATCATCGAGCCACTTCACATCTTCCTTACTCTGACCCGGCCCTCCAGCCCTGTTGAGAAATTAGTATAAGGTCAGGTCACTCCGCAGTGGAGGTTATTACCAGTGCCCCCAAATTGAAGGGAATGCTATGCATTCACCAATTCCAGGTGACATGTGCTTAACTTCGAATTCCGAGTCCTCTGGTGGGAAGTATAGATCGGTCTTACTGGGCAACACTAACGTCTTGGCTTTTATGCTTCGTAAAGCAAGCTCTAGGTCTGTGCCTAGTTAGCTTGGTTCGAGTCCTCGTCATTATCTTGATTGGCTCACCCTTGTTATATGGCTCTTGGTCTGAGCAATCCCCGGACTGCCACGTGTGCAGCATGACAAGCATGTTCTCGGCATCTATGAACCGCGGAGTCAATACCCACTTCTTCTTATAGCAAGACCCATACAATATGAAGCGAAAGAAGTTACCCTTGGACGTAGCCCAGCCCTCCCAGAATTTTATCATGAAATCTTCAAGGTCCTTGTATCCCAAGTATGTCTCATATAGTCTCTCTCGATAGAACGCTTGGCTGAGGCCCCAGCCGGCGTACACGCGACCGAGAGACTTAAGGCCGCACTCGCTTTCTTCAACTGTCCAGCCACGATATTGCGAATCAGGGGTAGCTTCACCGCTGCATATACCTCCAGAGCTCGCACCTTTCGCAGCCAATAGAGCGCATTTCACACCTTCAAGGAACACTTGATTATGCATGCTCGTCCTTGCACTACCACAAAACGGGACTGCTAGTTTGACGAAATTGGGATACTGCGTGATCCATTGGTAAGTTTGGCCGGCCCCTGTATTTCCCTATCAGTTATAGGTTGATGTGGAATAGATCACCAAATTTGAGAGTGAGAAGACCTACCCATGCTCCAGCCGAGCACACACTTGACGTGATTGATGTGAAACTCTTCGGTCACCAGTCGGTATTGTGCAGTGACGTTGTCGTAAAACGTGACCTTCGGAAAGGGCCGGAGCTCTGGGCTGTTGGAGGGGCTCTTTGACTCTCCATTGCCAAAGAGTGCCGGGACAATGATAAAGTACTTCTTTGGGTCCAAGGCCATGTCATCACCAATGAGCCATTCGTTGTCAGAGATCAGACCGCTGTACCAGGTTGGGTAGATGATGGCTGGGTTTGATGCATCCCCATATGTCTTATATGCTATGTAGGCGCCGGGGATCGATCCACCCGTTTTCAAGGGGAAGTCATTGAGATGGAATAATTTGATGTCTGACATTGCGAAACGCCTTATAGAGACTCGGTTGCTTCCTGCTATAATCTCGGCGAGTTAGGATTTAGTAACACTTACTAATACCTTTGTTGAATGACTAGCACCTCCCTATTTACGGCCTCTGGGCAGCTGCAATGAATGCTTGCAGTTCAGCTAGAAATCTGCTTTGCGAATCATCCAGTATTCATTCATACAAGGCTCTAATTTCTTAGAGCCGGCACGATGGAGGATACGAGGGCTTATCATATATGGCTCTGATACGTGTGCGGGGTCGGAGATAGAGAGCTGTACTTGCATGTGTTGATGATTAGATTTTGTCATGCTTGTAGCGATTATACTAGGTATATCCTGTTATAATTACCTAGCTTTCTACGGTTTCAATATGTTAGGATATTGTTTCAATTTGATTTTAAGGTCTCAATATCCAAACTATAAGAACCTGTTGAAGTTCCAATATTATAGAGGTGCAAAGTCAATACAGTACAACATTGGTCTTCTTTAAGTACTTCATAGTTCATACTGACCACCCCACAGAGATCGGTTACCTTCTAGAGGCGTACCATGTCACGACAACTACTCTTCTCCTCCCCCTTTTCTTCTTTCACTTTCTACTTCATTTTAAACAATTTCCGTACGTTTATAAGTAATATGTAGTAATATCTTCGTGCTTTCGACCCTGTAGTGACTGTTAGTTGACCTGCCTAAACAGTGTAAGTGTTCAATCACACGGTTGCCCCGCTCGGTGCTGGCCGGCGATTGCCCAGTGCCCACTACGCGGCGATAAGGAATTGACAACTGCATGCGTATCTTGCGACTAGTGTTCAAACAAGCAACCAACCTTTTACATAACTTTCCTCGAGAATTCGAATTCTTCTACTAGCATCTTGCATTGGTCTAGCTCTAACACGTCCGATAGCGCTAGATTCCGCGATAATGACGTCCAAGGAAGGAGCACTTCTGCTTCCCCCACAAATGGCCACGACTACTACACGTTCGAGTCTGCCCTGGGCCCTGTTTGCCAAGCTGACAGCCCTGTTAATCATCTTGAAATTCACGTTTGATATCCTCTCCGTTCCCAGCCTCATTTATAATACAGCTTCTAAAGATGTCTCGCGATGTCCCCAGGTCGAGCCTCTAGTGCCGACCCACCAGACTCCTGCTCTTTCGAAGATGGACGACTATATTGCGTCGCCTAAATTTCGCAATGAAACTATTGGTCGTATGGCTGGAGCAATACAAGTTCCTTCGCAGTCATATGACGATTTAGGGCCCATTGGGGAAGATAGCCGGTGGGACGTCATGTATGATATGGCAGCATACTTGGAGAAGATTTTCCCTCTTATTCATAGCACCCTGAAATTAGAGAAAGTGAATACTCATGGCTTGCTATATACCTGGAAAGGTACCGATGGAAATTTAAAGCCGACTGTCTTGATGGCTCACCAAGATGTTGTCCCTGTGGCTGAAGCGACGGCTGGACAATGGACATAGGTACGTACGAAAGCTTCTATATTAATATCCCGTCTCATCCTCCCTCATACTCTTTCCAGAATCTTATTTTGTATGCGTCGCAAAAGTCACGCTATTATCGCAATGCCAGTAATGGTGCCTTATATACTCTGACAGTATGGCATACTATACGATAGCTAACCTCGTCTGTAGTAAGTTACACGATTGTTTAATTGCCTTTGAACCCTATGTTCTTATGGCTTGGTCCAGGAAAGAAGCCTGAAAGTTCTAGAGATGATGATCACAAGTCTTTAAACAGATGACTAACATTTGGTAGTCCACCTTTCAGCGGGTATTATGATGGGTATTATGTCTGGGGCAGGGGATCTGAAGATTGCAAGAACAACCTTATTGGAATTATGGAGGCCGTAGAGCTACTCATAGACGCAGGCTTTGAGCCTAAGAGGACATTGGTTCTATCTTTTGGCTTTGACGAAGAAGTAGGTAAAGGTGAGGGTGCCAACTATTTGGCCAATGTCTTGATTGACCGCTATGGAAAGGATGGCGCCGCCATCATCGTGGACGAAGGAGCAGGTGCCTCAACAGCTTGGGGCTCGACATTTTCTCTCCCAGGAGTTGCGGAGAAGGGGTATATCGATGTGGAAATTATTGTTCGGATGCCCGGCGGACACTCATCGGTTCCTCCTGCCCATAATGGTATTGGGGTTATATCCGAACTGATCACTATGATCGAAGCGAATCCTTATGAGCCACGTTTATATTCCGAGAATCCTTTTCTCGCTCTTCTCCAATGTGGAGCCGAACACAGTCCCGACTTTCCATCCAAGCTAAAGAAGCTACTTCCATCACATAAGGGGCATACCTGTGCCAAGAAGGATAAACTTGCACAAGAAGCTGCAAAATCGGGAGATTATATCAAGTACCTTTTTACAACTTCAGTAGCATCAGACGTCATCAGCGGAGGTGTCAAAAATAATGCACTCCCTGAACGTACAAGGGTGCTCGTCAATCACCGCATCAATGTTGGAAGTCATCCATCCGATGTCCAGGCAAAGATAACTCGACTGGCTGAAACCGTTGCAGGGAAGCATAACCTGACGTTACACGCTTTTAACAACGAGATGGAGACGCCGCGCTCTATTACACTTAACGCTGGGTCGGCAACCCTCGAACCAGCGCCGGTAACTCCAACTTCTGTTGAGACGGTAACTCCTTATTTTGTACTCTCAGGGACCACGCGAGCTCTATATGGTGAAGCGCACCTTGTAGCCCCCGGTATTATGACGGGAAACACAGATACGAGATATTACTGGGATTTAACGAAACATATATTTCGCTACAATCCTGGTTGGGACCCTAAACAAGAAGGCTTTGATGGTATCCATACTATTGACGAGAAGCTTAGCATCCTCGCACACATTAAAGGGGTGGAGTGGTACAGTACATTTGTTAGAAATATGGATGAGGCTGAAGTCTAGTAGAGTATAACACATGAAAAGTGGCACTTTGAAGATAGGTACACAAGGTTGCTGGTCAAAATTACAATGTTACCGTATTATTAGGTAGAGCTTTAAGTCTATTCAACATTCGTAAGAAAGGTTTCGCCACCACCCTGGGATTACAAAACCCTAATGGACTCGTACTCTCTTTCACTGTTAGGGACAACCTCAGTGTCGACAATACACATATCCATGATCAAGGGTGATCGTGGACAAAGGCTTTTTACTTGCCCTTCATTGCCTAGTTGTGCTATCTCAGACAACTCTAATCGCATCTTGTCTCCGGCAATCATATAGCCCCGCTCTCCCAATTCTGCTTCAAGGACTACATGGCCTACTGCAAGTGATAGGGGTTTTACCCATTCCGCGATCTTTGTCTCCTCGTCACCGACGCATGGGACCATGATGATGCCATGCTTGAACTGCATATATCGCTTGCGCTGAGCAACCGCTACGTCAGCTTCGGACTCCAATATTAGGAAACGTAGACATGAATCGCATGAACTTAGCCACCCAGAAAAGCTAGACCCACAAGCGAGGCATTTGTGGGAATGACAGAGAGGACACGACAGATGGTCTTGAAGCTCTTTGGAAAGCACTGGCGTTGTATCGGTCAATTGAATGAATCGATGACCACATCCGAAGAAAATTCCAACCGCCTCGAGACTATACGTCTGTTCACCTTGATCACAAGCCATGATGGTTGACTGAGTTGCAATTTGTTGTTGAGAGAATGAGCTTAGAGTTCCAAGATAAGCGTCTGGTTAACCATAATTGATTCCAACGCAGGCACGCACTTGTTATACAAATACTCCTATATTGCCTGAAGACCTATTGGAATACAAAGGACTTGTATGAAATAGTTATCTAACAAAGATCCTACAACATGGTTCTTGTTCTGACAGCTTGACAATGTTTTGTTCTTTGGTAGAAGGCATTCAAAGCGACTGTAAGGTGACGAAAACACAAAGATTGAATTGAGGATAACTCAGGCTTTAGCATGGTGTTTTGAGAGCTGTACTTTCGCCGTCTTTGACATCCAGAAAATAATCAAACTTCACTTCTATCGTACCATATATCAACCCAAGTGACAAGTATCAAAAATCTTGAGCTCATCTCTAATTGTTATGACCGGCTTTGCTAATTTAATGAGAACAGCTTAATATCAACGTATTATGTTCAATTAACATAGGGATTAGTTGAAGTCTCAAATCAAATATTCTTGTTAAAAAGTGTACTCGCTCTTCAGATACAGACCTAAACCCATCATAGTCCTAATTCTGTCCACACCGGAATCGTCAGCTTTTATCAATCTGAAGTATCATGGATGGGCGGTTATCACATCTTAGTCTCCCAATAGCTTTTTCCTAAAATTTAGATCACATGTGACGATCCATATGCGCTAAGCCTAGAATCTTCCATTATTTGCTGACGGTTGTGCCTCCAAGGCTGATTGCAACTCGTTCAGATTGGTTCGTGAAGCGGTTTTGCGCAGGGTATCGGCGCCAAATTATAAGCCAACCTAAATGGATTATATCTTATCAGGAGAAACAGGAGGAAGGTATTTGACAGCCTCACCTTTCTTGCTTATCATAATCCTAAGTCTTGACCCTGACTGAATGCATGTAATCATGTATCCATGTAGAAAACTGCAACTACAGGATCAACAGGCACACTTGATTACCACTAAAATTGCATATGTTGTGCAGCCTCATGTTGAAACAAATTACGCTCTCAGATTTCTTTCACCTTCCTTTTTCCCTTCCACAATGGACTTATTAAGCAAGTAATGCCGAACGCGCGGCAAAAGTGCAAGGCTTACATGAATATATACGTCATATACTCCTGTTTGTCATTGCCATATTCCAGACAGTCACTTTTGGCGCTATCTTCCAGTATATATATGAGCGATATTGTTTTTCTGCGGGTTTTGGCAATTTGCCAATGGAAATTCCACATTCTAGGATTCTTCTGGCCCCTTTACCGAAAAGAAAAATTGAAAAGTTTGTCTAATGACTGTAACAGTCCTAGGTATGTATATGACACATCAAAACCGGCTTTATTTTCGATACTATTTGCATTCCCAGTAGATCCTATTGCTAGGTTGCCTGGTGGTATATATTGTGTGATAATAGGTGAAGCGGACGCTACGCTTCTTCGCTGTAGACTTATAAAACGCCCTTGCCGTCAATTGCCTGCGAACGAAACCATATCTGCATGACCATGGGCATACATTGATTCATTACATTTTCCTTTCGGTAGTTATCACAATTTGCCTCGAGATGCCTCATGAACACGTACACCACTTCTCAAAAGATCCTCATAGACGTCGCCGTAAGCATCAACATAATGAGGAGGAAGAAAATGTTCCGCAAAAGCCTAAAGACACTACTGCGACCGCAAATGGAAGCCAATACGTTGCAGATTTCGCATGGTCAACCCCAGTGCTAGATTCAGAAGGAGGGTTCAACTACCAAGCACGGCTGAGACCAGATGGTATTACTACTATGACTCCTAGTATTTTGCATCGTACAGCAGACTAGTGTCATCGCTATTATGTTGCAAACTTTGAAATAAATGATTAAGCCCATTGCTGATCAACCATAGGTACTTGGGAATATGCAATCTCTGGGGCTAGTGCAGGTGCTGCAGTCTCATATCTTAGATATCCCCCATCAGAAACTCAAGAACCAACCAGCTACGATTCAACAGCCTTCGCCACCCCATATATCAGTGTTGATAATGAATCCAGCCAAGTTCAAGACACAAGCAGCTATACTCGTCTCCATCAACATTTGGCCGTCGAGGAATATGAGAATGAAGCTATCAACATCACAGCCGCAGAGCCTAACAGTAGGCGACCTGGAAGAGTACCGATACGTATCACGGTGGATTTTGGCTCTGATTATGAAGCAACATATACGCGGGAGAGAAGTACAACAAGGAGAAGTGGTACATTTAGTCGCAGACGGGACTCCAGGAGATATGGGGAGCAGCGTCATGTAATGAGGACTCATGGAGATGGGCATGGCCGTCGTGAAAATGAGGATCGAGTTGATGCTATTGGGGACGAGGATATTAATTCAGCGGACCAGGTGAACCAATGGATAGAACAGCCGACGTATGACTAGTGGCGGCAGAGGTGTGAAACGCCACTACCCATACTTTGGGTGATTAGACATGGCAAGGTTGTGTGTATAACTTCAGACAATAAAATATATGATGACTTTTTAAATCAGATGATAATAGCATTGGAACTTCCAGGGTATTTTATAGTAACAATACAAATGCTACGTGTACAAATACATTATTCACAATTATACTTTCTTACCTATAACGTGATTCCTGTGTCAAAGCGAGGTGGTTGGTAGTAACAACCAGGTGTGACTATCAGTCGGACCTGCCTCAGGGTTTCTACTCTTATTATCTATCTCATCGTGCCTTCTAATTTTCATACCATGCACCATCGACCGAGTAATCTAGCCGTCTACACGTGAGAATGAAGCCGATAGTAACAGCAAACAAAAATGGTTCCATAAAGCCTCAGGCTGTTAAATTAAGGGTGAAGGACTGGTACAGTACAGGGCATATAGTAGCATTGTGTATATATTACAGACTATCTGCCACTCTAGAATAACAAGGCCTTAAGTCAATCAAGTCTCTTCAACCCTGCATTGCCATACAGGTCAAGGTCAAAGGATGTATATAGAGGCTTATAGAAATTCTGCAGCTTTTCCATTGACTCTGAAAACTTCAAGGTTTCTACAGATACAAAATTTCATTATATATAATCTGTATCGTAAAGGCCAGTATTTGGGCATTTGCTTAGAAGTAATGTGGTATAATGCAAGTCACCTTAAAACAACTGATTCAATATTCCTATGCGAGCGTATACCCGGCTGTCTACTAGTCGCTCCTGAAGATGCGGACTGCCGGCATGACCTACAATCTAGAAAATAGAAAATATTGATTCTTCCTTAGTAAATCACATTGCGGGGAATGAAGAGGCCATAACTTCTACTCCAAAGATACCGTACTCAGCTTAGAAACTCCCAGAAAGCACCACAGGCTGTCCAAGGCTGTGAGCACCTTATCTAAAATTGCCTTAGACTCAATAAACCAGCTAATCTGATAGACCCCAACTCAGTACACCTCCTTGTTCGCCATGGCTCTGGGTACCTGGTACGCTTTGACCCAATGGAAAGGATCTCCCCGCCCTCTCTGGCCGTGATCCCGTCCGTGCTAAACACACTAAAGTCTATTTAATGGGCCATGTGGTAGGTCGACTATGTAACTTTTAAAAACGCGTGCGCTGTCGTTTGGCAATTATCTATCTGTAAGGTACCTGAATCCCTGAGCACTCGGCATTGGTGTGCATGCACTGCAGGGAGGCGTTCAAAGGTTTGTTTCCTGATGTTGAAGGCACTCTGCCGAGTTTAATGCTCCTGGATTTTCTGTCTTAACGAGCGATGCGCAGGCACATATTCTTCTGCCATCAATTCAACCCATGCTTACATCGCCCCGGTTAGCAACAACGTGGATGGAATATAGATACACCAAACAATGTTTCGGTCGGGCTCTGATTTGAAAAGATAGATCTAGCAACATCGGGCGAAGGTTAATGGCACCTAATCGTTCTCAACAAACTCAAACTATATGGAGGCCTAGGCCACACGAAATCTCACACCCACGATAGAGGGTACGTATTAGGCGTGATTGATATGTATGTGAATGGGTGCATTCATGTAGGCGGTGTGAGTTTCGCTACGTAGAACCGGTACCTATTGATCAATCTATTGATCAAAGTGCATACCTTAGCTGCTTAGGTACTTACCTAAGTGTTCCGAATGCAAGCTGACCCCACCAATTTGCATATAATACTGACTTTAAGGAATGTATGTATAAGTACGCAGTACGTACTGTCATAGTAGGAGCATTAAAGCGAGCAAGCTGCGAAGTTAGTCCGAGCTGGAGCATCCCGTCAAGAGCGATCCTAGAATAGCTAGGTTAGGCAAGCACGATACAGTTGTAAGTTTCAGGCTTCCAGCTGCCCCCAACAGGCCCAACCCGCCAGGCCAACTTTCATCCATGGCAGCTCAAGGCTCGAATGGACAAATACAAGCCCTAGAGCAGAATCCCCACAGCGAAGTGAACATACCTCGTCAGACCTCCAGCACATCTGCCCCGCACTCACCAACCCTCCTCCGATCATCTCACATCACACATCACACATCACATCACATCACCACTCGATGCAGACAGAGGGCAGATTGAGACCAACGACAAGTACGTACACCGACCTGCATCGTACTACATCCGAATCCCTTGGTATCGCACAGCCTCGGTCATCTTGGCTTACGTACTGCGTCGTTTGGACCTGGGGCTAATCTAAGCTGGGCTCGACTGCAGCTGCGTCGCTTCACTGAAGCAAAAGAACCTTGACCCGAGCACATCACATCCTGTTCATTCATTCATTCAATCCCTGGTCTCCTGCCTTCGCCGGATATCTGCAGGCATCGATACATCAGAGCAGTCGCCAGCGACAGGATAACATTTGCCTGAGCTTGATTAGGACCGCCCATTTGTGACGCCCACCGTAATCACATCACCGCCTCGAGTCTCACTGCTGCCGTCAGAAGGAAGCCGATTCCTCACACCTGACCTCACACTAACCTTTAACGACTGCATCGCCATTGATAAATTCAATCACCTCCTCCCCTTCACCTTCGCCATTCACTTCACAGACCAGCCCACTGAGATTCGTAGCTCCCTTCTGCCTCTTCGTCTGAAATATTTGACTTCTGTGTGATAAACCTGCTGTCGCCTGTCGATCGCTCCAGGGACACCGCCAGGTTCAATACATACCAGAACCTGGTGACGCCGACAGACGCCGATAAGTGCTTTTCATACCAGAGACACAATTGTCCATATCACAGCTACTGGAGGAATACCTAGATCTCAAAGTCGCGCCTGGACTAAGATGGCTAAGGACAAAGATATGGTTGGAGTTAGCAACGCACATTTCTATGGCGACGATGAGCAAAATGAATCTATGGATCTGTCGCATGACACTCCGCGAGATATTTCAATGAAGGACGCACCGGTTTTTGGTACTCCGCGACAAGCTGGCGCCTCGACGCCCTACATTTTTGGCTCTGGATCTGCCTCACGGCCCGTCACACGGTCCATGTCAAGAGTTAGATTCGACGACGCCATCATTTCCACATCTACTTCAACCCCGAGACTTTTTGATAGATTTCGGGATGCATCCACGAAGGCGACAAGAAGTTCCACACATTCTAACCTAGAAGATTCCAGGGACATTCAGTATAGACCTGTTCAGGCCGAGGAGGAAGAAGGTACTGAGACTGGAGACCAACCTCAGCCCTTCCACACAAGTATATCAACACTGGGACATCCTCATACCGGACAACTTCGAGTACCTGTTCGCAGATCTGCTCGCATTCAAGGCTCCAAAGCTCTAGTTCGAGAATCTACACCTTCTACGACATTGGCGCCTATAAGCCAAGAGGTTGACCGGATACGTAAGAAAGGCAAAAGAGGCCTGATTGCAAGAGATCGGCACGGCCGCTTCACACGTAGATCTTCTCGTCTTATGACACCGCTTTTAGAATTTCACATGTATTCCAAACTACCGGATGAGATCAAGATAATGAGTACGTATCCAAATGCTTTATTTCCTATCTCAGTCTGCATTTTGTTATCCATACCTATTCTGCTCGTCTATTAATTTGTTACTGCCGAGAAGGAACCTGATTTGGGAATTATCTAAATGGGGATTTGCTAACCGGGGATAATATATAGTCTGGGAGGCGGCAATTAGTCCACGCGTCGCATATATTTGCAACCGATCGTCTCTTGCGCATTTTGCAGCGCCATTTGGTGTTCAAAACAAGCTTCCCACTTGGTTCACGGCATGTCGACTTTCTGCATGGGTCGCCCAAAAGAACTACCAGAAGATGTTCGCCCTTCATGGCCCTAGGAACGAGGTTGACAACTTGCCTCGACAAGATATCAACCCTGATGTTGACATAGTAATCTTCGAGCCTTGCCACAACGGTTGCCGAGGATACCACTGTGCTAGACATCAATACTGCGACGCAGATCGTAATGCGATCCGGTTTTTGGCTATCCAAACCGAATCACGTCACCTGGTTCCTACTGCAGAACCATGTTGGCAAACGATATCGAGATCATGGCCCAATGTCGTGACCCTTTACCTGATGAGGGTTGCCCTCAAGGGCGTCGGTAACGGAGAGAAGGCATTAATACGAGTCAAGGAGACCGATGACGAGTTGGAGCTCCAGAAACGGTTTAAAGAGTGGAAGAAAGGACCAGGAAAAGAGATGAAGGTGGCAAAGATGGAATTTGTCACCGTGGTAGATCGAGAGACTGAACCGAAGCATCCCAAGGACCGTTATCGTGACATTGCTGAACGACAGACTGGTCTTCCCGAAGACATCATTCTAGGTTGATGCTGTCAGTGCAGGCGTCTCCGTGTACTAGGAGATGTACAGGGTCTTCAAGTCTCAGGTCTAAACAATGACACTAGGTCAGTGAAAGTGCGGAGATAGATCAGACCAGGGTGGAACAAAGACAAGGACAAGGACAAGGACAAGGAAGATGCCCAAACAACCTTGAGGACTCAAGGGAACCATTAGCTACCTACCTAATTCGCGGCATCGAAGGGAAATTTTGCTACTGTGACTCTCTAGTACATAGAGAATTGATAAATTAATCGGGAACGCATAAGGGTTTTATTGCGTGCCATGATATCCGTGATTGCATCTGTGAGAAACTAACTAGTAAAATTCCCAGGTAACGCCACTCCATTATGTCGATGTCTTGCTTACTCACTGCCTTCCACATCCTAGTACCATATTCAGGACCGAGTGAAATGTTCAAGTCTGCAATTTATCCCTGATGTGTTACAAACTTGAGCTCCTGATCTATTCCTGACTGCATGGTACCATGGTTTTAAGTTGAAATATGATTTAATTTGTTGCGTTCCGTGCCTGATTGTATAGCAAAACCACCAGGTTTCACTCTTGAGTCCCTTGCGGGCCATTGTAACATCGTTTGTAGCTACGTCAATGAGGTACTATGAGATATCATGGAGTGTGACTGAAGAGGGCAGGCAGGGACCATATACCGCTACCGAAAGCAAGATTTCAGCATATACTTACCACAGTCGTCCAAACAATAACACGAGGAGCACTTTATCACGTTCAATAGCGTCTTAATTATAATATCTCTGGCCTGGCTTTTAAACTAGCTCAAGCTCAGGGCGGGAAGCTATGTCCAAACTTAAAATATTCGGCAATCACCTGGATTAAAACTCTACTATTTAATTTTGAATTGATTTCTTTATTGATTTGCAAAAGTAACTTAAACATAAACGTAAACATCGCTGCGTAAACATAAACTTCAGAACCGCAAATGGTTCGTGAAGCCTCCAAATATCATCTAATACCACATATAAATACCAAAGAAAAGGCAGGCAACGGAAAAGGGAAGCAGTCACTTCCCTGTTCTTACCTGTTCTTACCTGAGGGGGAACTTCTTCCATCGGCTCGCGACGGCTCGTTCCAGAGCCCGCTTGAGCGAGATGTGCTCCAGTCCCCGCGAGAGCTTCTGCTTCGCCTTCCGGATCTTTCGGTCCAGGCGCGAACCAAGAGAGCGCTTCTCGGGGACATCCACGACCTCGGTCTCACCCACAACATCCTCTGCCTCAACCTCGTTCATAGAGGGAGGAGCGTCGGATGGAAGGTCGACGGGGTAGGGGGGTGTAGCCGGCTCATCCCGAACCACCTCCTCGACCTCGTAAATAGAGGGAGGAGTAGACGGGGGATGATCGGCGTAGGAGAGGGTACTGTACCTTGGGAGCTTGTCGGGGTTGTACAGTGGGAGGGGCTCGTCGTCGTCGAGGTCGGAGTCATCGTAGGCTGTGATATACCGGAGCTCCGATTCCTCGTTGCTCTCGATACCAACACCCAGCGAGCTCGGCCTGAGGTACGCGTCCGCCATCGCATCCACCTCTTCATCAGTGAGGACTCTAATAGGGGGCTCATCGTCAATGGTGAAGCCGGCATCCATGGCATCGAGTTCCGCGGAGGTGTAGATGCGCATGGTGCTGGGGAGCTTGACGTTGTTTGTATCGGGGATGGACTCGCCGAAGTTGGCGTCCATCATGTACTCACAGTACATGTCAACGTCCTCCCATAGTCCCTCGTACATGATCTCTTCGACTTCTTCGGCTGTTATGACGTATTTGTAGGTCTTGTAGGCGTACTCAATCATCAGGTCTCGCCTGTACTGGTCGCCGACCATCGGGTACGGCTGGAGAGGGGGTAAGACGACTGACATGGTGGCGAATTTCCGTGTGAGGTAATAATCTGATACCTGATGATTGTTGTTTGATGGATTCTATTGGGACTGAATGGGAGGCAAAGTGCTGGGTGCCGGCTATTCATATGGTCAAGCCACGCACAACATACAACAAAGGCTTTCGAACAACTCCTTTGGGCGCGACTAGTCATAAAAGCGTTTATTCTGCCACAGTAGTAAGTCAAATATGTTATATTCAAGTTCATGTATTCATTCATCGTCATGTTGTCATTCTTTAGGGGACTTGTTCTTTCAGCCACGATACCAATCCTTGTCACCGTTGTGTAACAATTCAATCGTCATCATACAATCGATAGATTGGAAGACAGTCATCTACCTCCTATTCACATAATAGTATTGTCGTGATTCTAAGCCTTTGTCCTTGGATAAGTACATATCTTTGTCCGTACTTCGGTTGTTGTCATTGTTCCATTGTTAACTTTATTGTTATTCAAGTATAAACAAGCCGGAGAGTGTTGTAAGACGCTCGTATCAAAGAGGCTACAATTCTCATACATGTGCCACCATATTCTCAGGTAACAATACTATCCACTAACTTCTACAACTGAGCCTCTCAATCACTCACCAAACAATCCTGAACACCATTGACGACATCTCATATTTACAAATGCCTCCATTTCGAAATCACCCTGGCCCTCAGCCCTCCAGGTTTCTTGCAAAAGAGCTGGAAGATGAGCTCAGAGTAGATGTTTTTGACTTCGACGAGCCCCCCTCAAAATTCCCTTTTTGGCGTCCTAAACGGAGCAACCAGCCAGATATAATTATCGGAAATGTCAAATCTGGTTGCCACGGCCTCTATCATGTGAGACGGAATGGGGTGGAGTTTACCTTCCACCACGCTCGCATGGCTGGTGCCACGGAGTGCAAGTGTCTAGAGCCAGGTACGCCGGACCAAGCAACGTTCCAGATCCCCGATTATTTGAACTATCATCGTCTTCAACTGATGTACGGTAGAGGGCCGCGAATGGAACATAAGTTGGCCGCTATGGTTGTCATGAAACTATTTCTAGGTCTTGATGTACCAGCGCCACTTCGATTTAACCCTGAAAGCGTCATGAAGAAGACCGAAGAGGTTAACACCGACGAGGCTAACACCGACGAGGCTAACACCGACGAGGCTAACACCGACGAGGCTAACACCGACGAGGCTAACACCGACGAGGCTAACACCGACGAGACTAAAGAGGCAGGCAAAGGTAAGCAGAACGCACTAGAGTAGATTAATAATACGAGTGTATAATAATACTGGCTGGATATGTGGTGGAGTATTTTGAAAGACCAGGAAAATGAGAATTGTTTTCATTATGTTCCTAATATAACAACCCTTTGGCCCCGTTGGAGGCACTTTTCTTGTTACGCACCAAATAGACGAACCTACTAGTTAGGTAATGTTATTATTGAAGAAAATGTTAGTAGTAACAGTCAAAATTCCATGTAAATACGCTGATAAGGGTTTGACATATATACCCCAGAAGGATCATCAATGACTACGAGGGAATGTAAATCATAGTAAGCGACCCTGAACTCTAATCACATCTGTCCTGACACCTTTCAGCATCCACCTATCGTATACCCATTGGAAGAAACGCGATACACATGCTAACCGATCGCACACAGTATTCGGATCCATAAACTCGACAGAACCTCCCTCCTTTCCCTCAACCTCTTCTTGATTAAATAATTAATCTTGAATCCTTGCTGGAAAGATAGCGTGATTAGGTATCTGTGGGCGAGAGATCGCGGTTACAGAGGACCAGTTCCAGCCAACGATTAAAGGGGTAGTGGCGCCTGGAGAGTCTATTGGAGACATCTGGGGCTTCAGCTTTCGTAATATGAGATGTTGAACTTCGCAGAATAAGAACGGAGCTGTCGATGGGAGCTGCTACAGGTATGATGAGCTGAAGTCGACGGGAACTCCGCTAAAATCCATCTTAGCGAGCCTCATATTGATCATCTCGTCCTCGATCTCATGAGTATTGTTTCTAGTTGTCTTTTCAAGAGTTAATATTATGCTTTGGCGATGCTATCTCCATTGATTGCTTGTATCTGGTGATTATTTTCACCGAATATTGGGTCAAGTCTCATTCACTAGAGGCATCCTAGTTTCAACAAATAAGAGGGGCTCTCTATCGCCAACGACGGACATAAAGCTGGTATGTATGCTTATTTGATTCATTAAACTAACTTAGCAGGTTTAAACTGGTCTAAAGTTAACTGGGTATCTGGTAAATATGAAGTTTCCAGTAGTTGTGTATTTCGTTAGATATTAGGGTGATATAATATTTAAGGGAAAATAACCCGCAACGTAACATTAAATTCTCATAAGACATACCTGCCTCAGAGCATGAAGGAACAATCTGCCTGTGACGGGTTCAGACCAAGCTCCTTACAGATTCCTAGTAGAACCCTCTCCTAATTGAGAAAGCGCGGCCTCCTCCTTCGTCTATAAGAAGGCCGATGGTGTGTCGTGTATTGGTTGATCGATCATTATCAAGTGGGTCCTCGAAGATACTTCTGCTCTTCGCCGTATTCATCAAGGCCCGTCTTGTTCGCTCCCACCCGCAATTCGCGGATCATGGTGTTTTCGTTCGTACCCCGAGACTATATTAGTTCAGCTGTGATCTTTTCTCCTACTGCTTCATGGTTGATGATACCCTTTGGAGGCTCTGAGTACGGTCCCCTGTATCGTCTGCGAGCGTTGCGTATGTAGGCGGGGCTGGGCTGTCTACTGGAAGCTGCGAAATTGGAGAAACTTGCTTCTCCTGACGATGGCCGACTTCTCGCTGTCTGTCGACCTCGATGCAGCCACGGACAAACAGGACAAAGTGTATCAGTCTATATAGATCGTCAGTGGCTTGACAAACCCGTAGTTAATAACTGATGAACTCACGATAAGATTGTTGCTAAGATACTCGCGGCCATGGACATTCCAAACCAAAACCAACCATTTGTGACGTAGTTGGGAATAGGGGTGTCTACCACTCCACTGTGATCTCCTGAGAATGCTGCCTTCCACGATAAAGTATCGACTGTAAAGAAATAAAGAAGTGCCGACAAAGCGAGACCCCCAAATGAAAGAATTAGCTCAAACCCAACTGTAGCGGCAGGGCTGATACCGAAGTTGTTTCTCTGGATGCGCATAACAATGCAATTGGCGAGGTCGTAGATGATCGTTGCGACAGACTATATCACTCCGTTATTAGGTCTAGATTTCCTAGCCAATATTATTTCGTCTCACTTACCAATGGCGTTCCTAGTGCTGGGAATGAACTGAATCCTTTGGGCGCACCAAATCCACTGGCAGATATGCAGAGGAGAGGAATGCCGACAAGCAATGAGCTTATACGCAACACTAACTTGGCCTTGTTCCATGATTTATGCTCCTGGGGCTGCTGATGTTCCCGCCCATCTTCGATATCTTGATTTGTGTTTGGTTTTAGTCGATCGCTGTCTGCGACAGATGCCTGTCTATCTCGAGAAGACATTATATAGGTTTAGGTGTATGGTTTGGCCGATACAATCTAAGCAACGTGCCAAAGAGAAATTGAATTACTGCTCGTTGGTCTTCAACCTCGAGCACATTTCATCATTTATATATATATATTCCAAAAATAAATGCTCAGCTCAACTTGTGATGATCGACATCTATACGAGGAACATAGTGGACCACCTGCCATTGTTGCTTCGTGGATCCTTTTTCTTGGCACCGTTTCCAAATCCAGCAGTCCAGTGCATTGCGCAGCCACGTCAAAGTGTTTCGTCCCCATATATGGTGGATTGAGTATGGAGAAAGACGAATGCCGCCGGCCAATGATATTACATAAACTATCTGCTGCCCAGAACGCTGAATCATCATAGTGGCATACCTACTAAATGCCTGTCTACATATGGTTGACATGTAGTTTAGATAAACTTCCCACCGAAACAACTCTGTTGAATACTATCACACGTTAGTTGCTTCGTAGGTGATTGTACACAGTCAGAAAATGCGATAAGAAACTTGTCATGCAAAAGCAGTATATTCTTAGTAGACGTGAGTACTTGACAGGGTTAAGTGTAGAGGGAGCCACTCTAAATGCGGCATTCACGGTGATTGCCGCGAGCTATGTAGAGTTTAAAATAGCGTCGTAGCCTTCACAGCCGACCAGGCAACCAGTTAATTGACGGTGAGAGATTAAGACCATGGCTAGTAACATCATTTAATTCGACTATAAGGAAGTAACTGTTCTTCGAACCTCGATCGCTCGACCTCGCAGCCCTAGCTATGATCTTTAGTAGAGTTATCAACGTGTCGAAGTTGTATACTTCATATGACTTCAATTAATCGTGCACCAACGACCAAATCCGTACTCATAAGTGGTGAACAGCCAGCAATAGCATCAGTCAGATGTTAATGACAGTCTTGACCTGGCTGATAAATGTCAAGATAAGTAGTATGCACACTGGAAAACTATCCTCTCTTTAACATATATTGAATCTACCGAACGGTGAGTAAATCAATCGCTCGGATTAAGCTAGGTGCAATGATAATGTCGACGGGCAGGACTTCCAGGTGTCGCGCACTCTTGGAGAGTAACATGTCTAGCACACCACGGAACAACCCATTGCGCTGGTCACCTGGAAGATACGAATTCTCTTTCTATCTTTATTCCGAACGGCACTTGCCGATGTATGGAGTCGATACCGCCAAGACCCTTTTTAAGAGGACGTAACATACATATGTTTTGAAGTCGATCTTGACAGGTACTCAGAAGAGTAGGAGCTTGTGGATAACTAGGCAGCCGTATTTCTAGAGGATGGTGGATTTGAAATCAAGTATGTATTTGAGTTGAAATGAGGTGTATGGGGGATGAGAAGTCTGATGATGCTGGTAGGCCTAAATTTGGGAACCCGGGTAGATCACACAATCTGGGGAATTCATCAGATCATATAAGTCGCCTTACTCTCTTACTATAGTATTAGAGTCATAGCCCTATCGCCCTTTTATTATTAGACACTGATGCGATAACCATGATATATTTATCCTTCAAGTACATAATTACAGGGTACTTAAAATCGGGGCCTCCGTGGGGCCAACACCCTGGTACTTAAATCCGATTTTAGATCTAAGGTAGCATCACACCATTTATGCAGTCTGGCAGTGAAGATTTTAGGTCGTGTGATGGCACATCTAGCCTGCAATTCATAGGCTAGACGGAATGAGCACATGGGTTGCAATAAAACTGATGCCCAGGGCTTGTTCTTTACTGCATTGCCTTGATGCATACCTGGACTTGGCTACGGTGATTCAGGATCACACTTTTTCCTCAACCAGTTCAACTGTCTTCAACACTGAAAGCTTGGGACCTTCCCATGCACTCTATGGCCCATACTGTTGCGAAAATAGCCTTGTCAACCGATGAGAGTAGTATTTTCTTTTATAGAGATGCAGCAGTGAACTCCTGTCTGTTTCTCTTCAGCCTGTCTTACAACAATGAAATCGAACCACCGTGGGCATGCTGATCTGTTATCGGATAAAGTTCACCTCTCCTATCCAGCTGGCCATAAGCCCAAAGGTAGGAGCTGTCGGCGTAGGTGACCTGAGCGTAGCCGAGAACCTCTTCATATAACCTCTTTTATCCTCGCAATCTCACAATGCATTTACATTACTACAATGACCGCGACAGTTTATAAAAAGGAAGAGCAATGCCAAAACAGGGAACAATATGGAGCGGCAGAAGACTAATAAGCTCGCACCTGGTTGTAACAACAAGGAGGTACCAAGGCCGCAATGGAACTTGAGTTAACTCTGCCATGAATAAAGAATGCATCAGCACTTGTAAATGGGTGAATATATTCTTTGCTAACCATATATGATAGGTTCGTTATATAGGGATATTGAAAGGCTAAATCGGGAGAATGTGAGCTTATTGTAATATGCCATAAACCAGGTGGCGCACGGCTTGCGAGCTCCGCAAGGCTAAGGAAGTGTAGTTCTTTCCCCTGACGATGTCTACTTCATATAGTATAATATCACAGATATTCACTATCAAAACGAACGGTTTTGTTTTAGTGCTATTGAGCATAATGAATAAGTAAGACTGCGAGGAACATACTGGTATACTGAATCAAGCTCGCCCATATTTCCAGAGCAAAGGCCATGAGAGCGTGGGTTAAAATACCTGTCATTGGCTCAATCAATGAATATTTGCCCCCTGAGGACACCAGTTCCGAGGCGTTTGGCCATCTGGATCACTAGTCGTAAAAGCTATAAGCACTTGTATTTAAAGCGCCGTTGTGTTACAGGTATTGCGAACCCCCTGAAACAACAAAGGGGTACTTATCATACTGAGATAGGCAAGAGACATTCCACGAATACCAGGAAAAGGAAAACCGGCTTCTTCGTAGTGAGAAGGAGAAGCAATCATGCATAGGTTTCTAATAGCAGCAAGGGACCTAGATAGGGCCTACATATAGCTGCTACTTACGTACATATAAAAGGGTTCTTCCCTTTGAGCTTCACCTCGCACTAATCAAGCTAAGGTGCTCATAATGGCCTTGTTCCACATTGACAGTATGTACCCACGATACATCTATTATCTATGAGCAGTGTGAGTAGAAGTTGATGCCAAGACCATCCAAGGAGTTTATTAGAACACGCTCTTCCACTCAAGAATGCATCTATTGGAATTCTTAAAATAACATCTAGCTCCCAAGGGACCAGAAGAACAGAACCAGGGGGTTTGATGACGACGACGAGCTTTGCCCTAATACGTGAGTCATACAACCTGAACTTTTGCAAGGGTGGCCAAAAAGTGGCTTAGTCGAAGAGATTGGCTAAACATACTAAAAGTCTTTACAGCTATAGCCCTAAAAGAGATAAAGATAACAAAATCAACTGAGGTTATAGAAACACTATTATCATATTAGTTTGGCTAGTCCACAGATGTCGCTGATTGATGTCCAAATTGATCCTATGGTGGGGTGTCTGGTACGTAAGGCTAGGGGTATAAGAGACAATATAGGAGGCAGGGCATACATCCTCCCAGCAGACTAACTATTCCCATCAATGTCGCTCTGCAATCAAAAGGTGAGCTTTGTTAGAAATAATTCCATTGTCAAATATCTGAAACTCAAACCCTGTCAAGAGATATGGACAATGCGAGAATTTTCATTAAGCAAGTCGGTTCAGCCTGGGGCCTGCCATGCGAAAGAAAGCTACTGGGAGTTAGACTAATGCAAGCTAAGGTTCTCTGTATTTAAGCTCGGAAACCTCGAAACAGCAATAACGAGGAACTTTTCCCGTCTCACGAGCCCGCTGAACATAGTTCATTTGGCCGCTAGGTACTTAAAGTAAAGAAATTACCCATAACCTGCAGGTACGAGCATGGAATAAAGTCAGTATATTGAGCCTCACCTTGTCACATATTTGGAAGCAAGTCTCTCAATGGAGCGAATATCAATCTTATTGCCATTCCAGACCAACCAATTCGGCCAAGCGATACAATTTCGTGTATGTATGCATATACCTGCCTGTATTTCATACATCCGGATGCCTGTGCTCCCTGAGTCCTAGCATGTTGTGTTGCCGCATCTGTTAAGCAATGGCTACCCTGTGCTGGATTGTGTGGAAGTTTTGCTGATAAGGCCCCCCCCCACCCTCCCCCCCCCCGAAAAAAAAAAAAAACCTCGCATGGGGTCAAAGTATTACAAAGCTTTTGCTAATTCCATTATCATTTAGATACTCTGCTGGGGACTCATAACCAGGTTAAGCTTCTCATGTAGTCACGCGCTCCGGCGCTCGAAGGACTATCCTTATCCAAGGATGCTGCAGTCATGGCGCTTTTTCTCGTGTACTTCCCTAGAGCGTCTTCTATAGGCTGATGTACTTAGAAAGTCGCGTTTGTATTCGCGACAATAAGTCTTCTAGTGATGATACTCCTCTAATAATAACTACTATACTACTCAAAACCTGCGTCTATCTCCTCACTAGGTAGGTACCTAATTTCCAGATAGATAAGCCGTAGTAGGCTAGGTATGTCGCATTTGATCCGGACCACTGTGCGACTTATTAGAAGCCCAAGCAAGTGCGCGCCAACTACAGTGCCGATCAAGCCAAGAAAGCAACGTATGTAAGGCTGCTATATATAATATAATGTGTGCTATGATGGCTGGTGCAGTTATGAAATCCATTTGTTGGGGGCCATGCAAGTTGTATATTGTCTCTTTGAATACCGATACTGATGACGTCTTGACGGCTGCCTTAAGAACGTTCCGGGTCATGTCACTGGACAGACCAGTGATAAGGCCTGCCACCCGAAAACGGCTTTGACCAGGCAATTGGCTGCATTTTTATGATATTATTGTGGCTGGAGGGCATGTGCTCGAGGATGCGTCAAGTGAGGCGGGTGATAGCCGTTGTATCCCTGGGGGAAAAGCATCCAATATTTGTTTTGTATGCACTGGGTGGTTATCTTGCAGGCGAATATGACCATACAGCTAACTATATATTAATTGGAAGTTCTGACGCAACACCACTCCTCAGGAATTTGCCGAACCACGCGCACCAACAGAAAAAAAGTAGACTTACTTCCATACCTAGTGAGTTCAACTTACTCTAGGCTTTGCAAAGCTTATTCTTATTTCTGTTTCCCATTGTTTTATAGCTTGTATTTTGACATACACCCCCGTTATTGGTATTCAGCGAAGTTACGAAAAAAAGTCCATCGAGATGTGGTCTTACTTTACTAGATATCCCGTACTCAATCTTGGGCAAATTTCAGGCTGTGAATACGATTATATCGTGGTCGGTGGTGGTACAGCTGGATGTGCAATAGCTTCACGCCTTAGCGAAGACCCCGGTTGCCAGGTGTTGCTCCTAGAGAAAGGGGGCCTCAATGATAGTTGGCTTAGTCGAGTACCACTAATTTCGATTTCCAATGGTACCTGTTTGCTTCACAAACCTACCATATTGGAGGAGAGAACGAAAAGACAGGGAGAGATTCGTACAGCTGAAACGATAGGGGGTAACTCTAGGATCAATGGCATGATCTACACGCGAGGGTCGCCTGCCTATTACGACAGATGGGCCAGTCAGGTCCATCCAAGCTGGAGCTGGGCGAATGTAGAGCCATATTTTCGCAAAGTTGAAGGCAAATGCGACGAATCATCTAACAAAGCGAAAGGAAAAACTTCTGGTAACTACTGCGGTATCCAGACGCGCCAAGGCGAACCTACATCTAAAATTTACCCCTACTTTCAGAAATCAGTCCAAGCACTAGGGCTTCGCCCAGTGGCTGATATCAACCATTCAGATGCGCCCGCCATGGGCTATTATAACCTGGATCTCACCATTGATTCGAATGGCTACCGGCACTCAGCTGATCGTGCCTACCTACCCTTCCAGCTCGCTTTCCAACGGCGGAACTCCTTGCACATCTGTACCAACACTGTAGTATCACGACTAGACATCGCTGCCGGCAGTGACGTTGTTTCGGGTGTTATCGTGAGATCCATGGCTTCTGCTTCACGGCTAGACAAGGAGATACATATAGGGTTCAGGCGGGAGATAATTCTCTGTGCCGGTGCGATATCTACACCACAGATCTTACAACTTAGTGGAATCGGACCCGCAGAGCTACTTAGGAAGCATGAAATTCCTGTGCGGCAGGATCTGTTCGGCGTTGGTAGCCGCTTGAGCGATCATAGCGCCTTCCCTGTCTTCATTGAGGTCTCATCTCACGATACGTTCTACCACGTTGCAAAAAGCCTCTTTCAGACCTTGAAACAATTTTTGTTGTTTATCTTCTTTCGGTCGGGCTGGTTCAGTTCATGCCTTGATCGAGTGATTTATCTAAATACCTCATACATTGAAGAGGAAACAATGACTGTTTTTTCAGACGAGTCGGCCTTGGACTCCTCAAAAATCCAGAACATACCCGACGTCGAGATCATGGTCATACCAATAAACACAAGGCCTGAACTTTACCCTAGCAGCTCGCTGATCACGCTCACAACGTGCCTGAACCAGCCATTCTCTACTGGCTCGGTCGAGATTTGCTCGACTGATCCGCTGGCACATCCCACTATACGCCTCAACCAGTTATCGGATCCAAGAGATCAAGAAGTAGGACGCAAGGGCTTAAAATTTGCTCTTCATCTCGCGGAGCACTTTATTAAGCATTCGGGATACCCGGAGACATCTAGTGTTTTCAATTGGCCGCGGTCGAAAAGTAGCCTCCATGGCGACTGGAGAATGCTCTCCGACGACGAACTCGATAAACACGTGGAAGACAATATCGACTCGGTGTACCACTTAACCAGCTCCTGTGCCATGGGGAGAAGGGACGCTGGTGGCGTGGTTGACGAAAGTCTTCTGGTGCGTGGGTTTAGAAATCTACGAATTGCTGACGCAAGTGTTTTCCCTGGTGTCGTTCCTGCGCACCCTGCAGCTGCTGTCTACATGATCGCAGAACGGTGTGCGGACTTCATTAAGGAAACTTGGAAGCGAATTTGAGAGGCAGGAAGGCTATAGGCATCAATACTTATAGGATTTCGAGTTTGTAATTCCTGTGGTTATGAAGATTTGGTAATCAACATATCTACCCGGAGAAGCCTGCTTAAGGAGGTGGCTACTTGCTTCATGCTTCCCGTGTAAAATATTGGGCTAAAGTGTCTTCAGGTGAGTAGGTATGTTCGAATTTAATGTACAGTTATACTAATCCAGTTCCTCCCAACATGCGCAGTGACCAATGGTAGACTAAGCATAAGTGCACTCTTGGTACTTGATGATTAATAGTTGGACCATTGTCTAGATAAGTTGACTGGCATATCCAACAGGACCTTTATCGCAACATTGTTGTTGCCACAACGAGATGTACTATATTACGTTTCCTGACTATACATATCAATCAAATCAGGTTCCGATTAAGTGTGAACAAAGTCTTCTTTAACTAATAGTATATATATAAAAGCTGCCTGTCTCGAAGGGGGCTGATGAGAAAAAGATCACGAGGGAGAATAACATGGTATGTTCGCTTTACGCTTTGAGATACACTTTAAGCTTTTATTGAAACCTGAAATAATTGCCACCAGATTGTTTTAAAGGGTTTTAATGTTACGATGCTCCGGAGTTTATCACATATAGTATAGTTTAAAGCTCGTAACCAAGTTTATAACATTTCCCCAAACTAGAAAACAGCATAGACAACTAGTATATCTTTATATTAAACTGCAATAATAAATTTAGTTCTTGCTATAGCAGTGAATCTGACGCCTTGGCACCTCTTCTTCATATATCTTTTATGGAATACAATTAGTCCTCTTGTCGATCCACAATGTCTAAAATGCATCCCTAAGTATGGCCCTGTCATCTTGTCCGTGGAAATTCGTAATACATAATCTAGTGTAGCAGGTTCATGTTTATATTTGATATCGCTACCATTCCAACCCACTCTAATTCCCCATGTGTCAACAATGAGTACCTGGTCTTACTACTCAGTGGAACCTAGAAGAGAAGCTTGCGTTTCTCCAATCTGCCTTGGGTGGGTCGCGAAAGCTTCAGTCTGGAGTCAACTGTCGCTAGTGGGCGTGGATAACGCACCACATCCCACATTCAAGCTACTTCAGATAAGATCGGATCATGTGATAAAACAAAGGATCTCTGACAATACACGTTTAGAGGCATGATGGTCCTATATAGCTTCCCTTCGGCAATGCACATTTGGGAGAGGAACAATTAGGGATATTGCCAAGAAGAAGATGGTGGGGACCAAGGTTTCACTCCACGGTAACGCGTTCCATAGTGTCTGGATTCAATACTTAGAATAGGGCTGAAGACGCGAACGTCTGAGAAAGACCAGCAGTCATTCCTAACAAATAAATATTCAAGTCAAATCATGTGTTACATTTAGTCCACTATGTTAGTGTACAAGTGACTTAATACAACGACTTTATTTTTCTTACCATGAGATCAACGTAGCAAGCGTTATAAAGACTAGTCGGGCTCAAATTCAGCGAAAGAAATGCGAGCTTTCGTGGAGCGTCAACTATAAAATGAGGAATCAGATGGTGTTGTTCTGACAGCAGCTTGATAAAACTCATGAACATCACCTCTATCTATGGTAGGGCAATTCCAATCAAGAGAATAGCCACTCGCTGTGTTGTACGACTTCCAGTGCCGCAATGCCGACAAATATGGGTCCCCATTTATGAGGCGAATTACCTACCTAGGTAGCAATAGCATGTACGGATGTAGAGGGACATTCTACAACCCGTCGACCTTGTTAATTATCACAGTCACAGTATGTGCAATAATTATTTAGAATGCTGCCGTGATTACTTTAGTTGTTGTCTGTCAGAATCGGGTGTAAAGGACCGAGATTCGAAGGAACTCTGGTGGCTTAAGAGACCCCTTTTGATAAAACAGCTCTTGGAGCATTAAGTAAATGCTCCGAGCTCCATTTTCTTGAGACACGATAACTAATCACACTTATCATGACATTAATTGGCACTTAGAATATGGCAGGTGGAAGTTTGAGCCCCAATAATAATGCACCAGGACTAGTTGTACCTAGGCTCGGACCTCAGGTCGAAATATATTTATGTAATGTACCTCTTTGTCTTGAAGCATTCATGTGGAGCGTGGGGATCGAGATTTAAAAGAAGCGCATTTCCGAAGCAGTGGATAGCCCACACCATGTCTACATTTAACTCAATCTGGAACTCAGACAATGTGTCCATTGGACCCTTAGCGAGGTCTTAGCTAGAAAGATTAGGCCGGTACGTTGAGATCACCCCGGATGTATTTCTCTCTAGTAATAGCGGAGGCTTTAGTTATATCCTCCAGTAGGAGTGGTACGTATAATATTTGAAAGGTGTCTGGTTAGGCAAGTTGACTACGTCAATAGGAAATAGAGTTAGTTTCTGAAATGCTGGTTACTGGAATTAGGGAAATCCTCCATACTGTGGAGCAGGAGGCAAGCATTGTCCTGGTTAGAAGCAGTGATGCTTGCTGATCTAAAGGCCATGGACTGTAGTATAAGGTAATAAAATAGTAGTATTGTGTGTATATAACAGGCCATCCGCCACTCTAGAATAGCTGAAGCTCACGCCATTCAAGTTTCATTAACCCTATCATTCAACAATACTTGAAGGGATATGCGTCAGGCTTAATACATGTTATGTCTAGTAATTCCCATACTTCGACGTTTTTAGGGACATAAGATGCAAAAAATACGAACCACTACGTGAAATAGCTATCACTAGACATAACTAGACTATACATTAAAACTTGCCACATTAGCAGGACATAGTTTCGTTACGAAGCTGGCTAGCCGCAGTTATGTTAAACTCTGCATCTCGCCTATCGAGTTAGCTTTGCCTTGTGATATATTAGAGTATATATTGTATGGTGAATGGATGTTTCGAGTTTCTGTGGATGATCACACTGCTATCTATATCGTGTCTAGTTATTAGAAGCATCAGCTTATAACGCACTAGGATTACTGTCGAGCCGTTTCCTCCTGAACTTGCTTATGGGAAGAATTGAATAACGTATAGAATTTCAGTGCCACTTAGCCATAGCAATGGAAATACAAGGGCAGTAATGTAAATAACGAGCCGGGAATTGAACGGGTTTATCGCCTATATTATGTAGCTATAAGTAGTCTTCTTAATAGTTCGAATAGATCCTAGTCGCCTATGCTACGCTAGTAGAGGCTGAACGCTAATAGCCCAGACTTTTATTGTTAGGCTGCGTATAGAGAGAACGGCTGGAAGGCTTTTTTCTCTAAGCGAGGCTATTCTGTATATAGCAAAGAGAAAAAGCTACTTAGTATTATGGGTATGTTTATTACCACTACCTGTTCACTGCGCTAGACAGGGGCGTTGCAGGGGCTTATTTTCAAAGGTATCTCTTTTGACTCTATCCAGATTCAGTATAGTCTATGCCAAGAGTACCAGACAGGGGTAATAAATTTTGGCCGCATACCGCAGTAAAGTAGAGGGGCAGAGGGGTTGCGTGAGAAAACCCTTTACTATGTACGCAGTACTTGAGTCCCTAGTGTGAGACTTGAGTGGGTCAGATGACCCGACAAACTACCTATTTTATAATTGTTCGGTGTCACTACTTGATGACTGTCGGCTCTACGCCATCTCTTATCCTAGCTTATTTACCTTCCCCAGAGCTAGGAAAATAGGGAAACTAATTTAGATTACTCTAGGCCATTAGTTTTGACATGTCCCAATAATGTTGATTCAGGCAAGTGTCATTACCATAAGCGCCACAAGGCTTTTTATCCTCCATAGTGTCCAGTTTAATACGTATAACTGATACCACGTAGTACTGACTCTGCAGTATTATATAGTATTCGACATATTTAACACAATACGATGAAACAGTCACTTGGATGATGCATAAATGTTTTACACAGGTTCGATTATGCCGTTCTCATTGATTAGTTCTCATTCCCAATTTGCCTTCCACTGGTGATAGATCTTTGAGCATTACAACAAATACATATTGATCACTTGCGTAGAGTAGTTGCTCGAACTACTCGCCCGCGCGAATCTTCGATAGGTAGATACGTATTGCGTTAATTCAGATATATTGCAGATATTACAAGGGCGTTTCTCAGCTTAAGAGGCACCTGTTACCGAAAACCTTGGGGATTTCGCAGTCTTTCAAGCCGGTTTGTCCCTAAAAATATGTACGCGTTAACTGTTTTCATTACGATATACCCAGATATGTGGCCGACTACCTACATACGTCTAGACAAACTAGCAGGACTAGCTAACTCACCATCGAGCGGGTTAACGGAAGCGAGGGGTTAGTGGGGCGAGCTGCACCCCAAGTCCGCATTTTACACCTATTACATATCGATAAACATCAGATGGTCTGGAAGCCGAGTGTGGATTTATCTTGGAGTTTGTGCTTTGGCCTGTTTCAAGAGACGACTGCTCACAGTCCCGACTAGCACCAAATAGGATCAAAGCCTCGGAACATTATCTCCAAGATCGAAACTGAGCCGGATCTACATTACCTCGACAATTCAAGCCTTGGCCCGAGATTGTGTAGTGGTAATAAGAATGACGACAGCCAATTGTGCCCAATTTACCGTTTACCGTATTAACGCCTAGAAGTTAGACTGAAATCAAATGGGTGGATAGCTGAAACCTGATCAGATAAGGTAGCCCACCTAAAACTCCCTCCCTTTTTTCCTAAAACTCCCCCCCTCTCCACCTAGTACCAAAGTACGCTGCTGACATGGGCACCCCTCCAGATTAATATGTAGATAAGATGTACTACGTATATATAAATACCGTACGCGTTGGCGCGTATTACTTTTTGATAGTATTTTTGTATTAGCAGTGTTTAATTGCTCTTAAGCAGCGTTAGTTTGAATAATAAGTCGATACCTATAGAAGGGGCTATAATAGTCAACTACTCAAGTAAGTAGTTGTTGCGGATAATATCAATAGGTATCGAGTACTAAGTGTCAAAGGAGGCTGCAGTTGCGATTGATGAAAATAGGATACAAATGACTACTTGGTATATGGCTGGGTATATTGTAATTTCACCAATCGACACTGATCTACATACTAATCTGAGAGGTCACCTATGCCAGCGTATGATGGCGCTATACTAAGTGGAGAGGGGGGGAGTTTTAGGAAAAAAGGGAGGGAGTTTTAGGTGGGCTAAGATAAGGGTCAGACTCGCATCGTAATTACTTCCAGAGGCATACCCCTAAAGATTCATTAAGGTGGGGTTTTGTTGATCTTGTAAACCCGCGGACCAATTCCGTTGACATGTGGTTGATCCGTGTTTCCTATCTTATCTAGTCCTAGATTGAGGTGCTAGACTTGACCTTGTGGATCTGCCGGTGTATTACGTTGTAGAATGGAGCATCATGTCACCGCCTCGGTTGTCGTTGCGTAATGAACTATGAACATCATTCCTAAACTGTTTTCCCCATGCCAAGTCGCTGTATAATAAAGACCAATATATCTCCTAGTTGAATGTTAAAGATGGGACTTTAAACCCTTATAATGTTAGGTATTGCTTTTGAATGGTAATTTGGAAGTAGCTTTGCACTCGAAAAGCTTTACGTATAAATTCAATTTCGCAACAATCTATTGTATCAGCAAGTACAGTTGTCATTCGAGCATAATGATATAGAAGATCCCGCAGTAGGCATGCGGCTCTGCTGGAGGTCTTAGCAGAAGCAGCAGAGAATGAAAGCCAAGCGTGTTCCACTAATACCTAGCTCCGATCCACGATCGCGTGCACTACGTAGAGCTCGGCAGCTAATAAGAAGCCCCTTGGTGACTTGCATTAGGACCCAGGCCCATAAATAACGAACCTTAGCCACGCGAGTTGAGATCCGTAAGGAAATTCTGCCGTGCTGGGGCCGAACATTAGCCCATAGCTCTAAGAGTCTGATACACTTTCCACGTTCCGCTGTCCCATTGATCTTCAAACTCCCCGTGATCTAGTGTTATAGTGGCAATTACACATGTACATACACAGAAAGCGTTAAGTTAGTAGAAGGCCCAGTCCGATGCTTTGCAATGTAAGAAGAATATATTCTCGATTGTAAAATCCAACATCATCGTGTCTAGTAGCTTCTACTAGGCAGATACGTCGACTGTCACAAAATTCCTTTCGCTGTAGTAGTTTCAAATTGAATACGATAAAACCTACTCACATAAGACAACGGTACACTCGAATACTACAATATACATAGCCTTCAATAACGCCCCACTAATTCAAAGGGTCAAAACACAGATGAACGATACTAGGTAACACACGGTTACACTTAGCATTCGTAACTAAACCGTTCCCCAGGGACTCGGAGGTCCAAGTTATCTCACATCTATTGTTAAATATCTAACTAACCATAACATGTCTCCCATCTTCTTTATGTCGACTAATAGATATTGCAGCACTTCTCTAGTCGGCTGTCTTCTTTGATTTATTGATGCCTTGGGTTACACAGTACCAAGATTTGCGCCAATCCTACTGAAGTCTGCCCGAGAACGACAATATTCTGACCCTCGATACTATGTCGACCAGTAAAACCGATATTCAGGTCTCCTCATTGGCTGCAGGTTTCTCGATTGGCTTCGGAATACTGACAGTCTGGGAGGCCATAAAACAAACACGTCGAAATCGAAATCCCCTTCGGAGTACATATGTGAGTAAAAGTCATATTAATGGGTTATTCTGGGAGTCATTGTCTCGCCTATTTTCTCACGTCCACCTACTGTTGAATACACGCATATTTGGCAAACAACACGTTGCAAGAGACATACTGACTTGGGGAGCAATAGATATATATGGTATGGGGAGAGATCGTCGCGAATTTGTGTATTCTGATTCTTGGATATCTCTGGCTCGGTGGCGCATTAGGAGCTAAACCGACGTAAGCAGCAACTACCCAAGCATTTAAAAGAATAGTTAACTTATTGTGACTCAGGATACCCCTTCTCTTCTTCATTCTGTTATTCTGGGTTTTCGAAATTCAGCTTTTGATGCAGATTATCATAAATCGGATATCGGTCATTGCAGAACGTCAAAAGACAATTCGGAAACTCAAGTATGGAACTGCGGCTGTGATCACAGCTATTAACATTGCAGTTTTCTGTATCTTTATTCCAGCTCATTTAGACCCGCCTGTGAGCCAGTTGTGAGTACATTTCTATCCCCGGATTCTGCAGGAAAGTGTTCACTAATATCATGGTTGTAGGTACGTTGACATCAACAAGTACTGGGACAGGACCTCTAAATGCCTTATCTGTGTTGTGGATGCAGGCCTTAATTGGTATTTCTCTCGAACAGTTAAGAAACGGCTTGTCCAGCAGCACGGTCTGGTCAAATATGCTCCTCTGGCTAGCTTCAACGACAAGCTGATGGTTGTATCGATTCTTATGGACGTACGTATAGTCAGAATCTGTCTAGAACCTACAACCAGCTAACAAGTAACCAAATGCAGGTTATGCTCATCTGTCTGATGTCTCTCCCCAACCCCGTCGTATTCGTCCAATTTCACCCCGTAACTTATATGGTGAAACTCAACATCGAAATGTCCATGGCTACTTTAATCACTAAAGTTGCCCGAGAAGCTGGCTTGGGAGATGAAGAAACAGCACATCACGATGCTTCACTGTCGTACGCAAAGAACCGAAGCCAAGTAGGGACGCACTCCAATGTCCACCACAACCATAACGACACTTTACCGATGAAGACATACCATACGACCGCTATAGGTGCTGCAGGATCGGAAGAAGACTTTGCAGTTCTGAAGGAGCACACGAACGGTATTCATAGGAGAGTCGATGTTAGGATAGAGAGCACGTCGAATTCAGAGACCGAGTCAAGCCACGATGCGGGTAAAGCAAGGGCGAGATCTTTCGACAGGGTGGAAGATGAGTTGTCATTAACGAACAATCCGGGCCACCCAAGGGGCAACGCCCAATAGGTATTCCATGAGAGGAATGGTTATTGTTTATGACCTGGCTAGTACAACCTTCATCATCTACGCAGCTTGACTTTGTTGTCTCCACCTTCTCGCTGACTCGTCGCATGGGCATGCCCTAATGTCACAAAAGGGGATGGCTTACCAGCCACATGCCATCAGACGAACATTGGCAACATGGGAAGGATATAGGGAGGAACGGAGAATCCTATCTTACATTTTCTTTGTATACTTTTCTCGATAATCTTGTACTGTAAATGTACGAATGGTGTACTATAACCCCAAATATACAATAAACCCCATAGCTGTGGCAATGATACCCATAATTCGTAATTAATAAAGGCCGTATAGTGAAAGATTGGGCAGACTGAGGTGGATACTTATAGTGTATTGTAGTGAAGGGGGGTTTGTTCTTCCCCCTTTTTAAGCGGAATTTATTACTGGGTTAAAAGTCAGTGTTCCATGTTCATTTCACGGGCAATCATGTGAATGGTTATATAATGTGGAAAATCTCTAGAATAGGAAACAATTTACTGGGTATCATTGACAAAGATATCTAAGCAGTTACTGAATGCACTGCATCATAAAAGCATGAGCACGAGGCAGCCTGGTAGGATTATTTGTTCTTTATGGAATATATATTGTCGGAATACAGAATAAGGGGTGCCAATACAGGTGGCTGGGACGCCCCACAAACTGTGGCTGCATATATTGGGGGCCATCCGTCCGAGTATTCTCGTGATGATACTTGAACAATAATAACTACTATGATACTTATAACCTGCGTTTGTTTCAACATACCAAACCTACCATCTCCAGTTTTATGATCGCGAACGCGCTGGCGGTTTCGAACTTTTGAGGTTCCTCCCGAGGCAAAGATGTGGTGTTAGGCCTTGTCTTCACTAAAATACCAAAGCTAGAGGAACTGAACACCACTAATAAAGAACGAGTCCAGGCTGCTTCTACGGTGATTGCCAATGCTTGGGGGGTTAGTAAGGAGGAGGCGCTGGGATGCCTTGCTATTATCCCTCAGTGTAGATTTAGTAGCTGTAGCTTGGCTAGAGGTATACGAAGAACAATAGAGACGATATGGAATAAATTGTGATTTATTCGAGATGTATCGCGGGATATCTGGGGTTGATTACCGGACTGGCTTGGATCTTCTCAACTGTAGCACCTTGTCATGAGGCTATGCCTTTGGTGGCTGGGCTCTCTGAGTTTTAGCGATTACCCGCTGAAACTTGGCGATTAGACCACACCTTTAGGCTAATACTCCGTATAGTTTACAACACTGAATGATTGCTTGTTGGACCATGCACTGGGTAAAGAACGTAGCTGATATGCGAAACTATACAGCCAGCCATTTACTTTCGTATTCGATCTATTAAATAGGTACCCTAGAAATAATAAGTCCGCCCACCAACATACCTGCAGCGAATCTCACTATACCTATCTGCCCTTTTTCAAGAACCCTTTGAGAAAAGGTACCTAAGCTTCGAAGTAAGTTTGAACTACCTATTATGATATTAACTCTTGATTAACCCCAAAAACATCCTATTAATCGTTAGTCAAGTCTTATCCGGATAGTATAGGATAGTTATTCTTATAGCTATCTTACTTGTAGTGCTTGGAGTCTTTTTGATTGCATGTCTTTCCTTTTATTAAATCCACCGCCGGCCAATTCAAGCTTTCTCTGTTGCCGGGATAGAACGTTACTCTGTGACTAATTAGCGATGTAGGACCAAGATAATATAGTAATGAACCTATACCTCTTCAATAGTGCCTTTCATGATGTATCGCATGATGACAACTTCAGCAGTCTGACCAAGTCGGAGTGCCCTTCCAATTGCTTGAGACTCAATAGACGGGTTCCATTGTGGCTCTAGGAGATAAATCCGTGATGCAATTGCAAGATTCAACCTGGAAATCGCTGAAGGTGAGTTAAAAAGAAAAGAATAAACGCAGGGCAAACATGGGAAAAGAGTACTTGCCCTACTGCATCTGTCCCCAGTGTCATGAGCAAAATGTTCGCTCCTTGTGGAGACCGAAACTCCTTTAGCACTCCGAGACGTTGGGCTAACCGGAGCGAACCGTCAACCATAACGCATCGTATGTAGCATCCATCAAGAAGTTCTTTCACAAGGCAGAGCGTCTTCTTCCAACAAGAGAAAACAATGCTACAAGTTTTAACTGGTCAGCAATTTTGACTCAATAGGCGGGGTATCCATGTGAAGCTACCTCTTGTGTTCGGAATTTTGACGGATATCAGCAAGGAGCGCCTGCAATTTCGACGGATACTGGCTCTCCAGCCGTGAGCTGTTGGTTTCATTGCTTCTGACTGGATCGATATACAAATTATTTAGCGACGAGATGCCCTGGGAGTCTGATCCATCATTAATGGCACATGTCGGGCAACGCCGCTTTTCTATACGATGGTGAGGAATGCAATTATGACAGACCAAGTGATGGCAGAGCGATATAAATATCCCTCCGTCAGTCTCTGCTTCTTCATTGATAAAATAGATTGTTGCGGAACAATAAGCGCAAGCATTTTGATCATGCTGCTGGAGATAAGCTAATGCCTCGTCTGGGTCTTCTGGAAAGCCAGTTGGCCCGGCTTTTATAGTAGCGTTTGTGCGGCCATTATTGCAAAATAGCCGTAGTTTGAGGAGTAACTCAAGAAATACGGAGTTGATGTTGCGCTTTCCACGTCTACTCACTGCCATGTCAATATCTGTTCTGCCCTGCGCAAGTAGATCCTGATACTCCTTAAGTTCTAAGGGTGTGAGAGGCAGTTTTCGGAGTTTTGATCTAGGTTTCGGTAAATCCAATAGTTTCCGCGTTCTCCTGAGGCAAACAGTCTGGAGTAAAGCCTGAAGGTTTTGAAAACGAGTTCTTGACGTTGAGCTTATGGGACCCGTACTGAATTTTCGAAACGTTGGAGGTTTTTCTAGTATTGGTATCTTAAGAAAAGAGACCAATGTCCCCAGGTCTTCAAGGCTGTTTTGAATGGGGGTGCCGGTGAGACACCACCGATGTAAGGCTGTAATGCTTGCGATGGCCTGGAATTGTTTTGTAGTCCGATTTCGAATTTCATGAGCTAACGATAACGTTAAGACAGGAACTTATCACCACCTAATCATCTTGATTTCTTGAACCTACCTTCGTCTAAAACAATCCTGAACCAATTGATTTTAGCTAAAGCACTATTGCCACGACAAAATTCGGCCGCCACGGTAGCGTAAGTCGTGAACACTACTGTTCGCTCGTACAGTAGGTTTGTTTCTTTGTACCTGTCTTGACCAAGATGTTTGTGGAATGGAAGCGCTCCGGGATGAGTATGTCTTATTCAATCATTAGTCAAACGCCCGTGGATATCCTGGGTGAAGCTGGCCATACTTGCGGATTTCGTCAACCCAGTTGTCAATCAAGACTAAAGGTTCCTTATTAATAGAAGAAAGTTATGTATCCTTCACGAATACTTACGCGAAGACGGCACTAAAATCAGTGTTGCTCCAGAAGGTGGTTTTTTCAGTGGTTGAGACAACCGTTGTTGATCCTCAGCATTAACAAATTCTTCTGCACGATCAAGAGAGCCGGCAATTGTGGATAGAATGACCAGTGATTTGCCATTATGGGCTGCCACATTGTCGAGATTGGCACGCGCTAACAGTGTTTTCATATCTACGAAGTATGTAGTGTAAGTATTTTCTCGCGGAGATGAGGCAGCATAATCAATTGATTCAACCCTGCGCTGAGCCGCCTGGTTGATTTGTCAGATATCTGTATAGACCAATCATGGCCGTCCCTCCGTCGGCCGCCCACTAAGACTGACGGCCGCTACTAGAGCAAGACGTGCATGTAACACACTACTTAGGTAGGTAGCAATGCAGGATGTCGAATTTCAATATGCTATAGTAAACGTATAAGTCCATGTTTCACTGTAATTCAATCTTGGCAGAGCCATGCACAGCAAGCGGTTATTCACGATTACAGAAGCCCCCAAATTCTCGGGAGATTGTCATTATTATACTTGAACATATATATCCTAATTGTACAGTTATCTTAAAGTTTACTTGGACTCTTCTCCATTCATACACTTGATCTTAACCATGCTCACGATGAGCAACTCTCTAGAATCAGACAAGGAGGAGCAGGCCATGGCTACCAGACCGCAGGTGCTCGTGTTACCGCCGGAGGAAGGCCTGCAGGGCTGGCTCTGTGTTCTTTGGGGTTTTATCTGCCTCTTCTGCACTTTTGGATTTCTGAATGCGTGAGTTAGTTCGCAATCGGGGAGCCAGAGCGATCTAGCTAACCATATTGTCGAACAAAATCGGCGTATTTCAGACAACGTATCAGGAGACCATTCTTCGCAGCTACATGCCTTCGACCATCTCGTGGATCTTTGCTGTTCAGTTAGCCCTCATGTGGGAACCGGGACCGTTATTCGGACGCTTGGTTGACACATACGGTGCAGGCTTGGTGCTCTATCCTTGCGGTGCTTTATGCATTTTTGCACTTGGTATGACGAGTTTGGCAGATAAATACTATCAGATCTTCTTGGCACAGGGTCTTTCATTTGGCATAGGGTCTGGTGGCGTATTTACGACAGCTCTCGTCTGTCGGTCAATGGTTCGTCGACGGACGAGGTCTGGCCATCGGCATTGCTAGTACTGGCGGCAGTCTGGGTGGTGTAATATTCCCTGTCTTCTTAGACCGAGTCAGAAAAGCAATCGGCCTTAACGGAGCAGTTCGCTATACAGCCTTGTTGATGGGCATTCTCCTAGCTATATCATGCTTTCTGATATGGGCTCGATTACCACGCAAGAAATGGAATCCGAACCTAAAATGGTTCGACCTCACTCTCTTCACGGACAAACAATTCGCATTTTACTCCTTAGGAGCCTACTTCGTCATTTGAGTGCAATCGGCCTGAGTCCTCCTTCTTCCCTCAAGTATAATTGAGGATTGGAATAGGATGGTAGGCTAACTTTGGGGGTTTCGAAGACCATAGGTGGGGTTTGTGGGCTGCGTTCGATTTCGTCTCGAGTATGGCAATAAATGCAGGTTTCTCGCCAACCCTGGCCCTCTATTTGATATACATCATCAAGTAGGACTTCTTATTTTTCCTCTGAAACCAATACTGAAATCAACTAACCATATTATGCTACAGTGCAAGCTCGCTTACTTTTGCATAGCTGAACTCAATGTCATCACTTCTTCCTCGAAGCTTTGACTTTCGAGGTGGGCTCGCCTTCAAATCCCTCAAATTTGCCCTCAAGAGCCTTTCCCGCGAGCTCTGCAGCTTCCTTGTTAAATTCGATGGGCACACAATACCACTTGACGGAAATATTGTTAATATCCAGCTCATCTACCAAGTCTGCGAGCCTCTGGTACCAATTCCCATGCTTAACGAGCTTGCCTTGGTTTGTACGCAATTTCCCCTTCTCTAGCTTCCATTTGTCTTGGTGTTTGCAGATATTGTCCACCACTTTCGCGTTGTCCATGACCATAATAACTCTGAGAGATATATTGTCGTCATCGTCATTGCCATCCTCTTCACTTTCATCTTCCCACAACTCATCGTCATCCTCGTCGTTGTCGCTTTCATTGGTATTTGAATCAGACTTTGAGGTATCAAAACCAACTTTGTCAGAAACAGATGCCTTATCCCTGCTGATATCACTTTGGGCTGTTCCTTCTTCTGCAACATTGCTATCCTTGAGTTCCTTGGCTTCTCTCGAGATTTCCTTCAAATCCTCAAGGACTGTAAACCTCACAATAGTAAGAGCTAATTCAGCTGCTCCAAGATCAGCCTTCTCACGGTCTAGTTCGGGGTCGCTATATATTTGAGGCCCGGCTCTGTTGTACTTGGAAGCCTTCCCGAAGTAAATTCCGGTACCGCCTGGATTACCAACTAGGCTTTTCGGCGTCTGGCCTTTGGCGATGCAGTCCCCCCGGACATGAACCACCAGGGAGGACCCATCACCCACCGCCAAACGGTGCAGATCTATGTGTTCTGAGGGGACGTAAGCGAAATGCTCAGGATGTTTGTGGCCTTGCAGCTTGTCATGCCCAACAAGCCAGGTCAATTGGCACTCGCTGCAGTACTTAAATGCGTCCTTCATCTTAGGATCATTTGGTAGCAGGGGCTTGGGTGGGTTGTCGAAGTCCCATTTGCCTCGCTTCTCCCACCACGCCGGGCCCAGCATGTGCTCATCCCACTGCGGCACGAAGTAGCGTGTGTCATATAGGGTGATCAGAGGGCCTGCCGGGGTCTGGTCAACTTCATCCTTAGAATTGCGAGGATACTTGCTTTGTGCTAATTCATAATAAGCTACGAATAATCCAACCTTCTAATCATAATAGACGTAGATAAACTTGTAGCTAATGGAGAAGTATAAGCATACCTTTCTCAAACTCTTCATAAACTTCAGATGGAAGATGTGAGAAGCTGTCATCGGAGTCCCACTCAATATCATATTCGTCATCGAGGTCCCAATAAGAAGGATCAGAAGGACCGTAGTCACCACCTAAGTGGCGGAACCGAGTAACAGGGTCCTCGTCAGGGTCATTAAAATCATGGACATCCCAGGCACGTCCGTCCATAGTGAAATTTGGTTCAAATAAACAGCCCTCAGAGATCCAAAATCGAAAATGAATTTTCGGTAGTTGAAGTTAGGTTAGGAAACATCGGTGAGCTCACTGACCGAGCTGCCGAGGAATCAAAGTTAATCATTGGCCTGTGCATGCACAAACCCCGATATATGCAAATCCGGGTTACTTAATTATACTACGTATTGTACGGTTTAAGTTGAAGTCAATTGAGGTTTGGGCGGTCTTCCAATCTACCAAACACCAATGGGCGTCGCGAATATGATATCAGCTACCTGAAATACTTACTGGCGCATTTCGATGAACAACATCATGGAGCAACAGACTTGATTAATCTCGCCCCCCTAAGACAAGCTCAAGAAAAGTTCTAGTAAGCGCTCATACTTCGGCGTACCCAAACCTGTCACAGGATCCCAGCCATCAACAGCGGCAAACCCGCTAGAACCGCAATTCGGGTTCGACCCGTTCTTGATATCCGTCAACGTCCACGGATGCGAGTACAGTACAGGGTTGATGAAGCCCACGGACCCCTTTCCGACAGCCTGCCGCTCTTGATTGATGAGCGTGATGACGGCGGCCCAAAGCGGCGCCGCTAGGCTAGTTCCAAAGTAGTGGTGGTTGGTGCCGTTGGTGTAGGCGCGGAAGTTCGCGCCAAAGGCACTAATGTCCGGGTACGCTCGGCCGCCCCGGTTATAGACGCCTCCATTTTCGCCGATGTTGCTGGCATCTTCGTTGGCAGTGTAGTAGGGGTGTCCGGGATCGTGGGATTTGAAATAAGAGTCTACAGTCGCCTTCTGATATTCCGGAGCTGGGAAGTAGTTGGAGAAGCCGCCGCCGCTGGCATAGAAGTAATCCGGGTCAGGGCTTGGCGCCCGTGGCGTCTGGAGTGCGCTTTCGGGATCCTTGATGGTCTGGTTCGGCTGCAGCTGAGTTGCACCTATTGACGTGATGTATGGGCAGGCGGATGGGTAGTCTGGGGTGTAAATCGTTTGGTTCTGCCCCGAGCCCGAGAGACAGCCGCTGTCGGAGACATCACCTGCGAATCCCCCGACGCCGTTGTCTCCGGATATAATCAAAAATGTGTGCCCTTGAAGTCCCAACTTCAACCATTCATTGCACTGTCTTTGGAGGTACTTCTTCGGCAAGTCGGCTTCTGCCGACCCGTAAGAGATAGAGACGACTTTCGCCGGTTTGTATGAGCCACACATCCTAGACCCCTGATAACCTCTTGGATCGGGATACTCTGGATCGATACCTGGGCTATCGCCAGTGATATTGTAAGCAGAGTGGTTACAGTAAGATCCGTCAAGCGCGTCAAGGAAGCTATTCCAAATCCCGCGGCTTTGAGCCCGATAGTCTGTCTGGTACAATGTAATAGTCTGAGGGTAAACCAGGGAGCTGATAATATCTATGTCAACATTGGATTCCCCAGTATTCAACTCGGAGTCTTGAGGGACGGGTGCTTCCGCTCCATCTATATATGCCGGAACGGGGCTTGTCCCTTGCGGGATTTCTGGTGCGTATTCTGCATAGAATAGATCGATATCCTCCTGTGAAAAAGTATCATGAATCTCAAATAGACCCACGGAGTTACCAGGTAGAGCAATATTTTTCGAAGGAATGTTGTATAACGCTCGGTAACAGGACGGAGTGAAGTTTAATGCACAATCCCGAAGCTCTATCGACAAGTTATGAGCTACTGAAGACAGCTTCCAGGCCTCATTTGACGGCAATGATCTGTGTCGAAGACGAGACTTTGACTTCCTGCCACGATACCCAATTGCTTTCTTGCTTAGTGGCCCCGACAGCTTAACCCCAGGGGTGATATAGTCAACATGTTCGGAAACATATTTCGGTAGATAGTATTCATCACAGCCTAGTCTGACTGTGTTTCCGTCCTCTATCTCAAAGTAATGAGTTCGAAATAAGGCCTCTGCTTTGTGCACTGATAAATCAACGGTAATCCAGCCTTTGTTCTCATAGAACATGATACTCGATTCACTGATACCAGAGTCAATCAACCACTCATAGACGATGTCGATTGTCTCATTTCGGGGGGAGAACAATGTAATGACTTCTTCTGAAGCCAGGTGTTTTCCATATGATGTGGAAGAGGGATGGGAAACACTCATGAGTCGATCATATCCTGTGTGTAGGTTGGTCTGGGTAAGCCCAATACGAATGGGAGTGATTGAATTTGGGTCGGCCCTCATAGCTCGTTTCCAAAGCCCTCGGTGCAATCCATCACGAGTCTCATGTAGCACATAGTCATTGAAGGACATCGCATAGGACATTGAACCTGCATACGCAGCCAATGTAAGAATTGAAGCTTTCATCGTGCTTCTTTGGACAATATCAGATCCTGAGGATATTGCCTAGGTTATTAGATGTGATCCGTAAAACTCAAGATGCTTACCCTAGGGAGAAGTGATCTTCACGGTCTTTGTGCAACCAAAGATCACTAAGCACACTAAAGGGTGAAATTACGATGATACAACATAGGGAAATACTTAGCGAACTTCCTATCAGAATGAATTACTACTGATTATATCTGAACTTTCTGGGCGGCTCGTTACGCTGAATTCCCACTGTGGCTTGAGCCATGAACTTCCTAGGACCAATCATAGTCATGGCTATTTGACAAGGAACCATGAAGTCTCGGTCGAGAGGGCTTCAGCAGGATTTGAGGCAACTTTGGTGACGTAGCCACTTTTAGAATGCCCATGATTAGCGACTGAACAACAGTACAGAAAATCGTAGGATATATCCATCCACAGTTTAATCCAGGCCAAAATGAGCCACACCATCACCATCTGGTTTGCTTCGGGAGGATGATTGGCCATGATACAGTCAGAACATGCCTTCCGAGTATTGGGTATATATTAACCTAAATAGATGCTCATGTTCAATCCCAACAGTCCAATGAGCATAGTATATCCTATTGAGTATATATCATACTATTTAAGCCTTCGGCCTTTTATGTAGGAGAGCATCTTAGAGTATATCATTACGTATCTACAAATGTACTTAGACAGCAGAAATGGAGCTTTCAGAATCGGTAGGCAGTCAGCTTTTTCGGCCAAACCTGTCAAGCTGTGGCGCTGTATTTCATGACCTCCTGATGAAACTTTGAGCCTCTAAGGAAGTCTCCCAAGCTATAAAGCACTAGGATTAAACGCCTTACATTTCGATCGATGTAACCTCTACACATCTTCAGATTTGGTCGGTATCATGCCTATTGGTAATCACCGAGTACCGGCTTTCTGTTCGGAGGGGGATGAAAACAATATTGCAAACAAGTTTGCTAATGCTTGAATACAATAGCAATACATGCGACTTAGACACAAGTCCTTATGAACAGCATGCATACCTCAGGGGAAACAGCCATATGTTGATATGTCATATTAACAACCATTCCAGTGAAAAGCTTATATAGTTTCATAATCGCACGTCAGAAACAGAAACATCGTTACCAATCGAATACTTGTAGAGTTCGTCCCTATAACAAAACAAATAATAACTGCTTAAAAATGTCACAAGAGATCCTGGGTGTAAACATCAAGTAGTATAAATAGTAATCAAGACCGAGAAGAAGAGCATGCTGGGGCAGAAACTTGGTTAACTTGTATAAGCTGGGAGATCGCAAGTTTTTTTTTAACAAGAAATATGGGTATAGTCATACTTGCGCATTCACTGCAGAAATAGATCACTGATATTGGCACAGTAAGTCATTGTTACTTTGGCGATTGAAGGTTCCCTGGCAACCATATGACTCAAGAGTGAATGGATTTTCCAGGGCAAGTACTTACCTCATCTGCTTCCGGGCGTAAAATTACATTCACTCAACTTGGCGGAACAATAAGCTCTTCCTATACAATACAGACTCTCCATTGGCAAACCATTGTTACATTGGGAACTACCTTGATCACTGCACTCTCACTTCAACTTTACATTTGTATTAAAACCTATATAATGCAACTGCCCTAGGTCCACACGAATCTTTCCTGCTTTCTACTTAAAATCACGCTTGACCAACATCTCAAAAATAAATTCTTTCCACCTCGGTAAGAAACCATCCCTCTTCCACAACATCGTTCTCCCAACTACTATTCTCGCAAACCCAATTTCCTACTCTACTATCTAAAACTCGAGAACTCTTTCTATCTCTCCCTCTCACTCCCTCTTTCTTTATATACTCATCCATCACAGAATATGTCCACATCCACTATGGCATCCAAGGAAAACCGCCGCGCCAGAAAGGCACTGCGCCGCCAGCGCCACCAGCAGCAGCGCGAAGACCGCGCACTCGTGGACGACCTCGTCGCCGCCGCGTCGTCACTATCACTATCGGCAGCCGGTCCTAGTACCAGCACCAGCTTGAACACAAATCCCAGCACCGCCCCTGGTACCAAGCCCAGCACCAAAATTGCCGCGGGGAACCAGTCTAAAAAGGCGCCGCGCCGCCCCAAGAAGCAGAAGCAGAATAAGAAGAAGCAGAGGAGGCTCGCGACACACCCGCTAGCGCGTCCTGGTTTCCACTTCCCCCTAGGCGGCGCCTTTGGGCTATCACATGAGGCGTTCAAGAATCTCGTGGTCGCGCTGGGTACCGGGCATATGGTCTGGCAATTTAAGCCACGTCTGCAGGCACTGCTGCTCGAGCTCTTCGGTGTGGCTCTGGACCGGCGGGAGAAGTACGATGTGAAGGACGACAAGGACGGGTCGAAGAAACTCGCGTTTTACATCCTGGTCACGAAGGAGATACAGGCAACTGGTATCGATGGGGGAGACTTCCGGTAGTAAGTTGCATACCTAGCATAGCATATCATATCTGCGGTTCTTGATTACCTACCTATCCCTGCTATCCCATCTCAGGGGCCAAACCTACCCACGCCCCTTCGAATCCACTACACTATCCAAGGAAAAAAGAATAAATACTGATCAAGACGCCACAGTTTCCGGAAGAGACAGGGCAAGAAGCAGCAGCCCGGAAACCCTGGAGACCTGAACACCCTGATGCCCGAGACGCTCATCGCCCTGGCGCAGTCGTACATGCGAGCACGCACCCAGTTCCTCGAACGCGGTGGCGACAAGAAGATGCGACTCACCTGGCGTGCAGACGCAGGCGCCGATTCAGACTCTGGTTCAGAGATGGACGTCGACATGGAAGACACCAAAGACCCTAAGCGCCAGGACAAGGGCAAGGGCAAGGGTAAGCAGAGGGGCGAGCTGGTTGCCGAGGAGTACTCGGAATCGGAGGACAAAGTATCCACGTCCGGGCCCACGAAGCACAAGACTGTCGAGGGAGAGATAGAGAAGTCCACCAAAAAGGATAATCGACTAATGAAGCGGGTGGACGAATATATGGAGTGGCTAGACCTGCAGAAAGGCACCGCGATCGACCCCGCGCTTTTCAAAGGACTTAGTATGAAGACGTGAGGGATGAAGGAAGCCATGGAGCGAATGGCTCCTGGTGTATATATAATAATAAAATTCACTATGCTGCTCCTGACTTAGCCGCCTCCTTTTCGGCCGCCTTCGCGGCTTTCTTCGCTGCTATCTGCTTCTCCTTTTCTATCTTCTTGAGTTGATTCTTCGTCAACTTGGCCTCCCCGCCTTCGCCTTCGGCTTTGGCCGACGCGTCTTCTACGATAGGGACGGTCCTCTCCACTCTGGGGTTTCCCCTCCACTTCAGTGGGCGTACTGACATGAACTCATCGACCACTTCGTCTGTTGCCTTCGCTCTCCGCTCCTGGAAGGCAGCGACGTATTCCTGTAGATACTGTATACATATCTTCTTAAGCTAAAGAAAATGTTAGTGTTTAGAACCGAATAGATAGTTCTGTTAACATACTTCTCCTGTCAGCAGCTTGCCTTCTCTGTAGTCTTTGCCGATCTTGGCAAGTTCCTGGAGTCACATCAGTATTGATAGTATGTATTGTACAGAGCAGTAACAAACCTCATCATCTTCCATGAAGAACTGTAGGTACTGGTAGGAAACATCGACATCTGGGTTTCCACCCTTCTCTCTTTGCTCCTCGGCTGTGACTTGGCCTCCGGAGAAAGCATACTTGTTGATTTTGTTCTTGATTTGATTCGGCGTGTCTTTCATAAAGATAGCCGAAGTATCTATACTAGCAGACATCTTTGATCCGGGCCCTTGGAGAGCGTCAAGGAACCGCGAATGGATCAGCGACGGCTTAGCGTACTTCAGTCTGGTAGCACAATCTCTAGTCAAGCGGAAGTAGGGATCCTGGTCAATGGCGCAAGGAATGAGGCACGGGATAGTAGCAGTCTTCTTTTCGTCGTCACCAAAGATGTGAGGGAATGTCGTTGCAAATGCCGTAGCACCTTGTATACTGGCGAAGTGGATCTTGCCAATATTGGAGCTATAGATTTATTAGTAAAGGGGCTACAGGTAAATGAAACTGACCGCACTGCTAAGAATGGGAAGATGACGGTCTTACCTATCATCGAAACCGAAAACAGCCTTGGCCGTGTTGTAAGTGATCATTTTTGCGAACCGGGTGACATTTTTGTAGAAGGCACCGCCCATGAACTGGTAGTCAGAGAAGATGAAGGTCTTGTTAGGGTCAAAGCCTATCGCGATGATATCCTGGCAGTTGGTGTGTGAGTATCCTATGACTTCCTCGACTGTTCTCTTCTCAGAAAAGAGAAACTTTTCGTCTGATCAAGCGCAACTGTCAGTAAAGTATGTACTGGCCGGGGCTAGGGCCACAAACCATCCGTAAGCATGATGACCAAGGGGACATCGAAGACATCCTGTAACCACCTATGGGAACCATGTTAGTCTCCAGGACATTTATACTAAAGAAATACACGGGTGTCACCGGATAAAGACATGAACTGACTTGCAAAAATCGAAAATCTGGGTATGGCCGATATGCATACTGTCGCTGCTGGGACCACGGCCGGTATATAAGAAGAAAGGTTCACCCTAGAGACCACCGTTCAGACACAACCAAGCGCTAATTGATAATCTGCATCCCATACCTTCTCATATCGGTCCAATATTACACCCAAGTCACGCTCGCTAAAGACGATCTGTCGGCGCAGAAATCGGTGTGGTTTGTGGCCAGTGACGCGCTCGAAGCGTTCCAACGTCGCCTGGTCGATCAATTTGGTTCCGAATTCCTCCACCAGTTTGTGGTAGTCTATGGCCTTGGTCTTCCCATCTTCTCCCACCTCGCCAGCCACGTTCCAGGGGTCGACGGTCTGTTTAGACGGCGGAGGGGAGGTAACATCCGGGGCTGCTACAGGCGGGACCTCTTGGGTCGGCGCCTCAGGCTCGGAGGCCATGGTTTGAGGGTCTACGAGGACAATTGGTGAACCGCAAAGGTGACGAAGGTTCCAGTTGATATGGCGACAGCTTGTGCGAAGTTGTCAAGAGAAATCTCACCGCGATTGCTGCGCTTGTAGACGACAACATGGAACAGTGAGTCAATCAACGTGTGGCATGGAGGGGCATTCTCCGTCCTAACTTTTTGGAGGGGTACATGCAAAGCAGGGGTCCTGGGATGCAGTTTACCAATTTATCAATTTATCGAGGTGACCCACACTGGGGCTCGGTGAATCGGCACGAATTTAATTGGGGCCCGCTCGGCGTGGACCGGAAAATCAAATTCTCCACCTAGAGCTCCCTCACCGTCCCTGGGTCCCTGCGTCGCTGGAAGGAAATTGTTTATCCCAGCTTCAAAAGCTACCTACCTATCTTCGGCCCCTCCAGCACGACCTTGGCAACGGCAGCCCGACACACAACACGCACTCGACCGCTGCATCCCCTTCCGATATAGAATTACAGTAGTGTTGTTAGCATATCTAATTTCGCGATCATGACGTCGACAATCGGTATCCCCATCAAGCTCCTGAACGAGGCGCAAGGCCACATCATCACCCTCGAGATCACCTCGGGCCAGACATATCGTGGCAAGCTGCTGGAAGGTATGCTATCTTTCTCTCTCTCTTGCAAATACCTAGTTACTCTATGGGCCTTCTGCTAATCGGCGCACACAGCGGAGGACAACATGAACGTCCAGCTCAAGGACATCACGGTGACGGCGCGCGACGGGCGCGTCAGCCACTTAGACCAGGTCTACATCCGCGGCAGCCACGTGCGGTTTTTCATCGTGCCCGACATGTTGAAGTACGGTCCCACTATCAGGTTTCTCCGTAATCATACTGACCAATCTCTCACTCGCAGGAACGCGCCCATGTTCCGAAGTCGTAACGCCAGAGGTCGCGGTGTCGGTCTCGCGAGAGGACGGGCGACGGTCAGCAGAGCCCGGGCTAGCGGGCGGGGAGGAAGATAGATCGATGGAGTAAAGGGATTTACTACTACTCCCGGGGAGAAAAGGGGGCTACGCTGCCAATTTCGAACACAGTCACCGGCGTTAGGGGGGAAAGCTTGGGCACCACCGGATATACACCGATTTGTTCTAGAAAACGCTAGTTGCCGACTGAGACTGGGTGCCGCTGCTGGGGGACTACTGACTGCACATTGTGGTGTGGTGTTGTGTGCCGTGGGCGAGGAATCAGGGAATAAAGAGTATGCTACGCGTTTGCCCGTATGCCATCCGCTAGATCCTTGATCTCATAAGCCTGTGCTGAACTCTGTATAGCGAGTTGGATTGCTCGGGCATATCTCGTTATATGTATTACATACACTCAGATGCAGGAAGAAGGCAAGCTCATATGATGGGTTTCGAGCACAATGATAACGTCAGCTTGAAGGGTCATGTGCGTTGTCGTGAGGTTGTTTTAGCATGATATTTTGTGTGCTAACTCACAGCTATACCCTGCAATGTTTCTAATATGGGCAATCTCTATCTCGGGCATAGTCGCTACAGCCTTGAACTCAATGAGACAAAGACTATCAGACGTTTAGAGAAAATCTAGCTTTAATAATCGGCTATCTGCAACATTTGAGCCATCTAACCCGAATCACTTGTAATACCACAATACGTTGAAAGTCACATCAAAATGGTCTATCGACATGTAATCATTTCACATAATTCATTCATCTGGAGAATCTAAACATATAACCCTAAGCTATCCAACTCCCTGGATCTTGATCTAGTAGTCCATACTCGGGTGTCGACGGCTCTGCTCACTATACACACACACAAACATACCAAGTCAGCAACCAGCTCACTAACCAACAGAATACTAGCGAAGTGAGTGACTTACGGGTCATACTGGTCGTAGCTGCCGTACTGGTGGTCGTACATCTGCTCGGCCTCCTTCTTGGCGTGGTGCTTGGCCTTCTCGCGGTCGATGGCGTCGAGGCCCTTGGTCTCGAACAGCTTGTCGACCTCGGCGCCGGCGATGCCCGCGAGTAGCTCCTTCGCGAAGGCGTGGTTGACCTGCTTGCCTGCATCCCAGCGTCTAATTAGCTGATATGTTCATGTCTTATGTACACGAGAAGCGGATGACGGCGAAGAGGATAGGGTGGCAGGTAGGTAGTATGGAGAACACATACCCTCTTTTCGCTGGCGGTCCTCGAACAGCTTCATGGCCTCGAAGGCGGCGCCGCCGCCGATGAGCTCGTGACTCAGGTGCGATTCGTGGGGCTGGCCATCGTAGATCTGGTCGCGCTTCTCCTTGTTGCTGTCTGGTGTCGGTCAGGTCAGTAAGCCAGCTGTATTCTTTGGGGAGTAAACTGTCTGTGCTGACGTACCGAATCCGAACATGGCTGCTGATTTAATCGGAAGTATTTTCGAGTTGATTTAAGTTCTTTATTTTGCTATTCGTCTCTTCGATGTGTGAGATCTGAAATCACTCAAAGGAAGCACTGTGGCGGGTGGGAAGCATCTTATATATATCCGAGCCAGCTAACCTAACTAGCTCACACACAGCCTACTCCTGAAAGGCAACAAAGCAAGCCATTGCCGTCATCCGACTGAGCCAGCCAGCATGAATGCCATCTACCCATAACCATTTCCATATCCGGATCCCAGCCCCCAGTCCCCAGTGGCTGTACCTACTAGCTGGGCCACTCACTTACCACCTAATAACAAGAAGACGTCAAGTACATCTGCACAAGTTAGGTAATAACGCTGATCCAGACCGCTAATCATGGAGAGCTGGGAGAGTTTGCCAGAGGGCTGGCTTGCCGGGTATCCGGGTTATTGAAACATATGCCTGCCAAACACGTAATACCGTGCATATCGCCCTAGAGCTCTAGACCTGTCAGATACGCGCCGGCGGCGTGGAAAGGTGGAGCCGCTGCGGTGCTATTCCCGACAATCTAGCTGGATTCTCTTCCTGGGCTGCCTCTATGCCTCCCTCAACCCCTCTGTGCCTGAAGAGTGCTTTTTGCTTACATCCGGAGAGCCTACGGCTTCTTTCGAGATTGTTGTTCCGTCAACCGTAGCTTTTCTATGTTGAGTGAATATCAATACTGTGTTGTTAGTGCTGTGATACCACCAGAAGAGACATGATTTTTACGTATGTAGGATTTATCATCAATACCCTCAAGCTATCATTATACGAGAGTGACAGGACTTAACCCCTCTTTCAAATGAGACAGCCCCTCAACCCCTCAACCCTGAATCATACGAGCTAAGCAAAGCTCACCTATTGCATCACCCGCTGGAGGGCTGCCATCTCAATGCCATATTAATGCGTAGACTACACAGCCCAGCCCGCGACGCTAGACACAGGGTCACCGCCATCAAGGTCGATATCTGTAACCTGCTCACAGCTGCTCCGAGCAACCTTCTCGAGCGATGATAGCCTATGAACCCTCCAAGGCCTTCGTCATCCCGTTATAATTGACACATCTTAAGCAACACCGTGAAGGCATTCCCCGCCGTAGCTTGCCAGCCCAAACCGCTTCGTGGTAGAAAAAGCAGGGACAGAGGCACACTAGCGTATGTAGGCTCGATAAGCATTAGATGCAAAGCTCCAGGTGAGGTGTGGTTGTTCAATGTTCAGTCTATGCAGAACAAGGGTTGCGCCATGGTCGGCGCGCCAAGTCGGGTATCGGCTTGGCGAATGCTTGTTCTCGCAGCTGGGCAAGGGGAATTAAACGTGGGGGAGAGCCAAAAACCTTGGCTAAGCCGGCCGATCACTTGTCCGATCTCTCCCTCTTTCAGCTGGGGAGAGAAGATCATCCAGTAACTACAAGTAGAGCATGGCCTATAGATCACAATAAAGCAATGGAAATTCAGTAGATGCTCAGATAATGCCGAGGAGTCAATTGATTGGATGACAGCAGCCATCGCGTTCGCGGCCAGCGTTTCGTCAACGCTCATGTCAGGTCTGGGTATACCTAGACTAGTTACCACCCTGCCACCCCGCAACACCATCGTCTGGAGGCCAGCTATCCTTCATGCTATGCCGAAGGATCAACAGTCCTAGCCGGGCGATCTATGCTGTGCTCCCTCCCCCAAACTTAGCCTGGTACTCGCCGTGCGCCTTCTTCTGCCTGTCCCATTCCTTCTTGAGCTTTTTCAGTTGACTCTTGGGCACCTCGCTACCATCCTTCATCTTAGTCGGCAGCCCCTCGGCGTCCCACTCGCCGTACCTCTCGTCGCCCTTGAACATGTCCTCCGGGGCCAGCTTGGCCTTCGCCCACTTCTCCTCCTCGGCCTTTTCCTTCGCACGCTTGGCCTCTTCCTTCGCGCGCACCTTCTCGGCTTCCCGGGCCGCCTTTTCGTCTCGAGTGGCGATCAACTCGGCTGCGGGGACAAATTTGATCAGTGACGGCAGCCCGTCCGGCCGGTCGTCGAGGTAGGCGCCGAGGTTGGTGAGGTCGAAGTCGCGTATGCGGTCGCTCAGGACTAGGACAGACTTCTTCGTCTCTGGCGAGGCCGTGGGCGCTAATCGCCGAAGCTCGTCGCGTAGTTTCGATACCGCGCGCAGGTAGGGGAGTGCCAGCTGCTCGGGATCCCTGGCCCCTGTGCTGACTAGCGAATCAAATTCGGCATCTGGGGATTGGGATAGAAGAGTACCAAGGGTCTCGGAGAGGGGAAGGTCGAGCGCTTGTATGTCTGATTGGACGGCGCTGTACACAGCTTTGTATGGTTGCACAGCCGTCTGAGGATCAAGATTGGCGGCGGCGGCGGCGGAGACCCAACCTAGACCGTCATATGGAGGGCTTGCGTTGGCATCGAGACCAAGGATCCCTATGATTTTCGTCACCCATCGAGCGGTGGCCTCAACCGCTGGGAGGTCTATGTCGTTCTTGTGGGTGCTGATATGAATGTTCGCTTTCCTGATTATTTCTGCGATCACTCGCATGACTTGAGGGGTATCAAAAGAGTTTGTGAACGCCGCTTCAATGTCTTTCTTGGCTTGCTCCAAATCAGCGCGTAGACCTTCTACGGAGCTATCGCCGTCAATTGTAAGTGTCTTCAAATCGCCGGTCACAGCCGCTGCAGTGCCCGTTGCTTCTGTTAGAAGCGACTTGACATTTGTAAAGAAATTCTGCTATTGGTCAGCCTTCCGAATCAAATTAAAGTAATCGAATTGACTTACGTTAACGGAACTTTCCCAGTTGTCAGCTTGAGTCCGCATATCCGGGGAGATTTCGACACCGTCGTTCCATCTCCCAAGTAAGAAAACTATTCGCATAGACCGCGATGTATAGTTGGTAGCTAAGGCATCTTTGATTGTCTGGAAGTTCTTCAGGGACTTTGACATCTTCGATCCGGATATGGACAGATGGCCCATGTGCAGGAAGTAGTTAACCCAGGTATGCTCATGGCCATGTTCGCAATAAAAGGCTTCACTTTGCGCCAGCTCTGTAAGATATCAGCGTGATTGAACTGAAGCAAGCAACAATCATTTGCTTACCATTATCATGGTGAGGGAAGGCCAAGTCGATTCCTAGAAAGTAACGTTAGTATGGTCCGGATGCGTAGTGGAAAGACAAGACCATACCACCGGAGTGAATATCCATTCGGGATCCCAGAATATCAGACGCCATAACTGAGCACTCGATGTGCCAGCCTGGCCGTCCATTGCCCCATTTACTGGGCCAATATGGCTCGCCCGGCTTCGATTTCTTCCACAGCGCAAAATCGCCCGCGCCACGTTTTCCTCCTAGGTTCTTAGATAGCGAGCCTTCTCCTTCCTCTTGGAGAGCCTTGTCGTTTCGGCTGTCCGGTCGTAGTCTCGCATAATTATTGCCCGCCTTTTCGAACGCTGCAATGTCAAAATAGACAGATCCTTCGGCCTCGTATGCAAAACCCTTCTCGACAATCGTTTCCACAAATTTGGCAATAGCTGGTACATATTCCGTAACTCTCGTGACCACATCAGGTCGAAGCACATTCAATGCGTCCATGTCGCTCGTAAATTCATCCTCCATATATTTCGTTAGATCGGTAAAGATCGACTGGTCGCTAGTATCAATAGATTCTTTGTACAGAGAATCGAGGTATGGTAATAGAATCTCGTCGGCGCCCTTGAACACTTGGTTTCCGTTGATGGCAATGAGAGCCGAAGTCATGTTGCTTATGTGCATCTTGAGTTTTGCCTCGTCGTCGCCCGGCTTGCCCTCCCCGGACAAAGTGCCCCCGGCCAGTACAGAGCCGTATGCGGCATCCCGTCGCGAGACGTAATTATCGAGGTCCAACTCGCCATCTCCTTCGAGTAGCTGCGGGAGGTTACTCTTTGCGTATGCTTGAAATGCGGCCTTAGCTAGCTTGTTCAGCTCCTCATCGGTATAGCTTTTCTGTTTCTCGAGCTCGAGCAATCTCTGTCTTCGGGCCTTTATGATGATCTGGGATCCCAGTAAAATTAGCACAATGCGATCTTCGAATCATGACATATGATATATCATTACCTTATCGTCCACATCGGTTATGTTCATGACGAACTTCACCTGAAAGCCGAAGTAGTGCTGCAGCACCCGCCGAATTATATCTGTCGACACATAGTTTCGCGCATGACCCAAGTGACTCTGGTCATAGACAGTCGGGCCGCATGCATACCAAGCAACCTTTCCCTTCTCGATGGGCACGAAGGGGACGGGGCCTCCCGGCTTCAGTGAGTTATGAACCTTGATCGAGTCCATGGCGCGGTTTGTCGCAAAAGTTCTACGTAGAAAATATCGAGGGGTTCGAAGGTACAATATCGACTGTCTAGCTGCACGGAAGATGTGCATGAAGGACTAAGAATGCATGAGAAAGAAAACAAAGAGATGTTGAGAAGGGGAAGGTGTTGCCAGCGTGTTACATTGAGAGTCAGCTCTGGGCAACGAGCGATTGACTCACAATAGTGGGAGGAAGGCTGATTGAGTACTCCGTAGAGTGTCGCAATTTGGGTGATAATTTACTTAAGTTAGGTACTTCTGGCCTTGGTTGGTTGGTTCAATAGTGCTCTAATAATAGCCTTGCAGGTGCCGGGCAGCCGGGCTTCTAGGGTCCGTCTGCCCCTCCATCTCCAGCCACATCTTCTGCTATCAACCGCCACAACCTCCCCGCCATTAGCGTCTCCATCAGTTCAGCCTCACCTGAAATTTTACTTTGCAGCGATTTGTTCGGTAGCATTCTTAAGGTTCTTTCTATGCATTCTGTATAGTCCTCTTAACAAACTCAACTTCATCTCATCCCACTATTTCTCCTCTTTGACATACTAGTAGATGTTTCTTCATAATAGCTACCATGTCAACCATTTCGCCTTTTCTTGATCCGGGCCCTCAAACGACACCAGATACCCTTGCCTTTGCCCACCTGTCTCGTGACAATATCCAACCTGTTTACCTTAAACAAGGCACTGGGGCTGTTGACGGATATGCAGAGGGGGCGGTGATCAACACGCGATTTGGCTCATTCCCGCATTCGACTTTACTTAATAAACCTTGGGGGTCACAAATACGTGCCTCGGTTGTCGACACAGGCTCTAGAGGCCGAAAGCGAAAGCTAGACGGCGATGCAGATATTGAAGGCCTCGATAGTGGTGTAGGGGAGGTCAGCGAAAGTGCAAACATTCCTAAAGATGTGAAGACTGCTACGAGTGGTTTCATTCATATCCTACCTCCCACACCAGAGATATGGACATCCAGTTTGCCACATCGGACCCAAGTAGTGTATACCCCCGATTACAGTTATGTCCTTCACCGGATCCGGGCACGACCCGGGATGAAGATAATAGAAGCTGGCGCGGGAAGCGGGAGTTTCACACACGCTGCAGCTAGAGCAGTCTACAACGGTTATCCCAAGAGCACAGACGAGAAGAAGGGAGAGGTATTCAGTTTTGAGTTCAACGAGGATCGTTTTCAAAAGATGCGACAAGAGATCAGCGATCACCGCTTGGAAGGCATCGTAAATATCACACACCGAGATGTTTACAATGACGGTTTTCTTGTTGACGACCAAAGTCCCGAGGCGCAGTGCGTTTTTCTAGACCTACCAGCACCATGGCGGGCTCTCCCACATTTATCCCGGCGGAAACCAACCGCATCTCAGTTGGCAAGCAGTGGACTAGATGCCCTCAAAGAAACGGACTCGGAATGGAAATCGCCTCTTCGTGCAGATCGGACTGTATATCTGTGTACATTTTCTCCGTGCATTGAGCAAGTGACGAAGACTATCGAAGTCATGCGCCGCCTGGGTTGGATGGAAATCGAGATGGTTGAAGTGGCCCACAGAAGAATCAATGTCATGCGCGAGCGAGTTGGTCTGAATCTACCCGTAGAGCGAGGGCTAAATCAGACCGCGAGCAATGTCGAAGAAGCTATTGCTAGGCTCAAGGAGGTTGAAGGCCATTTCAAGGAATTCCATGGAAAGCCTAAGAGGGCTAATGTCAATATGAATATGGATGAGGACGAAGAGATGGCGGACGACGATGGTCTTGCTAATGGCAATGCTAAAGCCGTACTGCAAAACAACGAGTCAGGTGATGTGTCGTCAGTCAAACCTTGGATGGTCGGCAGACTAATCCATCGAACTGAACCGGAGATCAAGACGCATACCTCATACCTTGTCTTCGCCATCCTTCCACAAGAGTGGACCGAGGAACAGGAAACAGCTGCGTTTAAGAATTGGCCGTGCGGTAGGGAGAGCAAGGTCATAGGCAGCCTATCCAAGGAGGCGCGGAAGCAAGAGAAGCGAGAAATGCTCGAGGGAAAGAAACGTAGGAAGGACTCTAGTAAAAACGCTGAATGCAACCAAACCTCGACACCAAAGAAGACGGCATTAGTTGCGGAGAGATAAATTATATGATACCCCGACCTTCCATGGTCAAAAATTGACCGGTATGAAGAATCCCCCTTTTCACAAGACTCGACTGTCTTCTACAAGTCACGATAGTGAAGGATTGGCTCTGTACTAGTCTAAGATGAATGCTTTCTCTAGATACTGTCGTAAGGCAAGTACCTTGCTATACCATACTCAATATGTGCCGCTGATGGGTAGTGCCATGAGCTCGCTCACGCCATTCCTCCGAATTATGACCTCGTTGCCTCATCTGGCTTTTAATAGCATCCCCCCCTCAGATTCAATCAAGGAAAGTGAAATTTAGCGCCTAAAGAACAACTGACATCTGAGAAGTGGTTTTGAAACGGAGACAATCAATGCGACACTTTGTCCCGACCACCTGGCTTGGCGATTGATGCTGGGAGGCCTTATGCTAGAGAGAAAATGGACGCCGTTTCGAATACATCCTGATCGACAGCAAGCATACGTAAGTCGGTTTAATGATAATAAAAGTAAACTACAGTACATCATAGGTCATAGGTACTCACAATTCATCAATCGGGGTTACGTGTTCAAAATAGAGAGCTAACCATGGTCTATCACCTGAAGAATAATGGGATACCCTGGCTCAATATAGTTCGTTGTTAGCAGCGTAGCTATGTAGGATTATAAGCTTATACCCCGGACTGTTTATTAGACGACGTTGTTTAATGTTACATCTATTCAGATTAGTTTCCCGCTTGATCATTTGGCCATGTCATCAATAATGCAGTGATAGTATCCTCTTTAACCCCTTCTTTATATGCATACTAATGACTAGACGTCGAGCTATAAATGTCAATCGAATTGATTGACAGATTTGACGCAGATCAAAGAACAATGGAAGGTGGGAGATCTGATCATAGCCCGAGATTCTAATGCGCCGTCCCGGAAATAGCACGTAAATCATGAGTCGATTGGTAGGGAAGTCGGAAAGTGGGAGGAACTTTGTTCAATTGTTCCTGGTAATGATAAGACTTCCATAAAAAAAAACCTGCATTAAGACTCTTGGCGGCGGTTTTGCTAAAGAGCCTCAATACCCCCCTTTCGGAAATTCATTAGCTAATGTCTGTATCAGCTCCCCTGGTACGCGGAAATATCAAGGTTGAGAGCCACGCGGCATTTAGCTTGGCCCCCCGTTATCGTGGGCGCGCTCTAGATACTAGTCCTGTAACCTTTCTCCATTGGTATCGTGCCGCCCCGTTTTCCTAGGTAAGCTTATGTTGTTTCCTGCCAGAGCCGCTTGAGGTTTTGCATGGGACTCGACGTCGTGGCACGCTGCCCAGGACACCCTATGATCATATCGTTATCAAACTCCCAAACATGCAGCTTGTCTTGGCCACTGGCGGCGGCTAGTGGTTAAGAATCATAAATTATTCACCCTCATGCCCCTTGCCAAGTTATTCAAGTAGATGAATGAGGTGTCGCCTAGGCTGGCGCCACTCGAAACATCAAGCTGGGACCAGGGTTAGTAGCTGTCAAGCTTGTCAATTCTATTTCTTCACAGCTTATATCATAGCTTGGACGAGCCATTTAAGGAGTGATCAACATCATATAGCTCCCACTTAACGTCTATCAGTATGCCAGGAGCACGCGGTATCACAGAAGCCTCAGAGCGGCAACTACCTCGCAGTGAAATGGAATGATTTACTGATCTCCTTATTCATTTGAGGATTATTCGCACGTACGCCCTACTCAGATCACTGGATCCAGATTCATTGTGCTGATAGTTGCCCTTTTCGAGTCCTTGATTGACGACGTCCGTGAATCTATGTACGCATGTGGACGATCCACCCCAGAGCAGGGAATCGACTAGATATCGGCCCGCTGCCGATGTGGGCGGAGGTTTTAACGGTGCATCAAGTGTCAATGCAATTTGTTAAAGTTTCCCCCGACATCTCACATGGTGGGAAAGCGGCTAGGGCCCGCCCCAGTGTCTACAAGGTTTCTAGATATACATAGCCTTGGCTTGTTTCGCTTAGTACTGGACCTTCATCGATGGTACAGTATCCTATTGGTCCGATGGAGGTTCCTAGGAGAAGGCTACGGACCTGCCTTCATTCGTACAATTCGCCGCTCAGGGCAGGCATCGCATCTATTGGGTGGACTTCACGTCTATTGGGTGGGAATCGCCCGCCCAAGTGCTGATGCCGTGACTGTTCGAGAGGAACTTTGATACATCGCCAGCCTCATACCTAGTTTACTGCCAGGTAGCTCCACTGCGGTCAAAGCTTTGGAGAGGATGCCTTTTCTTTAATGAATACCGTAGATATTCGTTCTATTCCACCCTATCTCTCACTTGAATTTGATTCAACTCTTTTCTCCCGTGAAAACAGGATAGACCGTTTTTTTCTCGATTTGCCCCTGGCGGTGCTTTTACTTCTGCCCTGGTGGCTTAATTGTTCTTGAATTCTTGTCCGGTTGAGATATTTCTCGAGTTTTGTCGATAATACTAACATAATAATCATGTCTGAACGATCCTGTCCAGTCTCCGGCTCTGTCGGTGGCGTATGCCCGGCTGGCGCTGCAGCCTCAAACGGAGGCACCAGCAAGAGGGGACCAAGAGGCTGCTCCTTCTCCGGCTACTGTCAGCCAGGGGATGTCCACGAAGCTTTTGATGTACGTTATGTGTAGTACTCAGCTTTATAGAAAGACTAACACCATCAGATCCCCCGAGGTGTTGATGCCGAGGAATGGCTTCGAATGAGGTACGGACTCATATAGGAACTAACTAAACGAAGGATAGCAGCTAAATGTGCGTCATCCAGGGAGCGCAAATCGATCACTCAAATTCTCTACTCCAATATGGCAACAATACAAGAAATAGACGCAGCCAAGAACCAGGCCGAGATAGATGCCTTCAACGCTCATGAACAAGACCTACTAGCTGTTGCATTAGGGGCACCGGCTAGACAAGTCATGCTGAGGGCAGAGGAAATTGGACCACAGACAGGCTGGGCTGATGGGTATCTCAGCGCAGAACATGGCTTCTGCCCCGTGGATTACGACGAATCGGCCAGCGCCTTAGCAAAATCGCCAGGAAGAATATGGGTCGATCTCTGCGAACGAATGCCCGGATGTGTTGCTAGGGGGCGTGTTCAGGAGTCTGTGGCAGCACTCGCCATCGTGGAAGGCACCAAAGATGTCATCCCGGATCAGGCACTCTGGGCGGCCATTGTTGCTCTTGGCATGTTGTGCCATATATATCGATTTGAGGTCAAATACGATGGCAACGAAGGCGTTTCAGTATCGAATACCAAGAAACAGAGGCCCAACTGCCCGATGGGTGATGAACTTGGTGAAGAGTTGGTGGGAATTCCGTTGAGTATTGCGTTACCGTACTATCAAGTCTCGCGCCGCATGGGGCGAGCATTACCGCATCTGACCTTCGTCGACCAATCGTCATACAATCTGAAGATCAAAGATCCTACCTCGAAGTACCCGTACATCGCCCGTTTCGACAACATGGAACTTCGATGGCCGATGTTTGGAGAGCGATCTGAGGTGGCATTCCTTAAGGGTGTTGCTGATACATCAGCATCATTCCAACATGGACCCGACGCCATCGCAGCCTGCCAGGAACATGTCATGAATAGGAATGTGGAGGGACTCCTTCGCGAGATGATCCGGCTCAAAGAAATCCTAGAGCGCATGCCGAACGCTTTTCAATCGATCTCGGTGAACCCAAACTCGGGCGACAACTTCGTCCCTGTCCATAAATGGGTCCGCTGGGCTAAATTCTCCGCTCCTCTATCTCGAAGATGTCCAGCTTCCTCTGGGTTGCAGTTCCCACCCTACCTCGTCATGGACGCATTCCTAGGAAGAAAGAAGTGAGTTCGCACCAGTGCCAGCGATGCACCCTGAGCAACGCTGCTGGGTCTCATATAGGCATAAGCCCCTTATCACGTTCATATTAACCATATAGGAGCAACACGGTCATTAAATTGAAGTTATAAGACTAATACTTGAATTCCCAGATATACTTCGTTTCTTGGTGCTGAGGGAGTTCACCTCCGCGCGTGGTTGCCTTCTAACCTTAGGGCTTTCATTGCGGCTATCGAGTACCACTACCGTATACCCGAGTTTGTCGAACAGTCCGGCGATCCCCGACTCATGGGGGTAATGGATGGCATTGTTGAGGCATATACGGGCGAACGAGGTTTCATGGGCACGCACAGATATAAAGTCTTTGGGATCCTCGAAATCGCTGCGAAGACTGGACGCACAGAGACAAACGGGCTCTCCGGTGCCGCCGATGGGCAACGACCGTGGGAAGAAACCCACCGACAATTTTCAGATGCCATGAAAGAGCGTCTTGAACCCTATCGTAAGTAACTCCGGTTCAGAAGTCTCTTTCAGATGAATATGCATATCCTTTGATCTGCAAGCAGAAACTGACTTCATAAAATAAATAGGCGGAAGCTTACCAGTGGAGCCACATCAAATGAGAGGCACGTTTGAAGAATGCCGTTATGTCACGCGAGTTCTGAACCGATCACATGTTGACTCCGATCCAACGAGGTCAATCGCTCTAGTCACATTAGACATCCAAGATACAGGAATAACGTTCGCACCGGGTGACCGCCTTGCAGTTATGCCCCTTAATAGCTGGGAAGAATGTGCGAAAGTTGCTGCCGCCCTAGGATTGGAAGATCATCTTAACGATCCTATTGAAGTCAACGGAACTTGGTCTCGCTTCGAGCAGCACTTGGCATCTGTGCGCAGAACGAAAATACGAAAGTTGACTGTCACCGATATTCTCCGTCGAGGTCACCTGGCACCAATCACTAAAGAACTTGCTCTTAAAATTCACGGTCTCCTGCATGCGTCTTCTCATACCGTCCTTCAGGTCTTAGCCACAGAAGAATGGCCTGTTCGGGGCTCACTCGGTGACTTGTTACAAGGTGCACTTGTCGACACGCCGCCTCTAATATGGGACAAGGCATTTAACTTGACTAACCTTTCGTGGCTTACTGACCTCATCCCGGTAGAGGTACCTCGGACGTACTCGATCGCTAGCTATACGGACGAGCTTCTTCCTAGCACTGTCGATCTCGCCGTCTCACGTGCTGAGTACAAATTGTGCTCAACCTTTGCCAAGCAAGAAGAGATCTCTCGTGGGGGTGTATCGAGTAGCTTTCTCAATCCATGCCCACCATCAGATGATACGGTATCCGACGATGAGATTCTTGTCGGTGTTTCCCGGCCTCTAGCATTCCAATTGCCACTAGACTCGACAGCACCTTGTGCGTTCTTTGCCGGTGGTAGTGGTATCGCCCCTTTTCGGAGTTTCTGGCAGTATCGCCTCAGTACTAGCGGACTGTCAGGAGGCAAGAATCATCTGTACCTAGGTGTACAATCACGCGAGAAATTCTGCTTCGAGGATGAACTACGCGACTATGTCCATGCAGACTTTATGGAAGTCCATGTGGCTTTCTCAAGAGATTCTCGGGGCCTTGCTTACGATCCCCACTCGCGCGATCTTGTCGAGAGGGAAATCCCTCCCCGGTATATCGATACCCTGATCGTCGAACAGGGTTCCACTATCTCTGATCTTGTCATGTCTAAGAAGCAAGGCGGTCTAGGTGGTTATCTCTACGTGTGCGGTTCTGTCGCCGTATTCGATTCCGTGATGAACGGCATTCGCAAAGCAATATACAATCACGCCACGGCAACTATGGAAAACGTCGACGTCATTGTCAACAAGGCCTTCGCGGAGCGGCGTTTCATGCTCGATGTGTTCATGACCCCGAAGCCTCTGCCCTGCAATTTACCAACAATTCCCATGTCCCAGCTTGCTCAACACACCGGCCACCGGCCGGGAACACGGACGTGGATTGGCGTCCATGGAAGCGTATACGACGTAACAGATTTTGCCCCTATGCATCCGGGAGGCACACTAATCCTCAAGTCGAACGCCGGCGTCGACTGTTCCAAGTCATTCGACAACCTAGCACATACTAATAACCCCGAGGTGTCTAGTCTTTTGACGAAGTACTTTGTAGGACACTTGACCCCGAAGCCTGAATTCCAAGGCGGCGATCAGGAGATGTCATCATTGTACGATCTTTGGGCCGCATACCTGCGTACTACTGTCGAGACACTGGTAGCACATCAATTTGAGATGCATGAGATTCAGGGGACGTCTATAGAGACTTCGTCATCTCACGATCCCGCGGGTACCCTGAATATTTGGCAGCATGAAAGCTTGCCAAGTACGCTCGCAGTCCGTACCTTTTATGCGTACCAAAGCCGTCTTCTTCAGGGAGGGTTCGCTGCCCTCTTCGGCGAGAAGCTGCAGGAGCTCGTGCTCAAGTTGTCATTCGGTCTCGCCAATGCGAATGGTCCCGGAGCGAACACACAGCTGCCGGATGTTTTGGGAGCAGTAGCACGCGCCAAAACGAGCGCCGATGCCGTAAGTTGCACCAAGGAGGTGGCACACGTCGGCCAATTCGTATGCGGTTCCGAGAGCGCCCTCCGCTTCCAAGAACGCGGCGTCTTTGCTTACGCAGCAAAGAGCGTGGAGTTGGATATAGAATTGCTTGAGGATCTCCGCCAGGAAACGTGTGCTGGCATGGACGCATTCGACAGTATCGCAGCTACCGAAAGAATGCAGGACCCAGACTTCGACTCTAGCCGTCTGGCAGCCCTCACCACATTCCTCCTTAAGATCCTCGAGCGTATCGCCCGCCGCTTAGGCATCTTCTACGCCCAGCTTGCCCAATACTCCGTCTACAGACCTGAGCTAGAGCGTAACCCAGCCAGGGCTCGCTGGGCATTTGTGCGGCGATGCATACATGATGGAAGTCTATTTGTGATGGCGCATAAAGCTGAGACCGATGTGCTAGCAGCAGGACAGTCGTCCACTTATTACATGTCCCGCACCAATCCTCACCAGAACGTCGATTTCGACAACGTCATGTCTAAAGTCCAAGCGACATTGGGCTCAGCACATAGTCCACTGCGGATAAATGTACCACAGCAGCCACATACCCTCAACGCAGTACACCAGACCAGAGGGAGGAGCACAGGAGCCGCTAGCGCGGTCGCGACCCGTGAAAATGCTGGAGCACTCGAGGCTATGAACAACTTCGTTGAGAAGAACGGCAAGGCGATCCGAAGGCTAAGCAAAATGCCTGCCATGCCTGCGAGCTTCGAAGAGCTGCAAAGATCAATGGCAAACGCCGGGATCCACACACCCCCAGAAACAAATGAGATGATGGGCATGGGCCTGGGGATCAAGGGCCACGACATGGGCATGCACGGCAGGCTGCCCACGCCACCATCAAGTCGTGGGTCGAGCCGCTCGCCAAGCAGAGTCAGGCAGCCAAACTCGGCCGAGATGCTCCTCAGCAAACTCAACCAGACGCGCTCCCGGCAGAATTCGCTCAACAGCCGCCACAGCCACCAGTCCCAGGCACCCCTCTACCCCGTGATCGGTGCCCCGCCGACGCCGCCCATGAGCGCCGGTGGCCAACCAAAGAACGTGCAGTCGGCGCTAAGTTCCATGATGGGCCAGCTTCATACCCGCCGGCCACGCAGTGAGGCGCCAACCATGAGCCCGAACCCGTCGATGGGTTCAGGTCCGCATACACGCATGAGATCGGTCTCGAGTACAAGGAGTGTTAGTCGTGGAAGGGAAAGTGGACACATGTCTATGCAGTCTACGAACTCGCTACGTACTTTCAAGCTTAGGGGGTTAGTAGAAGAGGCTCAGAGGATTCCGCCAACTTTCTAAGGTGGCTATGCAAGGATGCGTATGTTGTATGATAGAAGGGTGTAGGGGCTTGGAAGAAAGGTCACCGCATTCGCCCCATTTAGTTCTCACGATTTTGGTTCATAGATAGGGCTCCTGGTTTTGAGCACCAATGATACATCATCACCCCATGAAACACTGCGAGGCTCATACCCATAATAGTGTGAAGGTGGTAATATAGTTGTGCATGACGCTCTACATTACCATCGGTCCAAAGTAATACTTGAAGGTTATTGGCTAGCCTAGTTCATGACGTTACACTACAATTCCCAACATACATATGCACTATGCAAGTTGGTAAAGTCAATTCAACCTCACTAAGCCAACCTCACTACGCCTACTATTATCTGTAAAAATCAAGGTTCTTCCTATGTTCCGTATTACTCATACCAAGAATTGATAGATAAATGGGGTATGTGAAAGTCGACATATTCATATTTTATCTTCGGTAAGTACTAGAGTTGAGAGGACAACTTTGCATATTGCCAATTTACTAAGATGGCTAGTCCGTGACATCTACTCCTTGGAGTTATTTCTAGTATCCTTATTTAACATTGAGACGAGACAAGTTAAAATAGCAGATAAGCTCCTTGGGGAAATGTTATCAGAAAGAAAAATTTAAAAAATAAAAATAAAAAAATAAGAAAGCCCGAAGACGAAAGCCCGAAGGCGAAAGCCCGAAGGCGAAAGCCCCAGAAGGGACGAATGCCCCAGTAGAGACTCGAACTCTGGGCCTATAGGTGAGAGGCGGACCCCTTTCCCAAGAGACCACTGCTGGGTGCTGAGATGTTTGCTCAATATGCCTTATAACCTAACGTTCCCTCCGGTAACCATTGTGAGCACTGACCTTCCTTCTGCAGAATTTAGGTAGCTATTCAAAACATTAGTCTCAGTAAAATAGACCTAGTCCAGAAATATTAAGCAAATGTTCGCTCTTAAGCTGTTGTTGGTGAAGTGTCTTGGGCTCGGGGTTGTAGTTCATCAGTATCCCAAGAACACACCCCAGCACCTACGGTATGCCTGACACATATCTACTTGATTCGTCAGTGTCTTTTTCAAAGCCTTAACTCGAGGTTGCATTGCAGATAGGCAGATGCTGAGGTAGATAACGAGGCAGATACCGAGGCAGTGCATTGAGGTAGCCTATAATTCTGAATATTTCATACTTCTTGAAGTTTCCTCCCCTGAGGGACAACATCGAGCCTTTTATTCATTCATCAGCTCATAGATTATAGTTTGATGACGCACATCAAATCGCTCTCATGGACCCATTTGCAGCTGTAGGATTCGCCTCGAACGTGCTGCAGTTTGTCGAGTTCAGTGCGAAACTCATCTACACTGCAAAGGAACTTCGAAGCAATGCAACTTCGTCAGAAAATAAAGATCATGCCACAATTGCCACTCATTTCCAGGCTCTTTCCCAAGACCTCGACACCTCTGCCAAGAAGATATTGCAAACATCTGCGACGCTTCCACCTGAAGAAAAGGTAACATAACAATATCACTGTTCTGCTTGTTTTTTCACAAGGCGTTAATTGATATTCGACTACCAGGCTATTCAACCGGTACTAGATGGATGTTGTGAGCTTGCAAAGCAGTTGCTAAAACGGCTTGAAACATGTGGCATTAAACCCAGCCAGAATGGCAGCCAACTCCACCGTGCAAAGAAAGCAATAAAGATCGTGTGGAGCAAGAAAGAGATTGATGATTACGCCAACAGGCTCGAATTCTTCAGGAGCGAAGTTACATTACACCTGACAAGTCAGATAAGAAACACTCTAATCGAACAACGAGCAGAGCAATCCACGAAGGACGATATCAAAACATTACTAAACAAGTTTCATGATCTACGCTCACCAATTGAAGATTTGAAGCACTCTATCAACGGGACATTAAAAGCTAATCATCTCGAAGTCTCGAATTCAATCAACGACTTCCGAGCCGAAAATCTCCAGTTACATGCTCAGGGTTCACATACACTCGCGAATATGGTAAAATCTCTAACGGATTACACGAAAGCCGGTTTTCAGGATGTTCGGAACTTGCAGACACAGACTCAGGAATCAGTGGCCCGAGTAGAGGTGCAGCGGTCAGAGTTTCGTGCCCTGGCAACACAACGCATTCCTTTTGCCAGCAACGGCAGTGCTTCCTTCCAAGACGTGCTTACAGAGATTTTCGATAACTATCTTGACACATTTATTGCAGGAACAAACAAGGAATATCGAGGCTTGGCTCGGTCTAGTGGGGAAATTCTCCAACAAGCTATACTATACCACCTGAGCAAGATGCAGTCCGATGCTGCGAGAACCCAGGAGAGCTCCGGATCCAAAAGAGCTGGAAAGCCCCATCATCAATCGGACAACCAGGTCCATGAATTTGATGAGACTCCTTTCGATCTTCAGAGGGGTGCAATGCAACACGGGCAAGCCTCGCATAGGTTGAACAAGCACGATATATCTATAGCTTACTTCTGCAGAAAGCAGTTTGAAACTCGTATAGGCGTCTTCACGCTCCAGATATGTCGCAAAGATATATTTACACCCTCGCAGCCAGTAATGAGCATTTTTGAGATGGGCGCACACTTCCTCCCATCGCCGGGCTGGTTTCCAGGCATTTCAGTCTCATACAAGCACACGACAGACTCGAGAGGCAATGCTCATGGCGGACCCCAATTCAAGTCGTACCGTGTTCTCAAAATGGACCATGAAGTCTGGGGTGCTATAAAAGAGGGGGATTTCTTTACAGTCCGAGATATGCTCTCGCAGAAGACCATTTCGCCATCGGATCGGAATGAAATGGGTCAGACGTTGCTCCATGTAAGTCGCAGTTTTGAGACACCCACGTACCATTCAATTCTAAAGATAAGAAGTACGCTATAGAGCATGGCTCACTACCCATTTGCGAAGCGCTGGTGCAGAAGGGTGCGGATATCAACGCGCGTGACAGGTAATGTGTTGAAAGCTAAAACTCTACCTATAGCAGCAAAGGACAATTCTGATGAATTCACCATTAGGTTAGGAAACACACCTCTAGCGCACGCCATCCTGCCTTACTTCATAGTCTTGCAGCCTTCGGGTCGAGAAATTTTCCATTTCCTCTACAGTTTGTCCAATATCGAGATCGAGGAGTTATGGCTAAATGAAACCTTACTTCAGTCCTCAATTATGTCAATAGAAACCCACATTTGCGGCATCGGGGCTTCACCATCTTGGCTTAAAAAATTCCTGCGTCAGTGGCAGTCGGTTTGCCAACTAGTGGAATTCGATTTCGACATCCCAGACTCATCGTCATTTCTGGAGAATCTTATTCGCAAGTTTGCGAATTGGGATCCGAAAGGCCCACGATCCCCTCAACTATTCGTGCGAGAAGATATGCCGACAACACCCTTCACTATGCAAGATAATGGATCCAGGAGCACGATTTTCCACGTAGCATGGGAGTTACAACTTAGTGGTATCGCCTTGGACGTGCCTGTGGCACTCGCGGGGACAATACTAGCCCAGCATCTCAAGCAAGCTAGGGAGTCTTCAGCCATCACCCGAGGTGTGACAGACCCCCTGTTACAAGAGCCTTTTCGCGGCTACAGGGTCTCCTTCGAACTGGAAAGGGCCTTGAACTTCCTGGAAGACGTTATAGAGTTAGGGATCGAAAAGCGCCCGGAGTCTATTTTTGACTGCTATGAAGAAACCACTATATTTGATGTCTTTGTGCTCGCGGGTTGGGAGGAAGAATGGAAATGTTTAGTGGAAGGGCAACTAATTGACTGGGAGTGGGCCGTAGCAGAAAACGAGAGAAGAAAACGAGTCGTCTTAGGGAAAACATCCGCTCATGAAGTCAGTGTTGGGGTAGACATCTCCGGATTACGAAAAGTAAACCGACGCGGTGGTTATGCTTATACCGAGAAAGAGAACACTGAGAAAATCAGAAGGATTAAGCCCAAGGTTGTGCGCGATAAGGGAGCAGAGAGGGTCGAGCATATACTCGGTCTATACCAAGCTGCACAATTAGCCTGGGAAATTCAACGGGCTAAGACCAATGGTTAAGGTAAACATTGAAGGGGCCTCATCAAGTCTATATTAGTCACTCGTTCGAGAAAGTCAGCAATTTCCAACTTGTTTCTTTTGGTATTCCTTTCTAGTTTTGAGTCATATCGATCATGATAGATCACAAGATCAAACCGCATAGCCTGTTCAAGGACCAAAGACTTACTACGTCCTCGTAGATGTGTATTATTACTGGTGGGCAGGGGTATCTCTTATGTCACGCGAAACACTGGCTCTGCTCCGGTACTCCAGTCGTCCTATGCGCCATAGCTGCGCGCCGGCTCGTAAGAGACTGTCTTTCCTTCGTAAGCAGGGATTTAATATAGTCTTTGCGTCCTTCGGGCGTTAAGAAATTCATCATCGTCATGTCCCCTTAGAACAGGACAAATACGATGTTCTAACTGAGGAATCTAACGTCACTTCAGGAGCTAACTGTAGTGATTGGTTTGTATTAAAGTACACATGTCTTTAAAATAGTCTTGTGTCCGAGATATTACATGAAACAATGTTCTAGAGCCTCCAAGTAGCTTTCCCAACCAAGGGGAGTCTCGTATCGTTTCTCGTGCAATCCGTTCTAACCTAGTTTTGTACAACCTGAAGCAACCGACCTGACGCCACTGACCCATTACCGACAGATCTTCAACCGCCAGACCCCGTTGTTCTAAGACCCAGAGAGCGGAGGGAAGATACCAACTATAGCAACATAGCCTCATGCTGAACTAGTAGCCGCCTTCATGGCCTTAACAGTAGCCACATCCTCCGCCGGGTCGATAGCCCCAGCCATACCCTGCTCCTGCTCCTGCGTCTCCGCAGCAGCATCGCCCGTCCCGGCCTTGCCCTCAGCGTCCTCGACCACGCCCATACCGACGATATCAATGAACTTCCAGGCCTCCACAGCACCGCTCCCACTGCGATCCAGAATCGCCGGATCGTCCAGGATGCCATCAACATCACCTACACCACCATCGACCCCATCATTCCCTCTATCCCCATCCACACCCTCCTCGCCCTCGCCCTCACCCCCAACATCCAACTTCCCCACCAACCCCCCCGCGCCCCCCTCAAGCAAATCCCCCTCCCACGTCCGCGCCACGGGCACCCCGTTGACCCGCAGTACCTGCAGCGCGGCGCGCAGGTTCAGCCGCAGCGCGCGCTCCGGGTGCTCCGACCCGAAAACCTTGCGCGTGAGCCACGGGAACAGCACGCCGAAGTCGCTCTGCGACAGGTGCGCCGACCGCTCCACGTAGAACACGTGCGGCTCGGGGAGGCGGACCCCCGAGGCGTCGTAGAAGGCGTCCGCGCTTACGCGGGGCGCGGAGGGACGGGGGGACAGCGCGCGCGCGGTCGCGTGGAGGTGCTCGCGCCAGGCGTGGAAGTCGGAGGATTCGATGGCGAGGAGGGCGCTGCCGCCGGGGGGTGTGGTTGTGGCGGCAGGTGGTGTGTTGGCAGGAGATGAGGAGGGAGGGGAAGAAGGGATAGTAGTGTGCGCATCCGCATATACAGGCAGCGGCAGATCAAAGAGCGCTTTCGTGCTCTTCGCCAGCAGCGGGAAGCACCACATATCGAGCAGAATCGTAACATTCCGCGGGGTGACCTGCTTGCAGATCGCCGACCCCGGTTTCGGCACATACAGCGGCTCGGCCATGTCCTCGAGCTCGGGGCGGCCGGCGTAGAACACGGACTTGAGGAACTGGGCGACGGACGCGGACCCGAAGCTGTGGCCCATGAAGATGACGCTCCCCGGCTCGCGCACGTGCAGGCGATCCCGGAACTGCGCGAGCGCGGGCTCCGGCGTGCTGCGGTTGAGGTTCGTGAGCGGCGAGGAGGGGCCGCCGCGATCGATGGCGAGCACGGCCTGGTGGACGAGCCCGAGCTCCCACAGGCGGATGCGCAGCTGCTCGTTGCGCAGCGCGTGCACCGCGTCCGTGGCGTCGTGCGGGATGCGGTTGTACGGGATCACGCGCCGCGTGCTGCGCACGAAGTACCGGTTCTGCTCCGACGGGATCCGGATGAAGGAGACCACGGAGCTGCCGTCGCGGTGCTCGGGGCAGATCACCACGACGCCGTGCGAGGCTAGCGATCCGACTATTTGCGAATATGCGTTGCGGCTGCCGCCGAGCCCGTGTGAGAATATCGCCGTCGGCCATCTATGATTCGAAGTGTTCGGCTCAAGCAGCGGCGCGTTCTTGATCACGGGTATCGAGGTGTAGTGGAGATGTCGCGGTAGGAAACTAGATGAGCCACCTGTCAGCCTATACATGTACACTCATGCTTTCAATCCCGCTGTCCTGGTTTGACTTACGAGACCGCATGCGCCACCAATGTCCCAACGCCCAAGAACTGGATGTACGCCGACAAGTGATCTCGCTGTGGTGCCGGCAGCCATGTTATGCGCTTGCCCTGGGCATCTGGAGTCGTCGGGTAGAATATGCGAAATTGGACCGTCTCGATGCCCGCCTCTATCGCGCTGGCGGGCGCGGGAGCCGGCGAGTCGAGCTCTGAGACGGGTATCTCGACATCGACGGTGCCGACTTTGTACGGGCCCGTGTACTCCGCGAATCCGGGCACGGGGTTCAGTCGTGATAGGAGAGAGCTCAGCTTGTCCGCGCTCGAGGGATTCGCAGGCTGCGCCATAGGTCGTTAATTGGGACTCGCTCTTGTTGGTTGGTTTATCTGTTGGCGCGGATGGATGGTACGATTCTACTTGGACATGAAATCTGATGATAGTATCGTTTCCTTGATAGATAGATGAAGAGGAGAAGACAGGCTTGCTGACGATGCGAAGTGGTGTGGTTACGAAGAAAACTCCCTAGTCAGAACCAAAAAGGCGTCTATGCGCTACACAGCCTCCCAGATCACACAGCCTCAAAGTCGCATGTGTGAAGTAGATACGGATGGTCTCGAGTTGCGTCTAGAGAATAGTAAATAAAATACATTTCGCTAGTTACTCTAGTCTCAATGATGATATATATAACGACTCGGGCAATCCGAGGCATGAAAAGTTGAACATCCGAGGGACAACTTGTTGAAAAGGAACATGGAGCCAATAGCGATTCTCAATTCCTCGCTCTCGTGACCGACTGCTTGAAGGAGACTAGCAGACTAGTCATCGTCAAAACTATGCGAAACTATCACTTTAGTTTGCCACATCTTTTCTTCTCGACCGTACCATTTGGTGTGTCTGGCCCGTTTTATCGCTACAAGTAGATAGTAAAAAGTGACTGCAGGGGACGCAGATGTTTACGAAGAGGGTCAGAGGGTTCGACAAACCCCACGGACGAACCCAATTGCGTCACCCTGCGTTTGCATGTGAAACCAGGCGGTTTTCGTAGGTGGCTTGCCACGCTTTTGTGTTCCTGACGATCCCATTGCCACAGCTTACCTAATTACTTATATATGTACAGCATGTAGGGATATTTAGGTATTGTGCTTTTCGGTACAAATAAAACAACGCCATCCGTATCTGATACTGCTCAATAAGCCGTTATGGATTGCTTCAGGTACGGGAGAAAAAATACGAATTATTTTGAATTAGATGCAAGTGTATAGGAAGTAATAGGCTATCTAAGTATCAGTACGTGAGGCAGTTAGTGAATAACGGGCAAAATGTAGCAAGTGTTAGCAACGTAATGTTGAAATACAAGGCTAACGGCGTTAGAGTTTAATTACTCGGCTATTTCAAGTATAAAAGACACGATAATTATCCTGACATGCTGTAGACACTGTTACACACACCAACACGATACTCAACATCAAGTGAGTCCTTATTACAAAAGGGGAAAGAGTACATATATCTATCCTTATTCAACCCTAAGCCATCTAGCCTAACTGATTATGTATTTGTAACAAATCCATTCAAAGTGCCAATGAACATGCCCGCTCAAATAAGTCAAGGGCGCAGACGTTCTTCCTCCCACCGAACGTCCGCGACATGCAACCTGTGATCTATCTATCCGTACATGTAATGCCTACCTAACTGATCTCACTGCCACTCGGCATCCACCTTCTCCCACCGATCCAAAAACCCCTTGAAGAACTTAACACCCAGCCCAGGATCCAGCGCCCCGCACGTGGCGCGGACGGAGTGCATGCTCAGCTGCGCCATGCCCGCATCCGCGGCCTTGACGCCCAAGGCGCTGCTGAGCATGGGGCCGACGGTGCCACCACTCCTCGAATCGTTGCGGATCTGGAAGACCTGCGGCGTGCAGCCGGCGAGCTCGCACACGCGCGTCAGGATCGCCGTCGACACGGCGTCGGTGGTCATGTGGCCGTTGCTGTCGCCGCAGATCGAGATGCCGACGTTGAGGCGCGGCGCGTGGCCCTCCAGGTAGCGCGCCAGGAAGTTCGGGTTCGCCGCGTGCGTCACGTCCGCCGAGACCAGGAACGAGCGCGCGTACGTCTGCCCGACCACGCCGGGCCCGAAGGTCTTGTTGCCGGAGCCGGAGTCGCAGAGCGCCTCGACTGTCCGCTCGATGATCAGGGGCAGGAAGTTGCCCTTCGCGCCCTGCCGGAGTAGTGAGCCAATCTCCTCGTCGTCGAAGAGCGCGACCAGCTTTATCGTCCCGTCGTCGTCGTTGGCCTCCGAGGCCAGGAGCCCCTCGAACGCTCCCCAGCTGCAGAGCTTGTCGTCGATGCGGCCGGCGAATATGAATTCTTTGTCCATGCCGCCCACTGTCGCGGGCTGGAGATCGAAAAGCTCCAACTCCCAATTGACGATCTGCGAGTGGTCCTTGATACCTAGTTGCTTGGAGATCAACTGGACGAGCCTGGGTGGCTGCGTCGCAACAAAGGATCCAGCCGGACCAAGGGGTTGAACCGGCCTCGAGTTAGAGCCAGAAATGTCAGAATTGTCGAGACCAATGATTGGTACCGCCTCAGTCTCCTTGTTGTTTTGGCCCAGCATTCCAACCCCGAAATGCGGTGCAAGCGTAGGTATACGGGCAACTAGCATGCATTAGCACAAGCAATTGAGTTACGTAGCAAATTAGAAAGGCTCACTAGGCCAGTCAAGCTTGACAAGCTTCGTCACCGTCTTGCCCGACTCGTCCCGTACAATGACTCTCCCTCCAATGCTAAGATCGCGATCCCACCAAGTCTCGTTCAGGGCACCGGCGTACGGGGCAACGCCCAGCTGCACGTACCCAGCCTTCGTCGGCTTGCTGCTGACGGGCTTTAACTTGGCGGTCAACGCATCGATGTGGCCCGCCACCATAGCCACGCCATTCCCCGGTTTGTAGGCCTTCCCGACGGTGAACGCGATGACGGAGCTTCCGTTCCGCGTGACGAAGTATTTTCCTCCGGGCCTGACCTTGCCAGCCCAGTCGTCGCGAGCGGGGAGCTTTTATGTGCAACAACAGTTAGCCAACAATGCCCCAGGCCGCGATCATCTGCTACAATGTATCGATATACTAACCTCCTCGAAGCCCACGGATGTCGCCTTGCTCGTGAAGTAGTCGACGGCGTGGAAGATGGTGGGGTTCTCCTGCAGGAAGCGGCAGAACGGCTCCGTGAACGCCTCGGGCTTCGTGGTCATGACGTTGCAGGCCGAGCACGCGCTGCGGACGTCTGTGAGCTGGAATGGCAGCGAGTCCGTATGGTGGTCTGGTATCTCGCGGTAGCAGGAATCGCACAGGGTCAGGGACGCGTTGCGGGCTAGCTCGCCCAGGATGAATGCCTTTTCGGCGGCAGACATGGCGGGTTTGATCTCGAATTCGGACGGGTTGGCGAAGCTCGATAGTCGAGGAGTGCTTGAAGCGTTGGTTGCGTTGGCTGCCGCTGTGGCTCGAAGAGACATGTTGGAACTGCGTTGGCGCAGGAAGTCGGGCGTGTGCTTGGTCATATCGATTGGTGTTGAATATTGTCGAGCTATATTAAAACAGGGTTGAAAGTAGAACACAATCAAGCTGAGTTATTAGAGGCCGGGGTAAATATGTACATAGGTGTCAATTGTCAACAGAGCTAAGCTGCCCAGGTAATAAAGCTAACGGAGGACCGATAAGGCTCCTTATCCGTGTCATTTCCGCGATTTTTCCGCATTTCCGCACTTACAACTGCATGTGATGACCTGAGTAATAATAAATAAAAGTCACTTGACCAACACAGCTCATGTGTCTATTCAGTTAATGATATACTTAGCCTGAGCATGATTATATCGTTGTAACGAGACACTGTAACTAAGATACTAACTCCTATGTTTATTTTATAAGGATTGCTCATGCATGTTTCAGCAAGATTCAAGAAACTCAATGCATTGGGTTGAGTCTTCAGTCTAACTCACTACGGAGTAATGAAATGGTTAATTAACCCTTTACTTATTGAGAGAAGTCTGAAAGAGCGCTCCTTCACTGTTATTGGTCTGTCGCTACTCAATCAGGTAACCGTTCATTTCCTGAAAGCTTGGTAACGACCCCAATACTTATGTACAGATTCTGTAAGTTGGCTTACGGAAGATGAGCGTACAGATACAACCATTAGGGGTCCAGCCTAAACACTGATACCGCTGGGATTCAACGACCGATGCTCTAATTTATCTGACATATCTCTTATAGTGGACTTTTCTCTTTTACACCCCGGGAGTGGCCTCTTTATTACTTCTATAATTCTATAGTCAGTACTGCTATATTCTATAATGGACTGTGATGGACTGTGGTAGTTGAATATTGCTATACTAGGTATAGGTATATACCCCCTTGCTGACTCGCGAAAGTTTTTTCTTCTCATTTTGATACGAACACCTTTCGAACATATGTTGAACTTACATACCTCTCGATGGAAGTTGCCCAGGCCGTCGCCAAAGTTGGCGCGAAAAACGGCGTCCTTGGCTGCTATAAGCTCGCAAGCAGTGGCGTAACGCTCGATCAGGCCATTCTCGGGGCCTCGACCCGGCTCGCGGTTGAATTGGGCGCGACGCCAGGCTCCCGAGACAACGTATCGCTTGAGGGCGTTGGTTCCCGCGTTCTCCTCCCCGATCGAGGTCTGGGCGCGGCGAGGGTTCGTGACAGCACCGGGGTGGAAGCTGCGCATGTGTCGTCGTAGGGCGGGCTGGCCGGCGAGGGCGACACCACACATGTTGACACCGTCATTCAGGAGGACCCAGCAGACTCCACCGTTCATACTGGAAAGAGCGGCTGCGGCGTTAGGCGGGCTAGCATTGTCGCCGGTGGTAATGGCAGGGACGGCGGTTCCGGCAGCCCGGGCGGCGGTTTGGCGCGCTGGGATCCAACCTGGGTTGGCGTTGGTGATCGGGCCGCAATGGTAGCCCCAGGCGGATTGGTACGGGGCGTTGTTCGCAGCGGGATTATCGAAGGTACCTGCGTTGAGCGCCATGGTTCTGAACTTCTTGTGTGGTGTATCAAGTGAACATATGGTTAAATAAAACCGTTGCGTGCAAGTCCTACTTAGCTTCGCATTCTTCTACCATCCCACCACTTACGCTTACAGGCACCACACCCTGGCTGACGCCACTACAACCCTCCCACGTGCAATGATATGGCCTCTCACGTTATCGGATAGCAAAATCGGTTCAATCAAGTAGCGCTTTACTTACTACCTCGAGGATTTGAGGGCGGAAGGGCCATTCTTACTTATAAATGTTGCTATTACCTACATAGTTGCGCAAATAAAGAATGTCTACATCTTATGTTAATTATTAGTGACCTGGGCCTATAGCGCTCCAACCTCGAGATGGATCTAGTTAGTTGCGTCGCACTTACGATCTTACAGTTGATTGCGCTCCAGCCGGTCAGAAAATTGGACAGTCTATTGATTCTCAAAAGTTTTCTCGCATTGTTTACCTTGCAGTACACACTGTTGAAAATCTGTCGTGTCGTTCTCTATCCCAATTTCTTCTCCCCACTGAGACATCTACCTGGACCAAAGGTAAGTTGCCAACCCGTCAGCAGTGTACTGTTCCTAACATTGACCAGGATCACAACCTACTTCTCGGACAAGAGATCAAGAAGTTCAGAGCTGATAGCCCAGTTGGGGCTCAGTTAGAATGGATGCACAGATGGCCGGATGCCCCATTCATCAGGTATCTCTCTTTTGCAGGGAAAGAGGCCCTCGTGGTGAATAACTTGGCCGCACATAAAGCTGTTCTCCAGACTCACGTCTATGATTTCGTCAAACCGCCGTTCTTTTCCCGCTTGGTGGGTGAGATCACAGGCGTAGGCCTATTGTTCTCGGAAGGGGAAGCTCACAAGCGTGAGCGGAGGCTCTTAGCTGGGCCTTTCTCCATCCCGAGTATGAGAAAACTTTTACCTATCTTTCAGATGAAGGCCAGGGGCCTTTCGGATGTTTTCGAGGGTGCCCTCGGAAATAAGCCTTATACATCTCTTGAAGGTAAGTTGAAAGGGACGGAGTTCCTACAACCCAACACTGATTCTTGCTGACGTTGATCAAGTCGTCGAAACATTCTCGAAATCCACTATGGAAACTATCTGCATGACAGTGCTCGGAATCGAGCAAGACACTCTGTCATCAAAGTACCCTCTGGGATTTCAGGAACTTTATAGCCGCGTGCTTCATCAAGGGCCATTAGGCCAGTTAATCAGTGTGATAAATGCCTTCGTGCCCATTCGACGTATTGTTCCCCTCGAGGCCAACTATCGGTTCATACAGGCCACCGCCGACCTCAGGACAATGTTGCGGGAGATCATCCAACAACGTGCCGCAGACTTAGCCGACGGGACGTTCAAGCGAGAAATGGGGGAGTCTAGAGACCTACTCACGTATATGTTGGAAGAAGCTCAACTGCGTCGCCAGGAGTCAGGGATAGAGGTGTGGGCAACGGACGATATTATTGGCCATGTCAGAAAACCCTCTCCGTTCACGCATCAACGCTGACAAGATATCTAGCTGCTTAACTTTACATCTGCAGGTCTGACCCCCGAAATTCACACCCAATCAACGCATCTGGGACTTATTGACCATTTCCTAGGTCACGAAAGCACAGCGACCACCATGGCATGGGCCCTCTATGTCCTGGCCACCAATCACCACCTCCAAGACCGTCTCCGATCCGAGATCCAGTCTCTACTAGAAACAAGTCCTCATCCTGACTACGACGAGATCTCCAACCTCCCCTACCTCAACAACTTCATCCGCGAAGTCCTCCGCCTCTACTCACCCTGTATGTCCTCTCCCCTCTCCCTATCTTCCCCTCCCCTCCCCTATACCACCCCCCTTCCACCTAGCCCAACCCACCCCACCCAAGCACAACCCAACTAACACCCACACGCACCCCCAGCCCTAATGTCGATCCGCTCGACCTCGCGCGACCTCACCATCGAAGGCGTCGCCATCCCCGCGGGCACGCAGATCGACATCAACATGGCGATCATGCACCGACACCCCTCCGTCTGGGGCGCCTCCGCCCCCGCCTTCGACCCGGACCGCTGGGACCGGCTCGCGGGCGACGCCGCGAGTCCGTACGCCTTCCAGGCCTTCCTGCAGGGCCCGCGCATGTGTCCCGGGCGGAACTTCGCGCTCGTGCAGGTCAAGACCGTGCTCGTGGCGTTGGTGCGTCGGTGGCGGTTCTTGGGTGTTGAGCGCTGGGGGGAGGGGAAGGGGAAGGGGAAGGGGAAGGGGGAGGGGGGCGAGCTGCTGAGTGGTGGGGAGGAGGAGGTCGGGAGGGGGGTTAGGCTCGCGAATCCGAGTCTGACGTATAGACCGGCGGATGGGTTGCTTGTGAGGTTTGAGAGGTTGTGAGGAGGCGCTGGCTAATGATAGCTCGGGGCGTGTAATGTTGACCACGAAAATATGATCTCAGCAAGTATATGGATAGTTCTCTCCTAATTCCTTCTGTAATATTCCAACTCTGGCTATTGAATCCTGCTTTGAGCATCTAGCACTCGATGATGTCATGGACTCGACGACGTGAGCCTCCATACCGGGCTGAATATAGAGAGATCAGAACTATAGCACATATTACAAGGCCCGAAGTTTCACAAGATTGAAAACGTACCTAAGTGCAACGGTTCAAGTGCTGTTGCTCAACTCTTATCTAAAGGAGTGAACTAGTCCACTTTTAAGGGGTAGTAAGACACATAGTGAAGTTTATAAGTGAAGAACTATCATATTACTTCTAGAAATATTTTGAAAGGAGGATAACCCCAATTTAGAAGTCTATATGCGCGACTGTGAAGTGATCAAGTCTTCCTACAAGCATAGGCAGACCAACAGCTCTAGTCTTATTTAGTGTGGATACACTTCTGGAAGCATGTAGCCATATCCTGAAAGAAAATAGAGTCTGGCTCTTTATCCCTTGATTGAAGTCGAAACTACGAGATTAGGCAATGTAATAGAATCGAAGGTTGTCTAAGTATATTATTTCCCCTTGAGCCAAAATATGTATGTACTAGCTCTATCTGAACCTCGCTCCGATGCGTAGATATGTGTCCCTGCGGCTGCATCTATAACGGACGACTAATTAATCATGGTTTATCCTCATCTTTACTCGAACTCCCTCTAACCAAACTCTCAACCCGCCGAACCTCCATGCGCTCCTCCAACATGCTTCCCGTCTCATCCTCGTCGTCATCGCTCGGCATCTCGTCAGCGGACTCGCCCTCGTTCTCGGCAGGCGGCTCTGGCGGGCGTCTCCGCTTCTCGAAGTCCTGCATATGCGCCTCGGCCATGATACCCCTGATGGATTTCGTCCGGCGTAACTCGGACCTCCGCCGCCTCCTGAGACCGGTTTCCACTTCAGGCACCGAGGGTGTGCGGCCCGATGCCCCAGCCTGGGTTTGCATGTGCGGCTCTACGCCGGCTTCCTCTCGGCCATACGCAGATGCTCCCACGGTGGAAACGTCGAACCCGCTAGCAACCGCTTCTTCCGTTGGCGACCTGTGCTCTTCAGCTTCTTCGCTGACATTCTCGACGAGCGGCTCGTGCTCTAGTCTATAGGGCAGTGGCACGTCTCGGCTGGCCTTGTATTGGGCTACGTTGGCGCAATGCTCGTTCTCGACACGGAAGAGCGCCCACATGCCGCGGCGCGTGACCTCAGCCAGGGAAATGACGAAAGAAGCAACGGTACTATGTTGTTTGTCGTGGGTGAAAATGGCGTAGAATATCCAGCAGAAGCGTAGGATTGGATCAAGGATCATGATCACGTAGTATACCCAGCGCCGTTTGAGACCAAGTATGTCCCGCAGGAACCGATGGCGGGTGTCAGGCTGGAAAAAGGAGAAATCCATGAAGAGATCCCAGATGGCTGAAGTGTATGTTAGATATTATTAGGGACAGGAACAAGTAGGACTTGGTTGAAACTCACAAGTATAGATGCCATTAATAGCGGAGAAGGCGACGAAAAGCCCGAGGTTAGAGTTTGTACCATTGATACGATAGAGTGACAGTGTTATAGCTGACAATATGGTCATACCATATTTGCCACCGTTAACAAGATGTGGGAAGACATTCTTGGTATCGCGATATCGGCGAATACACTGGAACAGACGCCAGATTGGTGGTAACGCACAGAAGAAGCCTAGCAGGCGGGAATTATTCGAGTTGCACTGGACGGGATCGTTCCAGTAATGTGCATAGAGGCAGAAAAACAGTTCAACGTTCTGATATATTGTTAGTCACCAAAAATGAGATGGGTACGTTACATCGTCACTTGTAACTTCGACTTACTGCTGTAGAATATGTCAAGGAGCAATACATATCGCCGAGGAAAAAATCTCGGAATTCGACGGGGTATAATCCGGCGAAGAACAATCGGTACTGTTTATTGGTCAGCAGGGATGTGATATCAGCATATAGCTATACTCACATGCGAATACATGAACCACTGACGGCTTCTATGCCACAGTATCGGCGCTGGGAGTAAGAGAATGATCAAGGTAATGCCTATTAGAATTACGGGGTAATAGAGGTATAACTCGTCGGACCCATATCTGGTGAAGTTAACCCAGAAAAACACCCCAAATAGGAGCAGAAAGAAACTTGGGAAGCTAGAGAGTTGTCTCCAGTCCAAGTTGTTTCTTGCATCAAACTCGAATATAAAGGGATAGTTGATTTTGTTGGTCGTCCATATGTAGCAATTGATACAAAATAGAAACATTAAAACCAGCATGAGAAAGTAACCGCCGTATAGCTGCAAGATGTAGCTAGTTTGTAGGCGTATTGTAGGGTCCGGGTCGTACAGGAGTTGAGCACCATATACAAGACCTTGGATGGTAAACACCACCCCTGTGCCGATAAAAAGGCCGTTTCGAAATGCGATCGCGGATTCGTCGCCTGGTCGTCGATTCAACCTACGAAGTTTCCCCGCAGCAAGCTTGTGGTTCCCCTTTTCAAAATATCTCGCGTAAAGGTCCTCGACTGCCCGTATATGACCGTCCACAATATCGCTGTTCACGAACCAGGCTTTGTTGACTTTCTCGTTCATGTAGCGGTATGGTGGTCGAGCATTGACGGCTTTGTCATACTTCTTGTTGAGCTTCCGGAAAGCAGTACGATTGAGTAGCGTATATGACTTGAGAAGTTCCAGTCCACGATAGAATTCTTCTAAGGCCATCTTTAGCTTTCGCTTCGCAGTCCTGTATGGGACATCGTGGCCGGGGGGCTTTCTGATATAATCTCTCCTGGCATCTCCTCCGATAGCGCTGAAGACGGGGGTGAGGGGCATCTTGGAAAGGGCCTTTGAATTAGCACCGGGTTTGAAGATTTTAGTTTTGATAGGATCCATCCAATTATGAGAGCTGTCATAGCCAGAAGTTGTTGCTTTGCTGTCGTCGCTGTGTCCATTTTCTCTTTCTTTGTTTCGTCTTAGATCAGCTAATTCCTGAGTACGTCGGTTCCGCATCTCGTGCAACTGCTCCCGCAGGAGAGCTAGACGGTTACCCGCCTGCTCTTCTTTCTGACGATAAAAAGTCTCGACTTTTTCCAGCTCTCCATCTAAGAAATCAAAGAACTCCTTTTCGCGTTGTCGCACGGTATCTAGTGCTTGCAGGCCGTATCCGAGCTTGCTCTCAGTTCTACCAAGTTGTTGGCCTGCTGAGAACAATCGCTTGAGTCTACCAGGTGATGGTGCGTAGTGAGACAGAGGGCTGGGTCGTGGAACAGAACTCGACTGATGACCACTAGAAGGAGGCGGTCCCATGGACGTACTACGGTGCATGGACAATCGACTCATAGATTTATGATGAAATGAGTCAACTGGCCGGTCGCTCGTCTGTGAAGGTACTCCTAACGCAGGATCTGGCAGCTCAAATTCATTGCGGCTCTCTATAATAGAGCCATAGCGCGTTTCATTGCCTGGTGAGTGAGTTAATGATTGACGTTCCGTCCACTCAGGAGCGGCTGGCCGCTGTATCCTCTGAGGCTTTTGAACCCTCCCGGGCGTAGGGCTTTCATGCGCGGGACTCGTTGGTAAAGATTCGACGTCATTCCCATCATTTTCTTGCTGACGGGCAAACGGGCCTGGAGCGACATGTGGTGGTAGGCCGGTGTTTCTTGCAGCGCCAAGAGGGGTCCCGTTTGCGCGGTTGATCGCCCTCGACACACTTTTGACATACTTCTTGCCAGCCTTGTAGTTCAAGTATTTGACCCTCCATTCTTTGACTCAAGTTAGCATCGACTTATTCCTTCGCGGACTCGGTGACTACCAACCTGGAACAAGATCCTGCTCCAGCTCTTTGGCGAATTTCATGATGTCCCAAGGCCAATTAGGCCAGAACTCGTGGTCAGTGGCTAAAGTAGTCAATCATCTCAGAGCATCTAATGGCGAGCCCGGCGTCGCGTCATAGGCCCTGAGTTCTGTTTCCTGCGTCGCGACAAGGTGAAATTCAATGATGAGAGGAAAGCGATCTATCCCAAGGACTGCAAATTTTCATTGGATGGACAGACCCATCATCTTTGTTTAAGAGGGTCCTTTCATATATTACCTAAGCAGAGTGTGGGTCACTAGTTCCATCTGATTATCGATGCAGCACAAATTGGATCTCGTGCTGTAATACGGAGCCCTTACAGTTCCATGCATTGGCACATACATGAACATAGTATATCCAATTGCCTACCTCTAGGTATGTCTGGTATGCTGTACACAGTAATTGCCTATCTGCTGTACCCCGCAAACAGGGGCGCGCTCCGAAGCTACGGCCGGAAAATATTCTCCATATGCCATAAAATAGACATCAATCATCTAAAACTATCTTAAGCAAGCTATTGGCTAGTTTTCCCGTCACAATATTACGCTAAGTTATGAAGTGTCCTAATAGCCCATAGAAACGCACGCTTATTCTACCTAGGTATGTACATGTATGCATGAATTTGAAGTGCCGGACTTCCGTTGTCGGGGTCGCCGCGTTAGGACCGTCCAATGAGAGCAAGGATGACGCAATGTATTGATATGAAGGGTGAACAATTGGATCTGAATTGTAAAAGTTGCATAGGATAACGAGACTAGAATTTGCTTAGCATTAGGAGATGTCTATACTAAACCCGGATCTTGCTTTGTACCTAACTATACCAAGCCGCAGCTCTCAACAGCATGCTTCCCAACCAACCTTAAAAGCAACCCATTCTCTACTTTGAACGAAATTTGGCATGATAATTTATGTTGAGTTCTGATTGGATTGCTGGTAATAACACATATGATGTAAAAGGGTATAAACGAGCAATATACTAAGGTTAGGCTATCAGGTATAGAATGAGGAGTCAGTAAAGTCTCCCATGAGAAATTTCTAGTCCACAAGACGTCATCCAACATAACCTATTAAAACACCGAATTAAACTCCATGTCAAAGATAAGACTCCGCTAACCTAGTAGGAACGGAGGGACATATTTGCTCGCCTTGGAGGCTATTTCAAAATAATTCCTGAAGGAATACTACACTCTCACACCAACCATTGACAATTTAGCCCTAGACTAGTTCCGATACTTTAGTTCCCATTAGTCACCGGATCTAGAGCTTTCAGCACTGATTTACCGTACCATAGCAAGAAAGGACGAGCCATATATCCTCTTTATACCTTATGTGGTTCTGCTAACATAGTATAACAATGACTGGAAGTGTAAGGTTATTGTAAGTACAGCTTCAAGTATATGGTCTTTAAGACCCAAGTGTAAACGTGATTTGTTTCACTCAAGCTGTGGTATATAGGTAAAGTCTCGACATGAAAATTCCCCAAATAATACCCAGTTATACTGGCACCTTTCAAGTGAACCGAATCAAAAGGATAAAACAAGATATATGTGAGAGACTCTTATTAATCCTTTAAAAGGGATGTATTGCACAGAAGCACAGCATCTAAATTTGTATTCAATCTTTGGCAAAACTTCTCTTATCTCTTATGTTACACTTTTAGCTCTGCTACATGGACTAAACTACCTAGGTTAGAAATTGGAGTAAATGCGACTCCATCGAAACTTACATAGTTCTTATTTGAGTATACCAGCTACATTCCCCCTCTAACCTAATACAACATCCGTTGTGAGGAGTCGCCATAGTTCTCTAACGCAATGGTCAAGGCCAACGAGCTTAGATCAAATGGACTCAATTACTTACCGAAGAATACTATTATGAACTTGTGCACTAAGATTGGTTCAGAAGGAGATAGCAAGACTGAACTATGCGGTCTATAAGGGTGTTAGGTGATTCCATTATTCCTATAAAATCATACAAATGTCTCTACTGCATTGAAACTAGATTAGAAGCCTACTGAACTGAACATTGTTTTATACGTTGAGTACCATGTACTTGGAAGTTGAGAATTCTAATATATTTGTTATCTATCTGGAAGAGTTGCCAATCTAGTTGTAAGTAACTTGGTATAACAATACCTATGGTTTTCACCGAACCCGCGGCTGTTACACGTTGTGCTAGCTGCAAATTTATTGTCTTCGAACACTATCCAGGGATACCCCAGCAGAGTTGACGGAGTGCTTGCTAGTGTCAACAATTGTCCTAACAAACACATTGAGGGCAGAATGATTACCTAGGTACCTGTGTAAGTGCAACTGGTCCGAAATTACCAATGCGCTAACCATAGCGAAACCCACCAATCTAGAAAGCTTATCAAAGCGCGTCTCAACTAGCGAGTCTTGATCAGAGACGCGTTATTCTGACGACAAGAATTCTTTTCTTCCAGATTTTCCGCAATTCCTGCTTCTATATGGAATACGTGACTCAAACCCACAGTATGTCTCATACTACGAATTCAAGTACGACTCCTCAGTCCTACGTTCCCTTACCAGTGCCAGCTGGTGGAACGACGACGCCTTTCGCCAGGTCACAGGCAGACAATGCGAGGGGTACAGAATTATACAGTAAACTAGCTGCCCTCGATCCTGAAAGAAGGTTCCCTTTAGAAATTGACCATGTGCTTGTGAAGGCTGGAATGCGGGATCCCTGCATACACGACGATATCGACCGACTATATCAACGCCGCTTATCTCCCACTCCTGCTTTGCATGGTCAACACCCAATGCAGGCGTTGGCAAATCAAGGGCCGCCGGCTCCTACCCATCCGGTCAATCAGCAGTCCCGGCCACAGCAACAGATCCAACAGCCCATCCGGCAGCCCCTCCGGCAGTCAAACCATCAGCCGATTCAGCAACCAATCGCGCGACAAGAGCGGCATGTCCAGCAACATGTCCAGACTCCAGCTCCTCGGCCTCCTGCGTCGGAGCTTTCTACGGATGACTCAGCTTCAGTTACTACCCGATCTACTTCAACCAGTGCCCAATCGGTTGAGTCCATCCGGGGTAGGTCGTCAGTACAACAGACTCGACCAGTAGCCTCCCACACAAGCCCCTCAACAGGACAGAAGAGGCGAAGACTTTCAAGCAATCCTAACCCCATGATTAATTGCACCGATGATAGTGGTAGGACGTATCAGGTCCCCCTCCTCTCAATCAGGGATCCTCTTCCCATACCACAGTGCCCTAGGCCACCAAAGTCGAAAAAGGCGTTGAGGGTTCCGCAGACACAGTCTAACACACCACAAGCTGGCCACTCCGGCAGCAACGCTCCAACAGCAGACGATCATGACGATGAGCCAGAGCCGAGGGAGAAGCCAGCGGATTACTCCAAACTGCTCGAGAACACAGAGAAGGATCTCGGCTGGTACGGCAAGTACGACAAGATGTCCGCAGCGCGCGAAGAAGCTGCTGGTATGGACGTAGCCTATAGAATCGAGAAGCTGATGGAGAAGCTCAATGGGCTGATGTATAAGCACAAGTCGTTTGCCAACCGCGCGCATATCCTCACCATCATGCGGGAGATTATCATGGCGGTGCTCAGTACAGAAGGTTCGTGCATAGGTTCCGAGGTCCGCCAGAACGCGTTCCAATATGACGACAATCTGCTATGGGCAACGGAAAAGTTGACGCCAGCACAGCGACGCAAGCTGAGGACTCTAGATGGTGGTGCATGGATCGCTAGCCTGAAGGAAGTTATCAAAGAGGCAGATGAATACTGTATCTTTGAACGCTTGCCGAGGGTTCTGGAGGTGATCAACGCTGATACTACCACTGGTAGGACTATTGGCTCTGATCATGACATTATAGTATTAGACTAGAGTACTACGCTAGATTCTATATAAAACTAATAATATGCCGTTTGTTTTCAGAGCATTACCTATGAGGCCCTATTTTCTTTCTTCCCACCAATCTTTTGTCTCTACCTTGGAAGGCACTCGAATTTTGTACGCTCATCCATCCGGAAAGCCAAGCGTGTCAGGTCATTTATGGGCAGTATTTGAAGGTATGGCATTCTGTTTCTCAAGTCATCCCTCTACTGCCATGCCGGGCTAGTTCCGGGGGGCGTTGGAAGACACCATTATAAAATCGAACTGTATTTTGATGACATGAGGCTGCCCTGAATATAGTATTATGAACTCGTCGACAGTAGGTTCCGTAAGGGCCTAAGCCTCTCCCTCTAGCCTGCATATGTTGAGGCGATTATGCGGCACTTCTGTATTTCTGACACGTCGACGAATGTCGAGCCCCCTTGAGAGAGGATCTTCCCATCGAAGAGCCCTGATTGACTATTCCTGTAAGTAATAACTATGTCATGCTGAATTATTAGCTTAATTTCAATCCTCAATAACTTCTGGGGGTCGATCGAAAATAGGGGCTGACGTCCAGATGTTGATGTGAATAAGAGCCATCCGCAAAAGAATGAACTGGAATTTTGGTTGGTACAAAGAATTTATGTATGATAACGAAAGTATGCTGCCGATTAAGAAAGAGGGAAATGTGAATGTAGAATTCGGTCTATATTCAAGCAAGCATCATCTTTGCTAACAGATTCCATGGTCGGGCCAAGACATATATTTTATTGAAGATACACGCTTCATAATCCAGGCGATGCAACTATTCTTTCTTCCCTTTTACAGGGTACGCCAATCAACCTAAACCAAGTGTAGATGATGTTATGGGCGGTGAAGCCCGTAGTCCTTGTGGCCGACGAGCACGTGGTGCCTATGGAGTGTCCGGTACAACCAATTCCGGAGATCAGGGGCCACAGCCAACACTGGAAAGTCGCTGCGTGGCTGGAGCGGCTGATGCCCGAGTGTAGTGTGCTGGTGGTGCGGACTGGCGACGATGCATATCTTAGCCGGCCCGTTTCGTTCGAGAGGCTGATTAGGGAAGGGAAGACAATTCTACCGGGTTTGGAGGAGAAGGAGCTAACTAAAGAGTTCAGCGTTGTGCGGGTAAAGATTGACGTGGCGATGCGTTTCCTGCTCGACCTGCAGGCCGAAGAGGAGATCGCCATTCCAAGCCTGCGACAGGTATCAGCCATGCTCACAGAAGAGCGTGAAAGAGCTTGCCATGCTTGGGTAGAAAGCGTGCTGCAACATGCGTCTCTCAGGGAAGTCGGGGTCAATGGGAACCGCTTTACATGGGAGGCGGTGCGGCGGATGTGGGCCGAACGAGATGCGGACATCTTTGATCATGTCGCCCAGGATGAGCCACGATTGGCACCGCTATACTCAAGGTACGGGCTGCAGTGAATTCCACGAGAATAAACTAACTTGGGAATAATGGTATCATGTTGGAACTAGGAACGACGTTTTCGAGGACGCCGCAGCGCAGGCAACACTGGAAGACCGGACTGTGCTGACGCACGGGTGCCTCGAGAGGTCATAGCCCGCACAAAGCAGGAATTCTATTCATTCAACAGGTGTTGCACGATTTTTCTGAACGCATACATTGGGGGAGCATGAGCCTACTTTTGAGACCTGGCGATGCGCTGTCGCAGTCGGCCATCCGACCAGGACTCCAAATAGCTGCTCGAACTAAAGTCAAATAAATCACAACCCTAATACGATCCTCCCTTCCATCCTTCCCGCCCTAAAGGCACAACCAAAGGACGGTGAGTGGGATAAAAAAAATCTCCGACCACTGCCAAAAAACCTCCTCTTGGGGGGTGGAAAAGGTGAGGTGACGAGGAAAATCCCTCGCGTCGGCGGCGCGGCGAAGGCCCCCTTTAAATAAGGGGGCTTATTACGGTCCGTGTGCGGGTGCTAGCCTGTTGAGTAATAGAACATATCATCTGAGCAAACTGTATTGCCTGATGCTGCTCGAGCTGTCGAGCATTTTGTCCCGGTGACATACGCCGTAGACGTTGCTGTTCGCCTGTTACCCTCCCGAATTTCTCGCTCAAATCCCCCTTTTCGCAACAATGAGCCTCACAGAGCCCTCGGGCAGTGGATCCGCCAACAGAGACGCCTACCACGCGGCGGAAGACAAGGGTCGAGCTCTCCTCGAGCAGTTCAAGTCCCACGGTGACACTAGGACTAGGACCAGCTTACAGCAATCCCAGCTCGAAGATATATATGAGCTCAATGGGGACAAATTCTGCCTGAAAGGAATGAAACGGGCTCTGGAAAACTTGAATACGGCCGTTTTGGCAGCCTGGAATGTTGATATAAATAGATTGTCGTATGTGAAAGTGTTCAGTAGACGTAAACTAATGGATGGAAATCATGTGGCCCTACTACAGGCAGATGCAAACTAAGGTACTCAACATGCGTCACACAAACATGTTAAGATACGCCCTACAGGGTACGGGCCTACGTATTACCGGCTGCTCATACATGTATACATAAAGGGCCCTGCCACCTTCCTATAGCTTCACCTTGCACTAATCAAGTCGCTATACTCATCATTACTTTGTCCCATATTGACAAAACATCGTATCAACATCTCGTTCAAAGGGGCTGCCTCGACAGTGCCAATATTCTTGGTGCATTGCCAGCCCTAGTTCAAGCTAGGTGTTTCCAATGTAAGATACCGCATTCTGAAAACTCTGCCAACGAGCGAGCTGTGATCTATGTAAGCCGCACATTGTAGCGACCTGGTTAGCGTCCGCCATACGCTAGGAACGATAATGATATCAATAATGATATCACCTTCCATACAAAGTAGCCATACTTTTGTAGCTTCTGGAAGACTACCTCGGAATTATACTTCATACTGTCTTGCAGTCTTCCAAAGTTGTCAACACCGTGGCTTCCCATCCTTTTTTGAAGAGCTGATTCGTCATCCATGGATACCAGATCAACCAAGTACACATACTATTAGGCAATCTGTTGTACTCCCAAGCAGAGCTTGCCTTACCAGCCGCAGTGCTTTCAATAGTTCGGGATGTCAATTAACTGAAGTGCATTAAGTTGATTTCTTTCAATTATATTTGGGTTAGTCTGCCCCTGTCAGGGTTGTAATCCACTCCACCCACTCCACTAGTGTCTCTAGTGGAGTGGGTGGTCCTTATCCCACCATCTAGCTGTGTGGAGTGGATCCACAGAGGGTGTATGTGGAGTGGGTGTACACCAAGTGGACGTGGATTAGCCACAAAGGGAAGGGGTATACTAGCTACAGGAGTGAGGCGTATACTAGCCACAGGAGTGAGGCGTATACTAGCCACAGGGACCTGTTAGCAATATCCCTACTTTTACTAATAATCACTAATAACAGGCCTTCTACTCCATAGTTAGTCCACCCACCCACCCACTTCCACCCACGAGAGCTTCAAGTGGACGTGGATTAGTCAGCAGCAAGGTCAGATGGAGTGGAATGGAGTGGAGTGGCTCCCACAAAGTGGCCCACGCGTGGATTAGCGTGGAGTGGATTACAACCTTGGCCCCTGTATATGCCACCTACTGTGATGCTCTCGGTGGTAAGCTGACAGTTATCCTATGCGCTATGCCAGCGTCCCTGATCACTATCGCCCGCAAGCACCCACTAATACTCCTTCTGAAGATAATTCTTCTCTGTGTCTGCCTAACCAGAGCCGGCCCGGATACCACGAGATACAGGCGCAGCGAGTAGCAAAACATCTAGAGGTGACTTTCGGGATACCTAGGTGGGTAACCACTGAATTCAAATCAAGATTTCGTAGAATTGAATTGATGGAAGCGTTGGACGCATGTTGACAGGGGCTGTCGGATCAATAATCGTTCTATTGACTATGATTGCTTTCTGTGGCCTTAAACCCATAGCTTCTAAGGCAGGTGATGAAGCGGCATTGGAACTATTCTGTGGGCATCGCAGGAAACTGTCTATGCACTATGGAGTTAGCTTAAGTATAAGGACTCTCGATCATGGTTGTATACCTCTACTAGATGCTAGATATGGTAAAGGTAGAATAAGGAGGCTGTTCCATTCGATTTCCACTGCTGGTACATATGGCTCCGTGCTATACAAATTCGTGCTAAGCAGCTTGATGGTAGGATTTTCCGAGTGGTTGCCACAGCAGATCTGGGACGGAATATGGCGTGATCACCAATCGACCAAAGTGCGTTGGAGGCTAAGCTACCATGCCAGAATGTTCAGAGTTATTAGTATCGCTGTAGATTGATATGGATTAGGACTAGAGACCTAGACTTTCTAGCATATTATAACCTAACAGTCGCGGTCAAAGTAATCCCTTATCACTTGCCACGTTATTGCCAATTCGATGGATGAAAAAAACCGGATGACCTCACTGGCACTAGTAGACAAACTTCGTCTGAATATATTTCCCCAATAGGTACCTGCTATTCTGCTACAAGGGACCCTAGTTGCCATATAACATTGCATATAACTTTAGATTTTGTGCCGATTCGCCAACATGTGCGGCCGTAGGAATAGGTGGAATACTATACCTATTAGGCGTCATATTCCCTATTATCCTAATATTACACATATAGCTCTAGAAGAATTTCTATTCCACAGCCACGAAACCCTTCTGACAGTTGTATGTATTGTGATTTGTTCAGAGTGGTAACGGGCTATGTCCGGCCTATAAATACAATGACCTTGTTCCTTTCGAGCCCGTTACCTTTAACAAGAGGGCTGCATACAACTCCTTGCTTCTAAGTCCTAGGACTGTTTAATTTGCAGAATAATCGATATAGACAAGGCTGCTGTTATATGGTAGAAGTCCTGCCACGTGAAATCCTCGACAGTCCATCCGGCCCATCAGGTTTTGGGATATGCCAGCCAGCAGGGCTTCTCCAGCATTTATAGCCATGGGAGGGAATTATAAGAATTATAATAAAGCTTTTGCAGTTATTAAATCTAGGATAGACCTTGGCTAAGTCAAGGAAGAATCACAAGCAGGTGCAGAGTTGGGAGAGGGACCAATCACCAAGTGTTCCGTAGTCGACGAACTGAGGGACCACAACTATGCCCCCTTTCGTCGATTATAGACAAACAGTAGCTAGTGAATATGGAATGTACATAGGAAGAGCACCTGCTCTGCAGCCACAAAATTTTCATTCTTTCCAAGTATAAAAACCTGCCACCCTCCCCATTTAATATTTGCACTTCCAGCTCCTAACAGCTCCACCGTCACACACCATCTGCCTTCCCATATTGCCCATCCGCATCTTCGTACATCTTCCCAAACCTACATCATCTACCTCCCCATCCCATCCCAAAACACTACCTACCTACAACCCTCTTTACTACTCCCACTCCCATCTTCTCTCCCATCTTCTCTCCCACCTTCGTATCTTCTCCAACTCTCATCGCCCCCCATCACCTATAATCAAGACCAAGCTATTGAGCATTTGTTACATGATGGATCGTGAACACATTGATGACGGTCAATACCCTCTGGTCCCGCTGGTCCCGGCTGTCCCAACTGTGCCGGCTCCGGGTCCGCGGCCTGCTCCAGATGCCCAGCCTGGTTCAGGTGAGCAACCTGGTACAGGTGTGCAGCCTGTTGCAGCGGCAACATCTCCCGACCATCAGCGACCGCGACCGCACCCTCACCCTGTTGCCACGATCCGCAATGGTCCTCTCCCCCGAGAGTACGTAACCATGTATCAGCGTGCCTTTGATGCTTCATGGAACCGCCGTAGGTCAACCCAAAGTTGTATTCTGGTTTTTCTTCCCCAGACCAGAATAGTATATTCTAACACATCCTATTCCAGTGCATCCAGAGGATCGGAGCCAATTCTGCCGCTTCTGCGGGAAGATGTACAAGACACGTGAGACTCGAAAGCAGCATGATGACGACGTTCATATCGGCAAACGCTGCCACTTTCAGCTCCATGATGGTATCTGCGGCGACGTCTTCGATACAGAGGAAGCTATAATTATGCATTTAGACAACCACCTGCTGCCTCTGACCGTGGACGAGAACGGAAAAATCGAGTGCGGATGGGTTGGTGACTGTGAGCACAACCATGGGTACTCTAGTAAGTAGCATATAGTGACACATATAACCCTTCCCTTCCCTTCCCTTCTGCTTGAAGAGCGAAACTCTTATATAATATATATTTGAAAGCTTGGTATTCTTTGAATCTACCTAAGAATATTAGATGACTAGCTGGGGAGATATATATAGAAAAATACTGACTATATGGTATAGCACAGCAACGGATGTTCCGCCACGCGCGGAAGCTGCACAAAGAGAAGGCCCTAGAAGCTGGCGACGTCGTAGAGGCATGGGTCGACGGTTCTAGCTCCGACAGCGAAGCTGATAACCCCGAAGCTGACGATATGGGCGGCGACATTCCCGGCGATGACCATGGTCCCGACGATTATCAAGATCCTCCCCCGTCCGGTGGTGTGGCCCAGGAGATTCCGGTGGCCTGATTCCGCACCAGGTAATCTTAAAGAGGGGTTCGCCTACATGGTTTTCTTTTACACAATTTGAGTTCGATTCAGCATTTCACAAAGATGCTGTCACATACACATACCGATGCTGTCACAAAGCATCACTCGATGCTGCCACAACGGGGACGATGGACGTGGGGATTGTTTTTGCGTTGTTTTTCGGAAAAAGGAGATTGCAGGGAAGAATGACCAACGAGATCAACGAGTCGTGAATCCTCCATAGCTATAGCATATGAGTCCCTCCGGGACTCATTGATAGTCAATGAATCAAGCTCCCTTGCACACACAAGTCTACAAGTCTCACAATCTCTTACAGAATACTGCTCCTGATCTCTTGTGTGGATTTATTGTAGTACGTTTCTTCCGCTTGTAGCGTCACTAGGCATAGCGAAAGCTAAGCCTTTTGGATGGCTAGTAGGAAGACGGGGCAATATTCGATGATAACACCTCCTCAAATCAATGCCTCACTGGATTGGCAATGCCTTTAAGGGATCGTAGACACCGTTGAGCTCTGGGAATTTGTATAGCGCGACCTTATGCCCTTATGGGCACCTAGGAGCAGGATATCTCCAACAGCAGTAGAGCTACTAGCGTCGGCTATTCACCTCCTCATACTAAGATGGTATTGTGCTTTAATTAGCAAAGGCCCCTAGCAACTCGTCATACTAGTGGATACATCCATTTAGATAGCAATGGTTTGTGAATAAACCAAGGTAGTTCTATAGGTATAGCTAATCGGTTATGTTCATTGACTTCACTACGCTACGTCTGTCTCTACAGCTGCCGATCTCTCAAGTAGAACGCCAGCGTGAAGTGATATTTGAAGTGTTCGATTGGCTTGTGAATAATTGAGGTAGAGTGTGGGTAGTAGCTAAGCGTAGGGCTGGGACTATTAGGATGGTGAGCGAAGATGATAGCGAGTCTGACAAGATCGATGAAGCTGACGATTATGTTTTTACTGCGCCGAGGTGTGTGACAAGTTGTGGGTAGCTTCAGTTTTGTAGGAGATTGGCGTTGAGATTAGGTATGACGGTACCTAGGGGTTATCGAGATTATCTACAGGACGTAAGCTACATATCTTTATGTGGAATCTGTACCAAGGTTTGAGTACGGAGTACTTAGTTAGAAAAGCCCCATTATTTAAGGGACCTTCTCCACTTAACTGAAGCATAGCGCCCTCTCAGCCTCTCGGTATTCCGTAGTCGTGAGGAGGCGTAACCAGCTAACGCTAGTAGAAGCGACATTGCGGCTGAGATGATTGCTTCGGCATAACAAGTTCTGCGCCTGTATACCTAAGGCAGGTAGATCTCTTTATTTATTATGCGAGACAGCAAAAAAGATTTCCCCCGATCCAAATTGGGATATATCAAAGACTATAACCCATTTACCTAGGATAAACAAAACAAAGCTAGTATATGAAGGGTTTAGCCCGCCCCTTAGAACAGCCTCAAATATTTATAGCGCACTCCACGAGGCCGCCGAAACAATTTTTTCTAGAATATCTTCCAGCTGAATTGAAATTGTGGAATCATTTTGCCCTACACATATGTACTGCATCATAGGTAGGAACGGGATTGAGAACCAGTCACGAATGACCGTCAATGGAAACTCGAATACAAAGAATGTGGTTGGTCAAGGGGTACGCGTGTTTTCAACCCCCACATTCCGCGTCAGGGAGACAGATAACCCACATCCCTATCTCTACATAGCATATCTGTAGTAGCCTTGCACATGCTGTTGTTTTGTTTCTATTAAATCACGTACTGCGTAATGCAGGGGCGAGTAAGTGGAGTCGAGAGAGAGGGCGAATTTTCGCTTACGCACTTCTTCTGCCAAGCTGTTCGTGCACTTGGGATAGCAGATGGCTTGGTCTCTACGACTGACTTATGCGAAATCTGCCATTGGCTGAGGCCCAGCGGTAGTTGCTGCAAAGCGGATGGGGGATTCGTTAGCTCAGCTGTTCGCTCCGGGGTTCTGGGGCTATGAATGCCGGGTTCTTCACGGACAATCCCTTTTCGGGCACATTGTGGGCTTTGACGTTGCTGTCGTCGTCGTTGACGGTATTAATGGACTGGTGATACACCCCTGCGCTAGGAGATGACCAGTAACATCACATCTATTGCACACGTAACCCTCGACCGCCAAGAGCTCACGATGATGAATATTGACCCACCCGCTGTCAACTGCGGAGAGTAGAGGTAGCATCATAGAGTCGATATAGTATGAGTATTGAAATGAGAGGCAATAGTATATAAGTGCCATCATGTCGAGCATTTCCTATTCTTTAAGCACCAGCATCAACAGCGTGCATTCTTTCTTTAACTTATAGAACTGTGTCGGTTCTACTCCTGTCGTTCTCAGAAACATATACTTCGCTTCACTACACCTGAACAGCAAATATGCGCTTTGCCACCTCTGTCGTCTCTGGCTTGGCCTTCCTGGCTGGTTCAGTTGTCGCCCATCCTGGCCACGATATCAGCCAGGAAATCAAGGAACGCCGTGATTATCTTTCCTCTGTCAAACGCACCAACCTCGACCACTGCGCACCCAAGCTAAAGGCTCGTGGTGTTGAGAAGCGCAACGTTCAACGTCGAGCTGCCTTGCTTGAAAAAGCACGAGCTAAGAGTACGTTCTAAAGTCCCTAGGTTCGACACAGGCATTCTCGTCAGAAGTACTAAATGAGTTACAGGAGGCTTAAACAAGAAACGTGATCTTGATTCCGTCTTAGCTACCAACCACAATTCCAGTGACCTGGGCTACACCCCAAACACTGATGCTACCACTCTCTTTACTGGCTACAACTCCTGCCTCCTAACTCCCGAAGTGACACAGGGACCTTATTGTCAGTGCTTCCATTTGCATGGACATCATCACGATTGCTAATGCGTAACATTTAGATGTTGGCGGCGAGTATGTCCGAGAAAATGTCATCGAGGACCAGGAAGGTGTCGATACCATTCTCGATTACCAGGTTATAGATATCAACACCTGCGAGCCTGTCACCGATGTCTACGTTGAGATGTGGCACTGCAACGCCACCGGCGTCTATGGTGGTATTGTCGCAAGCGGCAACGGAGACAATTCGGACGACAGCAACATCAACAACACCTGGCTCCGCGGCATCCAGAAGACCGACTCCGACGGCGTCGCTCAGTTCGAATCCATATTCCCCGGTCATTACACTAGCCGCGCCACTCATATCCACATCATGATCCACCAGAACGCCACTCTCCTCGCCAACTCCACTCTGGGCAACAACGTCAGCGCCAGCCACGTCGGCCAGGCCTTCTTCGACCAAGACCTGATCACCGCTGTCGAGCTGACGGAGCCCTACAACACCAACACACAGGAGCTCACTACGAATGCCGACGACAGTATCCTGTCCGAGGAGACCGCTACCGACGGTGTTGACCCGTTCTACGAGTATACCTATCTCGGTGATGATGTCACTGACGGCCTGTTCGCCTGGATCGCTTTCGGTATCAACGCGACCTCGTCTCAGGACATCACCCCCGCTGCTTTCTTTTATAAGGAGGGAGGCGTTTCCAACCCCAACTCCGGCAGTAGTGGCCCCGGTGGTTCCCCTCCTGGCAGTTCCAACAGCACTTCTTCTGCATCTGCATCGGCCACCGCCTAAGCGAACCATGGTGCAGAGACACGGCTATATGACAAGTCTTGTAAACTACGAGAGTAAACGGAAAAGGGAGCTATTTATTTTGGGTACACAGCGTGCATTGTTCGGTTTAGGGGGGATGGGCACATGAGGAATAGGGTATATATGCTGTCGGGTTTTATTGTACAAACTTTGAAAGAGATACCATTAGTTCAAAACATGAGATTTTCCTTATGTATACCTGCATTGTACCATACCCCATGACATTTGACATAACACAACGGCTGATTGAATTTTGACTGGTAAGAATACTTATCTAGTCAAAGTATGCTAACTAGCTTGGAGACTGTCCCCAGAATCTGCGTTAGAGGAGTAATGTGAAGTATATTACATGCAGAAACAGATTTAAGTCCCCCGCTAGTTTACGTAATAAAGACTAACATACGTTATTTGACATGTCCTACAATATTTCCGAATCCACAAAGCCATAACTACAGGTTTATCCCATGACTGTAGCAATTTGTTAATAACTAAGGAGTCACAATTGCTTCTAAAATAACCTCTCCCTTGACATAGAAAAGAACCGATAATTAACATTATATACATATATACTGCGTGCTAAGACAAAGTTTTGAACCCCGTAGGAAAGATACATACGTCTTCTCCCCCTTAACGAAGTCAGTCCATAGTTCCTCAAGCACTCCAACTTTGATGGAGACAGAAAGTAACTGGCCGCGAGAAATTGACTGCGTCTGAAACTCAGCATTTGTCATTATTGTTAGGTACGATCAAAACGTGTTGAAACATGTTGTTCTTCCTCAGGACGTCCGTAAGAAAATGAATATCCATTCAAGCCCGAGACAAATGTCAGCCTCAACCTGTGCTACTAATATTAGGTTATTTTCGGCTCATAACAGTGTTTATGACATTTAATTCAACAAGTTTGGACGTTTGGCACGGGGAGCGTAAACTGTTAGCAGCGTATGTAACAAGTCCGTTTGTTTTTACTATGACAACGTTCCCCCGCCTCTCTCTCTCTCTCTCTTTCGCTCGTTTGTGGTTAAATGCTAGTATCACAGTTTTTGTGTGTATTGTTATGGGGCTAGTGTGCCGTGGCACATATATATCGCTTGTCTTTTTCTTTTACTCTCAGATAGCACATACACAGCTCAGACGGCCTCGCCGCCGATAATAGACACATCTCTCCTTTCGATCAATCGCCGTTATAAGTGATTCTTTTGTTTCGTTGACTTGAATACCTCTGATCAGTTAAGCCATGAAGCGGCACCTCCTTTACCCCGACACCCTGTCCCAAGACAGTATAGTTGTCATTTGAACGCTGCCTTGATCGCAACCAGTAAATTGAGCGCTGTCCCTTTCTAAGTGAGCTCCTACTGTGTGAGAAGATCCTATTTATATACAAAGCGCTCGGAACAACTATTTATTCAAGCTCCATACTAGCAGTGGTAAGTAACAACTACCCCTATTGTTGCAATTAGTCAGCTGACTGGCTATGTAGTGCTATATATTACTACTCTTATCATAGACTTATTACTTTCAATAATCTACGACCAGATTTACATTGGTCTATACAATCCCCTTCATTGGTCAAGTAGTCACATATACTATAACTACCACTAACGCTCACAGCAAGGTCTCGGTGCAACAAGATGCTAACTGTTTAACGAAAATTCCAGTTTTTCTACGAGCTATTGGAAAAGATGTTAATTTTGAGACTTGCTACATTGTCTTCAGCGCTTGATCCAGTGGATGTTTGTCGTTCTTCAATTTTTACCTATGCTGTCGTAAAACCTGCTGCCCAGCGATAAACCAAACTGATTCTTTTCTCAACGGCATAGAAAATATAAAACTACCAAGATTCATCCCGAAAACCTGTCTCCCCTTACATAGTAATAGTGTTCATACTAAGTATGCACACTTGGTCACCCAGTGCTGCAGTCAGGTTCAATGCTTGGTTGGAACCAAACTGTCGGGACTAGGTTTAGATTACTATTGGCTAGGGTGCCGCACATTTTCCGCACTGTGTGCTCTGCCAACCAAACCGCTATATAATACAGTAGGTAGGCCTAAGAGGTCACATACTCACCTCATAATTCAATGCATCTCGAAGCTACATCTCCAACGATTTCGTAGATAGGAAGTAGGTACAACCCATCCCACAGAACGACGTATGATAGTCATTTCACTGTGGTGATTCAGCTGCAGTTTCCCAACCTTAGGTTCCTATTATCTTTGGGGTCCCCTAATCCCGCCTATAGAAAAGGAGAACCTAATATGGCAGCCATTTGGAATACCTCCGAGATTCGCCGAGCGGCGCTTCCAGCTGGTTGTAACGTATTTATGTACATTATTTCGCATGGATCAGATGCCGGAAATCACATCTCTTGCTACAGTTACAAGGGTGTCAGAAAGCCGTGGGGGTCTGGGGAGCTCTCCTCAATATGCAGCCCCCTAGGCACTTGTTAGACATTGTTGTTCCTTGTCGTTTACGTAGAGGGTCTGATTGTTTTTGATAACTAAATACCATGCTCGTTCTGAAAACTAGTGTCAGGTAATTTGATATCCGGCTTAGGAACATCGTATTGTGAACCAATATCTCGCCGTAGAGTTCTAGGGAGAGCTACAGCGCTATCTAGGGTCATTATCCGCTCTTGAGCATGTCGCCACAAGTATATCATAGTCCAGTGTATCACCGCTGCTGTTTCCACTTGCCCGAGGCAACTGTTGATCAAGGTGACCATGATGAGTGACTTGAGTAAGTAATTTTGTTTGAGTTTGGCCGCCGTAGCTTATCGGAATTCGTAGCCAATGCACTTCTTTATGTGATGATCACCATAGAAACCACTACATGCGTCCTTAAGTGTCCAAAGTTGTTATCTGGGACCATGCTGATTTGCTCTCCAGTATGAAGCAGAACAGCCGTGTCACTCCGACCAGTCTATTCCTCATAATATAACTACTACCTCTCCAAGAGTAAAATTCCTCCATGATCATGATCAATAGGCACGCCACAATGATTCATCTGTTGCCCAAGTTTTATATAGCTGCTGCATTGATTACGAACCTAGGAGTGGCTCATAATATATATTTCAGGTCGACGTGGCAGTCCCGTAAACACAGCCCCAACATTGGACGCAAAGCTTTTGTCCTGGCTGGTTGACATGTATAATTCTAGAATCTCACGATGCTATTTCAAACATTCTCCAAGAGTTATGACTGCCACGGTACACGATGCTTGAACGGATGAACTCATTGTTCCATCGTCTTATTCACCCATTCCGCTTTATTTATAATTATATCTAGTACTTCAACCTCAGTACTTCTGATGGTGTTGCGAGTGCCATTCTCTGGGTCACTGCTAATTTCCATCTAATCGGTTGAAATATTGAATCAGATCGGTGACTCTACAATTGCGTCCCGCTTCGCAAAGCTTCCAGGCTCAAAGTAGGTTTCTTCGTCCCTCCTAGCAAAGCTTCCTGGCTCGAAATAGTTGTCTTCGTCCCTCTTGATAAAGAGTGTGGGGCCGTCAATCACTGTATCTTGAGATAATAGTTAATTTATGAGGGTCCGACTGGAATTGCAGAGTTCTTTTTCTGTGGGAATACTCAGTATTCAACTTACTCAGTGGAAGCGCAGTAGCAATCGATACAACACTACATACTAGCAAAACAGGCTTGAAAATAAGCATATTGTGCGTTAGAGTCTGTATTGGAGAAAATGTGTTTGTAGTGATATTGATTGGATTATTTTGAGCTTGACGAAGCGTATGGTTGGATTCTGGGGAGTTTAGCTAGAAATCGAGTGGATGTAAAGACATGTTATAAACAGTTTCCTAAGTCGGGTCAATAAGTAGGAACACATAATATGCAATTATTCAAACTGAGAACAGTCGTCTAGGCCTGGACAAAGCCATTGGCCGTACCAACGTGGGGTGCCTATGCAAGAGGAAGGTGTTACAAGGGAGTACTGCACTCTTCTGTGCCATATTTCATATGAGAATATGACCACCGTCAGCTCCATAGGGAGGAGTGCCAAGATCTGCAATCGCACGATAACCCGGTCCTCTAACTTTTGCACCATCACTTGACAATCAACCGATTTTCACATCGTTTTTAGTTGCAATAACATGAGGAATGCTATACATATTAAAACTTCTCTATCCATAATGACTAGAAAGCACGAATATAAGCCCCTGACGGGTAAAGAATCAACTGAGGACATAGAACACCTTGAATCCTCACACAATCCAAACACAAAGACGGATAACACTCGACTTTCTCGGTTCAACCTGGTTCTGATACTCTTGATTATTCTTTCAATTACTTTGAATATTTTACAGTTTAGCGTGTTTACGCTTTCTGTCTCGCCTAACACTAAGAACGATAATTGGACTCTTCGGTCAAAATACGGTACGGCCTATATCCTCATGAGGGGATTGAAGAGACATTACTGATAGTCTTCTTTAGCCGGACTGAAAGAAGGCGACGTGGAGGTGTTTTGGAACCAGAGCAGTGGATACACCGACACTGATGACGACGTACGAGACCATCTTTGGGATCGCCTCGACATAGACTCAGGTATTGTTGCCGTACCTAAGTTATGGGCAAAGGAGAAAGGATTATCTGAAGGCACTACATTCCCTTGGGATACCGACAAGTCCCTCTACTTTGTGAACGCTTATCACAGTCTGCATTGCCTTGTAGGTAGCTATATTGGAATGCTTAAGCCAGTTTTATGCTAAAGATTTCTTACAGAAAAACGTATATCGAGCGTTTAGAGACTACCGATTATCCTTGCCCCCCTCGATAGAGCCCGCGCACGTTATTCACTGCTTAGACCAAATGCTTGCAGATACCTTCTGTCAAGCAGACGACACTCTTCGTGTCACGAACCGCTCAACACCTCATGTCACAGCTTCACAGCAGTTTCGTAAATGCCGTAGCTGGGACGCATTACAAGAATGGACGCTTGCTCATCCGGGCTGTTATCGCTATGGAAACCATACCTTAGAAGATAATCAGCCAAGTCAGCTTCCGAGAATGAGATTTTGTCCGGAGGGTAGTCCTGAATTAGAAAGAGTACGAGAATATTTTAGAAAGGGTAAGGATTGGAGGCCTGCAGATGAGAAGAAATGGAGTTGGTTCGACTGAGAGTAGAATGAGAGCTCCACATAAAGTTGAGCGTACTACTTATTCGGCTGCACCCTTATGGCTAGGTTAAGATGAGTACTGTTTTTGTCCTGTTTCCGGTGAATTAATAGCTAGATTCCTCTCAGGGAAAGATTTAGATAGCCTGGTACGCAAAAATATTATCACACCATTTTTATGCTCTACCCCGGTATGAAAAGTTGGTGGTCTTTTCACGTAGTACCTACCCCCTTCGCACACCCTGTGTGCCTTGCGCGGCCCCAAAATCTCCTCCACAATCAGTAATCGAAATATCAGTTAATATCAGTATCTTGCAAATTTAACTAGAAGTTACATTGTACGCCGACTGATCACGGATGGAATTCGGATCCTTCAAGCCTTGCAAGGCTAGGATTAAGTCTTAAAGCCCGATGCTGGACTAAGTATCAAAACCCGATACAGATTTAATCTATACTTGCACGTAGATACAGTATTTTCTCGCAGCCTTACACAAAGACATTTGAATCATGCATGTCCACAAGTTGCAGGCAATACCTTGCGAGAATTGATTCCAGGCATCATACATCTAAGTACGTAGGTATGTGATGCTCCCGCGCCGCTTCCATGCGCACATGCAATGCAACGCAACGCAACCTTAAGAGCCAAATAACCCCGAGAAGATATCTGCATGGTAGCATAACACCGTACGATACACCTTAGCTTCCGTTGTTTACATGATCGAATGTCATATATGTGCAAATTATCGAAGACACTGAGATAGATTCGCGTACATTACCCTAATTATTTCTCAACCTTGGTACAATATTTCAGCTATCATCCTGTAGACTTCCAAGGTGGTTTGAATGAAAGAGTACATGAAATAACTATAATATCCAATGAAATTGACATGAGGATATCCTCAATTAGGATAAACCCCCCAAAAGTATACATTCAGGCGAGACACTCATATGCGACATTTCACTGAGGCTTGGATCTAGACCTAATACTATCACATGATTTAGGTGTATTCACTCTTCGAGTTTTCGCTTGTCCCTCAGTCTCAGAGCCTGACCATATCTCATCAAGAGTAGCGGGACAGGTATGAAGGCTAGTGCAATGAAACCCAATGTCGAGTTTCCCCAGCCCAGCCCTAGCTGTCGGTACAGCGGTGGTCCCGCGAGTGGAACGAAGGTTCCACCAACGTTTCTAAACACAGCGCAACCTGCAATTGCGCTTGCGGCATATATTCCGAATGCATCAACCAAGTAACTTCGCACCGGGATTGTGGTAGATACGAGTCCCACCCCGAGAATTCCAGTTGCAATGATTGGCGCCATGGACTGAATTTGGAACTCGGCTGTCCAACCATATATGAAGAGACCAATAGGAAGAATGAACCCACCGAAGATGACGGGCGGGAGACGCTGCTCTGGTCGCATCTGACTAATTTTGGATTTTCGCCGAACCCAGAGATCAAGAGTGGCACGGCATAAGAAAACGCCAATTACACAGCCAAACCCTAAGTACGTAGAGAAAATCAGCAAGCAACGAAATGAATAGGGTCTAAGCTAGAACTCACCGAGCCCCAGAAAGCTGAGGCCGACGGCACTTGATGAAAAGTGATAAGAACTTTCGAAGACAGTTGTGATGGTTGTCATAACAAGGTAGAGATATCCGTAGACAACACCGACGTATAGAGACATAAGAAACAAGACGGGTGACGTGAAAAGTAATAGTAAGGGACGTATACAGGCAGTTTTAAGCAGTTGCAGCGCTGTATGTTCGGTTTCGTACTTGGACTTTATGTTAGGGTTATGTGTCTCTTTCCGAAGTTGCTTTGCTTTTCTCTTCAGGATCTGGACCGCATACGTTTCCCGTAACAACACGAGAAAGCATATCTCGAGAAGGCCACAAATGATAGTGATGAGCCAAAAGCACCAGCGCCATCCTAGTGCATCACCAATGTAACCTCCTATAATGGGACCAACAACAGGTCCAAGCATTGGGGCAAGTCCTACCATTGCCATTGCACTGCCTCGCTGCTCAACTGGGAAGAGATCACCCACCATGCTAGGATTGAGTGCGGTAGATACAACTGCCATCCCGTTCAAAAAGCGGAATGTTACCAGCATCTGGATATTGGTACTCAAAGCGCAAGCTGTGGAGAATACAATGAAGAGGATAGTGCCAGCGTGGTAAAAGTAGAGCCGTCCATGAAGCTCAGATAGAGGAGCAACAATGAGCGGTCCGAGAATTTCGCCTAGTTCCCAGATTGATACGATGAGAGTTCTATATGAGGTTTTCTCCTCTTTGAACTCATCCATAATCTGGGGGGCAACAGGCGCACATATAATTGTCGCGAGAGTTCTGAAGAATGGAAGGATAAGCGAACATCTTCAATTCAGGAGCAAGGAAGACTTGCACAGCAAAATCCAAAGTAGATACCATTACGATGAGAGACCATTTTAGTTTCGAAGACCAATTTTGAGGATTTGATATGTCGGATTCATCGCCAAAGTCAACAAGAACCGCTTGTCCTGAAGCAATGTACTTAGGTAATGTCGAGGGTAAATGTACTTTCTCCATTGAATTGGTGACTTCCATCGCATCGTTCAGATTGGCATCTTCAGAGGTTATCTCGATCGATTCGATCATCTTGGATATATAATGGGAAGAATCTCAATTTCAATTCTCAAGACATGCTCAAGGCAGGTCTAGGTGAAGTAGCGTGTGTCAATATGCATTGGTACATCAGTTTTACGCATCCAATGTGCTATGGTATGTTATGTAAGAAGGTAATTGGCACTGTGGTGTCTTTGATTACATGTAAGGGGTCAATTATGCTTCTTTTGGGCCTCCCTCTTCATAATCCAACCATGAATTGGACAACCAAGCCTTTCTCTCAGAGCATTAAAGTCCTCACTCGGGTTCTCTAGATGCGCATCCATATCAAGATCACCAATAACGTTAAATCCATGTTTCTCGTATGTTCTACGAGCTACTTCGGTGGATTCGACGAAAGTGTCCAGGCCTAAATCGTCTGCTTTTTCCAATCCCCATTTTAACATCAAGCTTGCGGCGCCTCGATTCCTGTGCATAGAACCAACAAAGCAATAAGATATCACTGTTGGAATCCGAATTAATTAATTAGTCCATGGAAAGAAATGTAAGCAGGACTGACGCAGATGTGGTTTGCTCATATGGCCAGGGCGATGCATTCTCAAGTCACGGATGAGCTGGTCTCCTATCTGCTTCATTGGACCTTGTAGATCTCCTATCTTAGTATCTGCATGCGGTGTCGCACTTTCTCCTAGTTATAACATACCTTCAGGCCACCAATAAGCTGTTCGCATTGGCTGCTCCACAGCGTATGGATTTGTCTCGTGAATATGCCATTGCGTCCCACCAATCACATCACCACTCGCTTCGTCGGTGACATAGATCCAGTGGCTACTGGAATCGTTCCTGTGCCATGAAAATTGGCGGGCACAGCATTCTTCCGTGGAGGAACCTTTTGTGATTTCCCATACGCCATTAAAAGGATTGCTATAAGCCTCGTGCTCTATATCGACCACCAACTTGAACTCATCCTCGTTTGTAAGCTCATGGAGCTTTAGGGTCATCGTCAATAAAATGGTGAGAGATAGGAAGGTAAGATTGAAGCAGGGAGAATTAAATTGCGAACACAAAGAAAGGGGTCTCTTTCTTTAGTCTTATATAGATTAGTTAATTGATACAAGCTGACTTTTGTGGCTTCGCTCCCTTGATACCTGGTCCGCCATGCCAGGCCTTCTAGCCACAGGTGATAGCACGCCCAATGAATGGTACGTAGAAGCGAGATGTCAATTTAGTAGTGCGGTGAGAAGCTTTACAGTCTATAGGGTGGTAGAGCTTAGTATCGTGCATAGTATACACAAAATCGAGTGCATGACGAAGGAGAAAGTTGAAAGTGTCGGTTCAAAACATAGTATCTAACTTGCCAGGCACCATCATGACAATACTAATAAATTAGAAAAAGAAAAAGAAAAAAAATTTTTATTCATACATTTTATAATCATGAATCTCGATGAATTCAAGTCGTCGAAGTTACACCTGGAAATCCTTGTCAAGAAATTTACGCACAAGGTGTTTACACCTGTGCTCACCGTGGCGCTTTGGACAGACATCCGCACTTATGACCACTTGAAGACGAGTTGCAAAATTACTACGGCTGACATGGATACTCGCACGCACTCGTCTTGCGAAGTAGACCTGGCCCGGAGAGTACTGCAGCATCGCTTTTGGGCCAATGACATACGAGTAATCAGTAAAATGTACATTTTATGGACAAGAGAATAGTTGGGTCTACTCTGAAGCAACTGACCCAACTCTGGTTCTTTATACATATGGATGCATGTCGCGGGGATATATCAGGCGTTATTGCTGCCGCGATAACGGCGTCGGTTTTGCGGCAATGCATCAGCTGGCATATCGCGCCAACAGTAAGCTAGGTACCCAATCGCTTACAGGTTCCAATGCGAGTCACAATGCATAAAAGTTCTTACTAATCTTGCTTGCTACTATCAATTGGATATATACTCTCTATACATTATGTGACGTTGGTGTTCTATGTGCAACAATCATTATGCCGCTTTCGGTCCGAGGCAGTATAATGCTGTAGTTGGGTGACCATTCAATGCAGGAACTGTAGTCTTTGAATTAGCATCTATGACCCCCATTTGACCCAGGTAGCCAGGTACTTAAGCAATGTAACATCTCCTTTCATTTATGCGAAATCTTTCCTACAGCCTATGTAGCTTTATGCATCATCCCCGGATATGATTGCAGTTAGGTACCGGACACCTGATTTTACCTGCTGCACAATTGAATTCGCTTTTCAGTCAAAGTTAACAGATGGTTAAACCCCTCTGTGCAACACTTGATTATCATATATGTATAAAACTAGAGCTGCCAGTATCGAAGTAACACCGACCTCAGTTAGGCATATCACCGCCCCATCAACTGACAAGTAGATTCACGGGAGTCACCGCCGGCAGCCTCTTTATATATCCCCGCTTTAGAAGTAATATACTTCAGTACCTAGGAGAGATACAACAAGAGAGTACCATGCTAAAGGCTAAATGAACTCTTCTGATAAGCACGTCTCTTTACAAGACAGTCCCGACAACCACGGGGCTGTGGTCAATATTGTATCTTGGTTTCTGCTTATTTGCAGTTCTCTGCTTGTTATCACCCGGATCGGGACGAAATGGGGGGTGTCAAAATCGGTCCACATGGATGATAGCATGATTGTAGGGTCACTAGTAAGTCTCATCTGTCAAAGTTACAAGATCACGTAGTATGCTGATATAGCTAGATTTTTAGTATCTCACAAACAATCGCAACATCTATTGGAGTTGCAAATGGACTGGGACAACATCTCGAAAATCTTTCAAACGACAACCTTGTAGCTTTTCAAAAGGTGCGTATGTCCTTCCCTATTCAGTATTAATACTATCAAATACTAACTTTTAAGTCTTATTACGCGGCAAATGTACTTTTCATAGCGAGTCAGGCTCTGTCGAAACTATCCGCCATATTTTTTATCAGAGTGATCTCTCCCATCACTCTCCATAGAGCCCTGTCATGGGTGCTTACCGTGGCCACGCTCGTCTGGGCATTGACATCAATCCCAATATTGCTGTTCCAGTGCAATACTCCAAAAATATGGAGTCTTCTTACGAATGACTGTATAAATCAAGGGTCTATGTGGAATTATATCAATGTGGTGAACATCTTACTTGATGTTTGTCTGATATGGTTTTCCATTACGGTAGTATGGAAACTACAGACCCGACTTAAACGCAAAGTTGTGGTCTCATCGTGCTTTGCCACCCGGATCCTGTAAGTCTCTTGGGGTGCGTATCTCGAAATTACGTACTAATAAGAAATAGAACCATTGCCGCAATTATTTGGCAGGTGCAAGAGTCCCAAAAATTACCGAACCACGAAGATGCAACGTTTAGGTACTGGTCCCTTAGCCTTTCAATGTCGTTAGCCCAAAGTCTAGGTATTATAGCAGCCTGTGCTCCATATTTAAAACCATTTCTCGACAGTCTGGAGTCAGGGTTGATTAGGAGTGATGATATTCGACGTCGTGCGAACGCTACAGGGAAGTCAATCTCTGCCTCTGGATATAGCCAAAGCCGAGAACGCGGTTCTCTCTTTACAAGCCAGTCCAGATCTACCCATGCCGCATCACACGAGTTGTCAAACCTTGGGCACGCAAGCTCTACACAGACTGCTTCAGTCACCGTTGATACAGTAAATGTTAAGGGTGATTGGGAAACTGGAAGTCACTCTAGCGAAGCAAAACTCATTAAGCAAGTCAGGACTTGGGGGGTTACACGGTCGTCAGCGCTGGAGGTAAATAGTAAGAAATAACTTAGTCGAACCAAGGTACAAAGTTTCCAGTCAAGCTTAGCCTTTTTTCCTCTTCTAATGATAATGCTGACTTTTGAGCTTTCACTTCGTTTAGTACGTATTTGCAATACCTATCATATACATAAATGAGCCGCGATGTATCTTGTAAGATTATTGGTTCCAGTGATCTAGCAAAGTGTGGGGGTAAGGTGTTGGCGAAAGCTTGACTCGACCTACCATTGATTGGAATGGGATACAATGGATAAACCCCCATCTTGTATGTTATGTTGCTGTGTTGCACCCTAATCGAACTGATTCCCGCATTATGGCCTTCATGCACAATATGACTCCTGATTTATGACACTGTGACAGGGATAATAGCCAGCCAACTGAGGTACCGAGCACTTGTTGAAATCTCACTACGGCGTGTGCAGAATGGTGCCCATCCACTGTATGCTAGTGCCGACAGCCGAAAAGATGATTGTCACATTCTTTCTCGGAAAAGTAGGGCAATCCCCACGAGTCGCGCACCATGCTGCCATAATAGGTGCATTGGGGACTTACTGCGGAGATTCTTTCTGACTTGTAGTAACACTGGATGCTGTGTTTCCCTCCCCGTCGCTGTAATGTGAACCAACACACTTTTAAGCGGGCCGAATGGCTTGGACATTGGAGAATCCTTCAAATGCATCTCTATGGCGATTCATTCTACTTGCAGTGAAGAAAGCTGGCTGTTCATGTAGCTAGTGTTCGTTGGTTACCAACCGGAAAGCATGGTTACCTATTCATCTTCGGGACCAGTCACGAATCCAGTAGGTCGCGCAAGACTACGTCGCAATGTTATGCGTTCATCCAGTATCCCAATCACTACCACTTCCACGCGTTTAGCCTTGTCGAGTATTTGTGACTACCTGTAGCATGGCCTGTCTATCTTTGACGTCGCAAGCATCCGAAAAGCATAAATCCACACATGCTAATCTTGGATGTGCCACAAAGCTTATGTGGATTGGTTGGCTTCGACTGCCGCGACCGTTGGACGTTGGCAGTAGGTACCGATGTCGCTGCATATGCGTGCGAATAACATACTTCATTATGTTACAATGTAATTTATGTGTAGTTAGAAAGTGAGAGATATTCCAGGGCTGAAGTTTTGTCCAAGGATACGCAGGCTAACGCTTCCTCTAGAGTTGTATCTCTTTCCGATAGTCCTTGTGCCGCGCATATTCAATATCTCTATTCTTACTAATAACGTATAGAATTACAACTTCTTAAAGCTTTTTATCCACCTAAACAGACGTCGAAGAAGCACAGGGAAGATGCCGAAAGACTACGAAATGGAAACTTTTAAGCGCAATGAAAATGAAGCAATATCCACTGAGCTTAACACTGAGCGGCTCCCAACTGAAACAGCAGTAAGGCGTGCACAGTTACTTGTCGAACGTGACAATCAAGTTCTTTCCCATCTTGGGAAAGTGCCTGTTCTTAAGGTGAGAACATCTACCCCTAATACTCATGGCTGATTGTTGAACTTTTGATATTTGTAGCGCAACTTTGCCTTAATGTCTATGCTTGGATTTAGCTGTACGGTGATGAACACTTGGGAGGGAGAACTTGTGTATGTCTCTTCGTCACTATGCACGTTGCTTAATAAAACCTAACTATATCCGTAGACTATTTCTGCAGTCATTCGAGAATGGCGGCTACGCAGGTGCTATTTACGGCTACATCATCGTCTGGATTGGCACCTTGTGTGTCTTTGCGAGTATGGGAGAACTAGCATCAATGTACAAAATCGTCTTTGGGAGTGGGAATCCAAAAGAGCCAATCATAACTAACGTTCCGTGTAGGGCACCAACATCGGGTGGTCAGTATCACTGGGTATATATGTTAGCACCAACCAAGTCACGGAAGTTTTTGAGTTATCTTATTGGTGTGTCCACTTCTAATATCCATATCAGAGACTCGGGCTAAGTTATATGAGGTTGGTTGACCGTCATCGGCTGGCAAGCTGCTGTCGCAGGTCTGGGCTTTCTCGCCGCCGCCCTCATTCAGGGCGTGGCTGTGATGGGCAATCCCAGCTACGAACCAATGCCTTGGCAGAAAACATTACTTCTATGGGCCTCTATCGCCTTCGCGGTGTTTGTAAACACGGTTATAAGCAGTGCTCTTCCAAAAGTGGAAGGCCTCGTCCTGATACTCCATGTTCTTGGGTTTTTCGCTATTCTTGTGCCATTGGTCTATTTGAGCCCTCATGGAAGTGCTAAGCAAGTCTTTACTGTATTTTTGAATGAAGGCGGATGGCATACACAAGGCCTGTCTTTCATGCTTGGAATGATAGCTTCCGTGTTCAACTTCCTTGGTGTGTCCTTCTTTTTCCAAACACCCTACCAGAACATAACTTGTCTGACAGAAAGAACAGGCGCAGATGGTGCTGTACATGTGAGCACACCTCTATGATCCACTCTCAAGGCTCAAGCTCGCTAATGATTTGTCATAGATGTCGGAGGAGATTCAGAACCCAGGTGTTATCGTTCCACGAGCAATGGTTTTCACTATCCTTTTGAATGGTGCTCTCGGATTTGGAATTCTTGTGGCTGTATTATTCTGTGTTGGAGACGTAGATTCCATTTTGGCGTCCCCCACCGGATTCCCCTTTATGGCAATATTCGAACAGGGTGTGGGATCAGAACGCGGTGCCCAAACCATGGCCTCAATTCTCGTAATCTTGAACCTCTGTGCGACTGTTTCTCTAGTTGCTTCAGCCTCTCGAATGACTTGGTCCTTTGCACGCGATAGAGGTCTACCAGGCTGGTTCTATATTAGTAAAGTTTGTATCGCCTAATCCATACTTGACTGCAAGACTAATATGTAACTCTAGATTGAGCGCAGAACATCAATTCCTATCATTGCAATCGCTCTTACGACAACTATCTCCTACCTTCTTGCCCTTGTTAATATAGGGTCCTCGGTAGCGTTTAATGACATTGTTTCATTGACAATCAATGGCTTGTATGGCGCGTACCTTATTGGAAATAGTCTCCTCCTCTGGCGCCGTGTAACTGGACACATCCGCCCATATAACCGGGACAATACGGAGCTAATTAACGTTTCGCATGAAACTTTATCATGGGGTCCTACACGAATTCCAGAACCGCTTGGAACTATTATAAACGCATTTGGGTGTGCTTATCTCCTCGTTATGTTGTTCTTCAGCTTTTGGCCTACTTCTATCAACCCCACAGCTAAGACTATGAACATGAGTTCTCTCATGGTGGGGGCAACAATCATTTGGTCAATTATATACTATGCTCTCTGGGCGCGGAAAGTCTATTCCGGGCCGGTCATTGAGATCAAGTAAATTATTTCTAGGTAGTTTAGAGGTTCGAACAGTCAATTCAGTGGCGTTTTGGAAGAAGGTTTAATTATTATTCTTAACGCGGGAAGTGCTCCTCATTGGTCCATGTAGGGCAGACCACATCACTGGCGCTGTATATCGTAGGTTGACAGAGGAATCAATATCTGGACACATTCAGCGACCCATCCATACAGATTGACGTTGTTAAAACGACTAGCTATGAGCCATGATCCAGTCTATTACCATCCGTCTTGCAACTCTTGCCCTTTGTCTTGAATAATACCTTTAATATTTACCGAATAGTAAGTACACTTAGAATCTATCATAGTTAATGTGTGTACAATCGTCATTAGGTGCTCCCGTGATCACTTTACATAGTAGTTATCCATTAGGACCGTAAGCGGTCTCCTTTACATGAGCTCGGGAGATCTCTTCTCAGCAAATGGCTCTCGGAACATCTATTGGCCCAGGCTCCATTTGCCCAAGACACTAGAACTAATACCCCTATTGTGCCAGAAACCGAATCCAGGATTTTCACCCATGGTTAGCGCGATTTATTTTGTTTGCAACCGTCGAAGTTTTTGATATTTCAATGTCTAGCTCCTTGATAGGTCATTAAGTTGAAGTTACCTATGAATTCCTTTTTTTTTTTTTATCAAGTCCACGACCTCGTTTTGTTCTCACATATATCCATCTATTCACTTCAACAGGTATCGCAAGAAGGTTTGGTTTGAACGTATATATTGGGGGGTGGGGGGGCTAAGCCTCTATGTAAGACCTGGAGGTGCGCTATCGTAGCCGGCCATCCCTAGGGCTTGAAACAGCTGCCTATACTTTATGCCCAAATACTGTTTATTCATTCCTTTTTTGAAGGGGGTTGATTCGAAGGACGCCGACACGCTGTCGTAGCCGGCTATCGGCGACCTTTAGTCTAAGGAGAGGTAGTATAAAAAACCTTCGACCAGAAAAACCACCCCCTCTTGGGAGGTGGAAAAGAGGTAAGGAGGAGAATCCCTTACGCGCGTCGGCGACGCGACGGAAGCCTTATAAAGGCTCTCCCGCGGCCCGTGCGCGCGTACTAGCTTGTTGGGTAATAGAACATATCATATATATATATATATCATCTCTATAGGGCTACAGCAAAGATCTACCTACGTGAGCTCTAACTCACTCTCGTGACCTTCTTCCCGTCCCAAGTTGTGCAAAGTCACCACCAGGTTGTTATACGGTTAAAAGCCTTGCAAGTTAGTCTAACGTTACAGGCATGGAAGGGGGTTGGCAGATGCCAAGCCACTAGACTCTAGAACATTTCGTGGGTCCGGATCTTGAGGCATCACATATCTGTCAGGATTCTTTGTTAGGCCTCGTGTATATAGAGGTTGGAAAACAATCTTTTAGTTAGTTTTTCATGCAAAAAGATGTTGTTTAGCTACCTCATACGTTCACCTCGTGGCATATCTGTCTTCTTTTCTCGGATTTCATTGCTTAGTTCCGCCGGTGTTTAGTGGTGTGGTCTTGTGATGACGGTAAGACTGCTGTGCCACCCTCATGTTTGAAGTAATTATTTACTTACCAGGCGCTTGGACCTTTGCGCCTAATATTTTGGAATTGACACACCGATCTTTACATTTGACACGATAGAAAGGAGGCCATTCGAAAACTCCGCCTCTTGAACATAGTGATATTTTCGCCTTGGTCTTCACCTTGTACCTGATTATAAGTTTCCATCGTAATGTCTTTCAGTGCAACCTGGACGCAGTTCTTCCCTCCTCGTGATGGCGCCCCACTGACTGAAGCCAACCTACCCAGCCAGGCCGGCAAGGTTTTCATCGTGACAGGTGGTTCCTCCGGCTTAGGTTATGAACTTCCACGTATCCTGTATGGTGCAGGCGGAAAAGTGTATATCTTGACGAGGTCAAAAGATCACGCCGAGGATGCCATTGCCCGTATACAGGCTCACTACACTGGGAGCGGGATAGAGCGGCAAGACATGACGAGAGGAAGTTTGGAGTTTATCCCAATGGACCTAACAGATTTTGTAACTATTAAGTCGGCCGTACAGAGTTTCCTCGAGCGTGAGGGGCCTGATGGACGGCTCCATGTCCTAGTCAACAACGCGGGCACTGGGGCTAGGAGCAACGCGCCCCTAACCCGTCAAGGTCACGAATACCACTTTAGCATCAACTGTCTAGGGCCATACTTACTTACGCAGCTTCTTATGCCCACTCTCATTAGAACAGCCAAAGACAGCCCTCAAGGCAGTGTTCGGGTTATCTGGGCCGCTTCTGTTCTTGTCGAACTGATGAGCCCCAATACCGGCATACGGAAGGAATTTCTACAAGATACTCAGAGTATAAAGGACCACAATGAGTTGTACGCCACATCTAAGACCGCAAACTGGTTCTTGGCCAGCGAATTAGTCCGCCGCCAGGGTAACACAGGGGTTGTCCACATAGCAGGCAATCCGGGAAACTACATCACAAACGTCTGGCGCCACATTCCACGTCTAATTTACTACATGTTCTTACCTCTCCTTCGGGATCCCGTACATGGCGCCGAGACATATCTCTGGATGGCGTTTTCAGAGTCGGTTACTATGAATGGGGCAGCCGCCGGGCGATACGCGATTTGTGATGGAAGATGGCACCCTGGGCAGAGAGCAGATATTCTCCTAGCACTGAAATCAGTCGATGAGGGGGGATCAGGGAGAGCTATTGAGTGTTTTGATTGGTGTGAGTGGAAAGTTGCCGAGTTTGTACATTAAGATCGGATATCAGTGATACAACACATGACGACTCGTACACTTTGCCCTATGTGAGATTGGGCCGTAGCATTGCTCATTATGGTGGGACATAAGCCCTAAGGACTTAATACGCAGTCATTCTATACATAGAGAAAAGAATACAGTTCATGTATTGCGTGATAATTTTATTCACGCCTAGGTGACCTGCATGGTTACGCCCAGAAGTTTGGGCCTCACAATGAGCTCCCTCCAAATTAGAGCACTCTCTCTACCTTGTTTCGCGACACACCCGCGAAAGCCCCAAAAGAAAAACGGTTGTAACATCTCAGGGGACGGTAAGTGTCATAGAAGCTGTTATCTTTGTTGCAGAGGGTAAGTCTTGCAGAGCATAGTAGCTTCCTAATAGCCACAAGTTTAAGCCTTGTCAATAGGCATTTAAAAAAAATCCTGATTCCTATAAGGCTATGAATATCACGTGATATCAATAAACCCTATGAAGTAATAGACTTGGGTTTCAAAATTATAAAAGCGATTATCTTTAGATGACAGTTATGTAGAGATCAGGGGACTTGAAATCATTGGTAGCACCAAAGAAAATGAAAATGAAAATAAAAATGTTTGTCTTCTTGAGAACTACATTCAAGGTAGGCAGTAAACAGAAAGTCGTCTATGCAGACTTAATTAAGTAGGATCTTTAACAAATTGACAGTCTCATAACCATTTCGATCTTAACTCTTGTCCTTCATACCCCTGCTCCCTTCCACAATGGGATGCCCAGAAAAGTTCAGTAGCATACCACCCGTAGCTGTCTGCATTATATTTCGCCAATGACTTGTCAAGCGAGCGGGCGTTTTCCCAGCCGTAGCCATTATCTTGGTCTTTGATCTCACCATGGTGTATGCCTCCAAGGAACCAGTCCCAGTGCCTAATACAGGTGACTCATGTAAGCCATAGGAAGAGTAGCAGCAATGTAGAGTAAGAAGTAAATGCTTTACTTACATATACTCATGGAGCAGAATGCTACCGAGAAGATACATGTCTAGTGTCATGCCTTCATCATCCCAATCTTGACAAGGATTTTCAATACCATCACGGTCAGGATAAATCCATACATCTTCAGTCAAGATAAGATTTGGTTGCTGTTCCCAAAACTTATCGAGTTCAGCCGGAGCCGATTCCTTAGGGCCATCAGGACCTGCAACGATGACGACGTTAGTCATAGTAGGGCTACCCATGTTGTCCGGGCCAAGAAGGTGGTTGAAGAGGTCGATGACAAGCTGTTTGTCTTCTAGGTTGAAGTACTTCTTGATAATTGCATCGTTAGGAACAGATGCGGCGACATACATTAGCTCGTAGGCATTATCCATGGCTCCGGAAACTGGTTCACCAGGACGAGGAAAAAGCTTGCCACCCCGATTTGGATCATTAACGTCTATGCCATTTCCTATGCTTGGATAGTTAAAATCGCGTTTCTGGATCATAGAGGTAGCATTGAGTCGGCTAGGGGAAGGTATAGCAGAAGCAGAAGAGCTAGAGACAAGAAGCCCAACACAAGCTAATGGCACGATAGCATACATCTAATTGAGGCAACGATGCTGCATAAAGCAAAAACCGAATAAGAGAATTCAATGCGAGTCCAATATGTCAGGGGGTCGGTCACAGATTGTAATATGTGCTAGACTTATCCCAGTTCAAGCAGTCTGTCTTATGGTATTGATGGAACTTGAAGTCCTTCGGCAATTACCCAGCTAATATACTTATTTTTGATTGTCAAATTGTATTATAGATCGCAATATGCATTTTGAGTCATCCATGCCAGTTCTCCTACTTAAGCATGTACGACTTACACTATGTTACATAGATCCAGTCCTCTATATACATGTATCCGGGAGCAACTCACTGACATAGTGTCGTCATAGCCCTGTCAGAAGTTACACTTAATCAAGATGGTAACATAGCAAACAAATTTCCTCTACTAGTCAGCTAGCAATCATTAAAAGACTCATCAAGTAACACATGTGGTGGTACAGGCATGTCGTTTAGGCGAATTGATTTAGTACATATTTGCATCTACTTTATGTCAGATAATCAATGAGCTTTATTTCCTACACTGACATATCGTTCACCAAACTCGGACCCGTGTCTAGCATCAATATGTGCACCCTCAATTGAGGTATAACATTCTTGCAAATAAAGATCCTGCACTGCTCGTCTGGCTCGTCATCAGGAGGTAGGCAGGTACACTCCTTAGCTGCCTTACATCTTGCCTACCCTAGGTACCTAAGGTAGGTACATGCAGGCAATTAGGTAATACATGCATGTGTACTCCAATAAATTAACTCTACATCACATGATCGTACTTCGTACCTTCTAAACCGGTATATTTGATGTTTGCAAACTGCCCCAGGTATAGACCTATTCCTGCCAGCTTCAACTACTTTCTTTGCACAACAATGGCAAGCCAAGATATACCGAGCATCTCGGCCGCTCTCAGCCTTGATCCAGCCATACATCATTTTGCTGCTGCTGAGGGGCCGCCAACTCTAAGTCTCACGATCACGTCGCACTACCCAGATCCAATCACAATCTACGCCGATGACCTTTCACCTAAGTTGATGACCAATTGCGGAGGGTTCATTATCACCGACTTGGCGGATGGCGTTGAGGTACAGCAGGCGGTGCGAAGATATTGCCGCATCCCACTGCCTAACAGGGTCACCGTCCCTATAAACGAGCCTCTATTTCATACTTTGCTTCCTAACACGCCGCTCACATTATCTGCGCCCTTTTCTCGCCCGAGAACCAACAACAGGCCCCTTCCAAGGAGCGATCCGGAGTACGAAACTGAGAGAAATCGTGTCTGCGGTGTCGACGGTCTAGAGTCAGGTCATAAGTATACACTTAGCCTCTCAGGGAACCCTAATATAACATGGCACCATATTCGCTGGTGGGAATATGGGACGAAGGAGGAAGTGCTCGGTGGGATAAAGAATGCGGGACGTGATGGGAGGGCGATACGGTACGAGCGCGGTCCACATGAACCTATACTGGTAGACATATCGGGGATAAGCCCCATCATCCTCGAGTGCAAGCCTTGATTAGCTTCAATTTTCATCCAAACTACATTTCCTCGCAGAAGGCCTATTTCAATGGAATCCTACAGAAAGAAATGCATAACTTGGCATGAATGGGGAGATGATAAAACGCTGGCTGGAGTGTTTGGTAAACAATTAGATTATTTTCTACAAATTTCTAGAATGTAGTGACAATGTTATGTCTGATCCTGAATCCCCTGCCTGCCTGCCTAGCGTCATATACCGATGCTGTTTCCATGACACTCCTTCCGCACCTGTGTACGAACTTCCAGGCTCCGGTTAGGAGGAGGCAGCGGAAGCTGATGCCATGGTTGTGCCGCGCCTGCGCATCCCACTGATACCTGGTAGGTAAGACGGGACGGAATTTTCTTCATTGATACTCTACATATACCTATAAAATGTGCATGTAGAGCTACTATGGGATAGTAGCCCACTCACAACACTATCACATATTCAGTTCTCAATTCCCCTGTGTTAAAACAGTATTTGCCTTGATTAATTTAAAAGCCTCACAACTCCTATTTCTGGCCTATCTACAGTCACTACGTTAGGATAAGTCCATCTCGACGCTATTATAATGATATTGGTCTTCCCTGGTTTAATCCTTCTTCCAGTCTGGTCTAGGCTTACCCTGGCCCTCGAGAATAATCACGGTGTTGGGATTGGCTTTGACCTGAAATACACATATGGTACGGCTGCATTAAGTTGCCCGAGTATACAGTAACTCTCTTCATGTGTTCTTCAGTCCATGATGTGTACATCTTCCGAACTCTGTTAGTGTCTATACTATGACTAATATGCCTCCAGGCCTCCTTATACGACGCCAGCACAAAGATGGAGTGATTGGCCACGTCAACAAGAGCGAAAGGCTCGTAAGGCAGCTGGCCTTCCTGATTCTGAGGATGTTGGCAGCATCAGCACGCTTGTTCAGGCATTGGAAGATGCCGGACGAGAATTCCTAGGGTTTTCGATCCATGCGGCGTCCGCTTGTGTGCCAAATTTTCCAGCCATTTACGACGAAGATCTCTACGATTCCTTTGAATATGCCAACCTCGAATATATCCAGCTCATTTCGCCGCCGTCGTATCATTGGCGCACCCTCCTCTTAGAGCCTTTTGCTATTGTCGCTGGTCACGGAATTACTTTGTGTCCTGAAGTCGAGCACCCTGAGAAGTGCTGGACAGATGGCGGCTTCGAGGACAATCATTACGTCGTCTACTACACTAAGTAAGTCTCTTTGCGGCTCACCTCCGTATCTTTGCGGCTAGACCTTACAACGGTCTCCATAGCCCAAAATATGACTTGAAGCTAGGAAGTGATTTCAGATAAAAAAACTCGGATGAGGATTACTACTGTGAAGGTGTTCGAAAGTACTGCTAGAGCCGCTGCTTAGGTGGTAGTATAGAGTATTATCGAATATCATCATTATCGGCGGGAGCTCGCATGACGGAAGTCTCAGAGAGACTCTTCATGATACCATGAAGTCGTCCTTCAAGGAATATGTAGCCTCTATCTTTGACCAGGACCCGATCTATAGTCCAGCTAAGGGGGTAGCTGAGCTGGTCCGACGGTCAATATATCTGCCTAAACCTTCAAGGCCAGAGTCATTTGGCCATGCGTCTAGATGGTCATTACACAGCTTAGAAGACAGTACGCAAAGTTCCCTGGGATTGTAGCTATTTCCAAGTTTAGGAGAGATGATACGTAGTAAATTAGCACCACTTGGTTTGACTGCGCTTATAAGCTATGTAGTGTTGGGAAATAATTGTTTGAGACAACTAGACCCTGCTCAGTACAAAATGTTTGCGGCTCAACCGTAACACACCAAGTAGAAGTAGTATATGCACACAGAAGAGGTGAGGTTGATTCGACTGTAGCGTAAACTATTTAGCCGTTCAATGTACGATCCTGTTCTACTCCCTGGTGATCGAGTGTGTGATCGAGTGTGTTATGGCAGAGGGTCTATTTTTCCCCTTTTTGGAAGAAAACTTATATAGTGTAGATTATTTTCATGTAGGATGCCTGTTGCGTTCTTTCCCGACATTTGAAAATCAAGTAATAAATCCAGGCTTCGATAATTTGGTGTTTCCAAGAAAGTGAAAGGTTATTGTCAGATTTTAGCGCAAGGCACGCTGTTAGTCAAATTCACATTTAACTTCACAAAATATCCGACCAATAGTTAAATTGGAGGTCAAAGAGTACAGAGTGGTATTTCTATATGAATATTCTACTAAACATAAATGGTTTAGCTGCCATTGAATAATTGGTGAGAAGAAACACCAATGGGTACTCAGATGTACATGTTAAGCAAGTATACCTAATTTATACAAGCATGGGGTAAGGCTGCATTATAAACCATTAGCTGTAGTAGACTTAATATAGTAGAAAAATTTAGCGAGATTGTTCTAGCTTATACGATGCTTGAGATAGCCTGAGCGTATGCTCTACAGATAAAAGGCCAAGAAAGCACACTAGCCGGCAAGGATTCAACAAAGTCACTTACCACGGACCAAGCATTTCAGCAGAGGCAGCAGCATGCAAACAAAAGAGACTACATTTTTAATGAATATCTAAATTTCAAGGAAATTGCACGGACCACCACCACAATTTCAAACAGACTATGCTTGACCTTTCTTTGCTTCCACTTTCAGGTCCCGATTGTTCCGTTCCATAAACGAATGGCTTGAACGTGCCAGCTACACATATACCAACAGTCACTGGATCATTTCTCTCATACCCAGAGTGCAAGTCCCAGGAGCCAGACATACATTCAGCCGACTTTGGGGTCTGGCTTCTGGAAGTTGACCTTCAGCAAACGGTTTGTTTCCAGAAACCTAGGTACTCCATCCTGCGACCGGGCTAACGCGGAGCAGGTACTTTTCTCAATTCAGTGTGCTCCTGGCAGCCTTACACTGATCAAGATGGTGTACTTCATGGAATTCTACGTCGATGGAGGCTGTCGCGGAAACGGCCAGCCGGGCTCCATTGGTGCCGCCGCCGCCTGCTTGAGGCAGCGGGGCGGTGGCTACGTCTATAGGGATTGTCACCTACCCAGATTCCCCGCGCCTACGAACCAGAGAGCTGAGATCACCGCTATCATCCTGGCTCTCGAATGGGCGCTGGAGCGATACAAGGAGCTGGATGGATACCCTCGTATGAATGTGAACATCCACTCTGACTCTCGATATGCTATCGGATGCATGGATAATTGGATCTACAAGTGGAGTCGGAACGGGTGGGTTAACGCATCAGGAAATGAGGTAGCGAATCGCGACCTCATTCAGAAGGCTTCTCAGTTGGATGATGACGTGTCTGACTTGGGCTCGGTCTCTTATATCTGGGTTCCGAGAGAGGAGAATGAAGATGCGGATGGACACTGCAACGACGCGCTGGACGAACAGGAATAAGGAACGACTGATATGATCTCGACAAAAGCTGGGGGATGGATAGAGCTTTAGAGAGCCCCACTGAGAAGTCAAGCATAAGGCTATGACATATGCTATTATTTCGGATACTCTGATTTTCTCTATGGTGCCTCTTGTGTTATAGGAATTTTGATCACCTATTTATTGTGTTCAGGCTGAATGTTATTCTAAACTTCTGATCTAGGAATCAAGTTGCCGTTATCATTCCAGAGCCTGATAGGTGTAAGACAGTGTGATCACAACAAGATTACGAGACATCCCCTTTTACTTCCGCCTAGCTCGCCATTTCCTTACATCGTACGGGACTCTGCGGGAGAACTGAAAAGCTTCAAGTTTCACTGCAAAATATAACTACCCAGAGAACTAGTAAGTAAAACACCAACAAACAAAATAATGATCACAGACATGTAGTTGAATGTACCTACGTGGTCTAGTCAGTATACCTATATATTATCAAGTCCCATATTGAACATTTTGTAATATTCAGCCTCTATATATTTTGTTAAGCTCTCTATTCCACATGCTGGAAAGGATTCAAAAGAAAGGGCTTCTCTCTTGACTGTGTGGGGATCAAAAACTGTAAAGAGAATGAAAAAAGGAAATATGCTTAACAACCGCATTCTAAGACAACCCTTTGACCTCTCAGCATAAGCCGCCTGTCTATCGCCTAACACCACCTATATATGCACTAACGACACTATAACAATATCCATTGACATTAATGAACGATTGGCTCCTTAGTAGAAAATAGTGATCCTGCTTGGAGAATATCATTAATAGTATCTAAGAATGTGTATAACTGTAGGCTCGTTATCCTGTTTAGCCTGTGTAATACAAGATCGACAGGTCTGTATTACGTGTATAGGTTACGTCTTAGGGCTGACAGGTTACCTTTGAAGTTACCTAAGAATTCAGCACCCCTGTCCGATGGGCTGGTTGGAACATCGGTTTAGCGGGCCTGCAGGGGAACCACTGAGCTTAATTCAACATTCGCTTTTGATTTCCAGGGCCACCAACCATCATCGCTTCCACTTGGGCTCTTGAGACCCGCATTGGATAAATTCCACTATATATAATGGCATCGCCGTCTACCACGACGCTTCCTCGTATCATCTTGTATCATCAGACAACTCACGATCCCGACGGGAATCTGGTCTCCATACTGCCCCTGATAACACAACCCGGCATCGCAGTCACGCACATTAATGTGGCTGCAATCCATATCAATGAAGACCCAGATGGCCTAACACTCAACGACCACGCTCCGTCAGACCCGCGATATATATCGCTATGGGCTGAACTGCGCGTTGCCCAAGCTAGCGGGATCAAGGTCTGTGGCATGTTAGGCGGGGCAGCCAAGGGTTCCTATACTCGGCTAGACCAAGACCAGACGACCTTCGACAAGTACTACGGCCCAGTGTATGATCTTATTCGCGAGAGAGGCCTCAACGGCCTCGATCTAGATGTCGAGGAAGAGATGTCGTTGGCCGGTATCATTCGCCTCATTGATAGACTGAGAGCTGATTTCGGACCCGACTTCATCATCACACTCGCGCCTGTTGCAGCGGCTCTTCTTGATGCACGGCACAATCTCAGCGGCTTTGACTATGAGGCGCTCGAAGTCATGCGGGGGAAGCAGATCGCTTGGTACAATGCCCAGTTCTACTGTGGATGGGGCGATGCAACCACGCCGCTCATGTACGAGATGTGTGTGGCGCGGGGTTGGGCGCCTGAGAAGCTTGTACTTGGGCTTGTGACAACGCCCGATAATGGCGCCGGCTGGGTTCCTTTACAAGTCCTTAGGTTGACTCTAGCGGTCCTAACGCGCCAGTTCTCGAAGTTCGGGGGCGTTATGGGCTGGGAATACTTCAATGGACTGCCCGGAGGCAAGGAACGGCCGTGGGAGTGGGCTCAGCATTTAACAGGATATCTAGGGGCCACCAAGACGGCAAACGTACCGGATACTAAGGCACAGGGCCCATCTGTGACAGAGACGGACCCAGATGCAGAGAACGAGGCGCATATCGAGGTTCCCGGGAACTTCGATTACTACTCTGATGGTTTAGCTGAAGATACCGATTAATCACAAGAAACTCTGAAATCGAAAAAGTGATCGAATATACCCCATGCGCCAAAAGGTGCTTTGAAATCTCAGGAAACCCAGTCTCGCGTATATTGCATGCATGACCAAGAGAGAGTAATGCTACAACTGTTAGCAGATATCAGAGGCTTCAGATCCATGTCACCTGATTTAAAAAGGACCTGGCTGATTCAAAAGAAAACCTAGAATCTCACTATGCAGAACTGCAGGTCAATATTATTGTGGTGTATTTCAGGGACAGTATGCTAAACATACTGCTGGGGGCTCCATGACAAAAGTCATTAGATCAGATGAAATAGTCTACTGGTGACAGCCAGAAGTCGATCTCATATTGTGTAGCTATGTCACACCTTGATGGTGAACCTTGTTTGCTTACAATGAGTCGACACATAATAAGTTCAACTGCCACGTTGACTTTGAGAACAACTTAAATAATCGTCTCATTAGAAAAGGTTCACGTTGACCAGGATAAGGCTTGTGAGGTATTCACTTGTTTTCACAAATGTACACCTTAGGCTTTGGACTTGCTGCCATGGGAACTGCCTGCATCGGGCTCATTATCGATACTCGAGTTCTCACAAATCGGTGTCCCTGAGATTGCATCTTTGACTATTCTTCCTGCACGTCCCTTCCTGATACCCTTTAAACACATCACGCAACACTCATACAGCACGCGTCTACTGTATTTACTCATCCCCTGACAATAGCAAATAATTGTTGCGCTTCCGTCACATCGCATCAATTATTTATCTTCGTTACATCACGCGCGCGACCGTAATCCTATCGTACTTTCCATACCTTGTACCCATCTGGCGTTCAGAAGCACCAACATCATGGGCGACCGAGCCATCACTCCCGGTGAGGTCGAAGAGCCTAAGCACCTAGAGGAAAAGAAGGAATCTGTCGAAGAGCAAGTCCAGACTATCCAGTCAGTCAAGAAGCGCAACATGTGGCGTCGCGTCACCGATAAGGTTCCCGATGCTATCAAGGCTATGAATACGAAGAAGGTAAGTCAACAACCCCGACGCGTCCCTGACATGGTCGCGACCGCGATCCGCGACCGCGACGAAGGTAACTAACACAGACCCGAGAAGGTCGAGGGTGATAAGCCCGAAGAGGGAATCGCGAAGGAGGATGACCTGATCGAGAGCGGCCGCAAGTCGAGCCTCAGCGAGCGCTGGAAACTGCGCAAGGAATCTCTGGGCTCGCTCCGATTCCCCAAGAAATCCAGCAAGCCCAAGCAGAAGGATCCCCTGCACCAGTGGATGGTCGACCACTCCGGCGGCACCCTGAAGGAGAAGCGATACGCCGGCGGCTGGGCAAGCGTTTTCAAGTGAGCACGGGTCTGGTGGACAACATGAGATCTTACGATCATCGGATGAGCAACACGACAGAGTTTGGCATACATTTGCACCGATGCCTCCTTTAAAATGACCAAGGATGCCCCTGTATCACGAAACCTAATTGACGGCCACCGAAAATAAGGATTTTCAGGCAGGCTTCATTGAGCAAGAAAACTGTTTATGGTATGTTGAGCTTATACAATACCTACGAGCGCTTCAACTAATCAAATATCACAGTGGAAAGTATTCCAGTTGGGATTACTAGTACATGTCTGAGGAAGTCTAATACCCACATCGTCTCCTCGCGGGCCCCCTATACTTCCAGCAGGGATTCTCGGTACTGCCTTGTCTCAATTACACCCTCTTCGCAAAAGAGTATATATGATGAATGAGTCAATGAGGCACTTGTAATGATTTCGGTTAATGGCATTTGCGGTATAAGGTATTTTTACCACCCCATATCCAATCAACTCCCTCCTAAGACCTGAAGCGCTGACACAATTTCATATAGCAAGGGAAAAGATTGTGTATGAGTCACGAATGTTCTGAGTGTGAAGCTAGCCATGCAGCTCTACAGATAGTAATACATTTGCACATACGTTTTCCTCAGTGTTCCATGAATCATATCTTGAATTGCCGCACTTATAATTTGCCAAATACAGCACCATGCTAATGTCTGCTTGTATCTCAGTCGATCATGTCCCTCATGTGACAGATGACTTTCCATCGAGCCTGATTTGCCATTACACGATATTATGGTAGTAAGATGTGTAGGCCTCGGAGAGAAACATGCCATAGGCAAGCCACGACTTTCGTTCCCTGACCCCATAGTGCAAGGTCTCCTAGACCTCAATAAACAATGATGCCGCATAAAGTCTAAACCCCCAAACTCCACGCATAGCCATAAGAACAGCAAACCCGTCCCATAGGTATATAATGCAAGTAGAACCGCGAATCAAACCACAGCAAAGCCAAACTCCCTCCCTACCTCGCTCATCTCATCCCGAACGCGCGATCCAGCTCCTCCCCCTGATCCACAGCCATCTCACTAACGGCAGGCCTCTCCATAATACTCATCTCCGCGAGCTGCTGGGCCGCGACCTCGACCTCGGCGCCCGAGGCCTTGCGCTCGGGCTGCAGCAGGCGGGCCTCGCTGTCGAGCCAGCCGGGCGCGACGCGGCGCTTCTCGGCGAGCTCGCGCGCGCGGATGCGGTCCTCGAGCTCGCGCAGCTCGCGCTCGGCGTCCTCCTGCATCTTGGCGATGTAGGACTGCAGCGCGTGGCACGAGGCGATGATGTCGTCCGGGTGCGCCGCGTGCCCCGACGGCGAGACCACGTACTTGGGCTTCTCGTCCGTCGCGCCCGTGATCCCCGTCGCGGGCGGGGGTAGTGTTGATGGCATGCTCTTGTAGGTGTAGGGCAGCGTGGCCGCCGTGGGCAGCGAGATGAAGGGTGATACTGTTAGCGGGACTTGCGCTAGTAGTGGGTGCGTGCCTGTGTCGACGTTAGTGGTGAGAGGGTGGAGGGGTGGAGGGGTGGGGATGGGATGTCTGCTTACGATCGTCGCGCATGGTGGTTATTGCAGATAAATGATTCGTTGCTGCGTTAGATTTATAAATTTAAGAGCCAGGTATTTCCTTCTTGGTGCAATCGCAATGGAAGGCGCAATTGACTTATATACTTGTTAATAGTGGAAAGTACAGTTTAGGAGTTGGTTGAAGTCAGTCGCAGCTGCCACAGTGGGTCCAGTTATTAGCCAGTAAACGTCCAGTGGCAGGCAGGCAGGCAGGCAGGCAGGGTACTTATAGGTAGGTGGTAGGGTAGCAGATAACGATAAGATAGGCCGATAAGCCCCATGGTTCAGCTATTATTTTTAGCTGCCATCTAGTTCTGCCATCTAGTTCTGCTAGTCAAAGCTACAATAGCTTAGTCAAGCTCACCCAAGCTTCCTATTTACTCATTCTGCATTTCCAACTGTCACTATACGATATCAATCCCCGTTATCTTTCGTCTTTCGAGTGGCTCCGTCATGTTGCCCACGGTCATTAAGACGTGCCCTTCGGCAGACAATGACTTCCAGCCCTTGAGTGAGTACGAAGCTCAAACGCCCGACACCTTCTTCGACGGAAAGCCGATCCTATACTATCACGACGAAAACATCAAGGCATGGGTATCTACGGAGCAACATAAGCACCTTCATTTCTTTTCGCATGATTCCGATGGCAACGCAGTTCTACCGCCTAGTCCGCCGGAGTGCTATGCCCTCGAGAATAGCTGGGGACAGCACTTGTGCGAAGAGGAGCGCGTCGAGGTGTTCGTCGCATCCAAGTACGCACACCCCTGGGTTCCCGTCATGAATACTACGTACTAAAAGCTCTGTCTAGCAAGTTGATCCTTTTCTCGCATAACAGTAGCACTGGTATCGAGATACCCTACCCAGCCATTTCCCTCCACGCCATCAAGAACTTCCGCCATCTCGAGAAGCCCGACGACCCTACGTTCAAGTTTATTGGAGTGTACATGCAGCTCGAGCTCTCTGATGCGGGTGCAGAGGACGATGAGAGCTTCGATCCGGTCGAGCTTACCCTCGTTCCGCACAAAGGCATGCCATTAGGGAACCCTGCTCAAGAGGGCCCGACTATCGACCTTCTAAACGCGGAACGCACGAATGCGCTGTTCAACCAGATCTCCGCGTGCTCGAACCTGCATCCCGATCCTCAAAACGAGGAAGAGGATGACGACGACGATGATGGATTCGACCGAATAATCTTCGAGGGAGGTGTCGAGCAAGAGGCGTTAGATGGTCTACCTGGTGTCATGAGAGGCGACAGCAGTGGTGGTCTGCCACCGCCGATGCCGGGGAGCTCTGGCTGGATTACTGCTGACAATGTACATGAGTTCTTTGACGAAGACGGCAACTGGATCGAAGAGGGCGGTGTCAGTGGTGAGCTTGGAGATGGCGCAGGTCGTGTCCGAGCGCGTAACGAAGTGGACGAGGAAAAGAACGGCCTAGAAGATGGCGATGATAGCGAATCGAAGCGGGCAAGAACCGAGTAAATTTAGAGGTCAGTCGAATGTTCGACCTCACGGGTACGAATATTGCAACGGCCGAAATCTCTGGAGGATAATCTTCATTGCTCGTGGCTGTCTCGCACAGTCAAAGCATATGTATTGCTATTGCAATCGGACGAAATCGTCCAGTGGCATCCGTGCCACCATATTAGTCCTATGATCTCAATTTGTAGCTAATACATTGGTGAGTTCGGTCTGCTCTGCGTTACACGGAACACAATCTAACACAAGATCTGCTCAGTTATGATACCCAGAAGCCTAGTGTGCTGAAATAGACTTGGTCTATTTATCATATGTGCTCTTATAATGAAGGACCCAGGTGGTACTTATTGTAGTATCCTGGGGTATGTACCTAAGTATTAACCGGGTACATGTAAGGCTTATATATTATAATGAGACTACTGACAATCACCAAGCCGGCATGGCGAGGGAGTTGGAATTTCTGTTGCGGCCTCCTCATTGAGTGGCTCATGGGGGCGTTACACGACTGCGCAGACGGCAGGGGCAGATTTACGACGAAAAGATTAGCCTTGGGGTGAACTTTTTTGTCCCATATTCAAAGGTTCTGCGTTCAAACTGGGTATCAGGATACTTTTTTTCCTTTTCATTTTTGATAACCAACATTTTGATTTGCTAAGACGCTCTCATGCGTACACTCCGAGTGATGTCAGGTTATTGAAGGGGTACCCAATACCACCAAGAAACACATGATCATTGGGAAACTTGGCCCATACACATAATGTTGTTCGGTCACAGTCTACGACATAATCACACCACAATACTGCGTTAATCCAGCCCAACCCAATGTCATGTAAGTATACGCTCAGGCGCAAAAGGTATTACTAACTAGCAAACTGTCTAACTACACTGGAGAAGCAAAAAACACTGACTAACTACATCCATTACCTACAACCTCGACAACGGCGAACCGGAATCCCGCCTCCGCGGCGACGTACTCCTTAGGAACCCCTTCTCGTCATACAGCCCCAGACTCTCGATGCTCGCTCGCGCAATCGCCTCTTCCTCACGCACCAGCTTCGCCGCGTGCGTCACGAGGAGCGGCCCCTTCAGCGCGCCGTCCTCAGTATTCCCACCATTACCACTCCCCTCCTTCAGCCCAACATTCCCACCGCTACCCTCCCTTAGCACTACCCTCGCCAGCTCCGCGCCCGCCCCCGCGCCCACCACCGTGCCCCGCCGCGACCTCCCCACGCCGCCCCGGCGCAGCGGACTCCCACTTGCCGCGCCCTTCTTCCCGGGGCTATGGCTATCCCGCGTACTGCTACCCCTAGGTGGAGAGGGAGAAGGCGTGCCCAGGGCGAGGTAATTCCGCGCCCCGCCGCCCTTCTTCCCCGGGCTGAACCCGCCGCCCCGCAGCGCGGGGAGCGTCGGGCTCTCGGCCGCCGTCGCCGTGCTGTACCCGCTCACGGCGCTGACGGCGCTGTTCATGCGGCGCAGCTCCGCGACCGCCGTCGCTGTCGTTAGGTGTGTGTTGTTGCCGTTGCCATTGCTTTTGATGCTGGTGTTGGTATTGGGGTGGGCGTGCTTGAGCGGCCCCAGCTCGTCTTGGTCCTGCGAGTACACCGAGCCGGCGGAGAGGGTACTACTGCGGCGGCGGTGGGAGGGCGGTGCGCGCACGACAGGGATCGAGAATTTGGGGCTGCGGTTAGTCTCCATCTTCCGCGCGGACGGCTCCACCGATTTCCCACCGATGTGGGAAGTGGGGTCGCGGAACCCGACCCGCGACTCCCGCCCCGAGGGCGACGCCGTCGGCACCGTGATCAGCGTCGCTGTGCTGCTACTGCCCGTCTCGGTCTCCGCCCGTGCGTCGTGGTAGCTGTAGCTATCATACACGGACGACAGCCCCGCCTCCGAGACCGCGGGGCTGGGCACCCTCTCGATAGCGAGGCCGTCGCCGCCCAGCGTCGGCGAGCTGGCCGCGGCGCGCAACGACTGCGGCGGCGGGAGGACTACGCGCCGGTGTGTCGGCGATGGCGTGGGCGTCTTCTCGCTCACGTGCACCACGGGTGTCGGCGTCTTGAACTGGTCGGCGGGGAGCGGGGAGAAGAGCTTTGAGAGGCGCGGCTGCGGCGAGGGCGTCTTGGCCACGAAGGGGTCGTCGTCGTGTTGGTCCAGCGCGTGGATCGTGAAGGAGAGGCGGGTGTTGGGGAGTTCCGAGGGGGTTTTGCGGTCGGCTGGGGGTGCAGAGGGCAGAGTGCGTGGTGCGAGCGGGACGATCTCGCCTAGTGTTCCCTTGCGCGTTCGTTGGGGACTACGACTCTGTCCGTGTTCGAGGGGTTGTTGTTGGGAGGGTTGGCTCTCTCTGTTAGAGGTTCGGCGTCTGTTGTTGAACGTATCGTATGCGGAGAGGGCCTTCGTGATGGCCTGTCTCTCCTTGTCCGTGGGACTACGGTCGAGTCTCATCTCGCTGATGGGAGGACTGCGGGAGGACGACTCTTCCTCGCTGTAGAGCGTGGATAGGGCAGAGGACTCGGAACTAGCGGTTGAGTACGGACGCGATTGCTGGCTTTCTATTCCCTGGGGACTAGGGATGGGAATTGGATCCGTCGATCTCCCAGCGCGGCTTGGGCTCGACAGCGCGGTCTGAATTTCCGCTTGCGAGCCCCGCCTAGACGCAACCAGGCTATCAGGCTCCGACATCATTGACGCCATGGACACGTGGGACATCTGCCTAGTATGTCTCGGGGTGTTCGTCGGCACAGGAAGCTGTTGAGCAGCGGGGCTAGACCCTTCAAGCTCTGAATATATAATCGCCGCCGGCGCGCTCTTCTGGCTCTTAGCCGGGCTCGTAGCCCCGCTATACGAGGGTTCGCCCCTGAGACTGGCGTAGTCGTCTTCTCGACTTCTTCCCGATCCCGGCACCATCATGGTCTGTCTCCTCGCGCTCCTATTCCCATCTTGCAGTCGCTCAGCCGTCATCCGCAGGATCTCCGTCAGCTCCGTTTCCGTGGCGTGCTGCTTCATCCTGGGCGGTCTCTGGACCTGTCCCGGCGTCTGTGGGCCATTGACTGTGAACGGGTCGGGCACGCGCGCTCCACCGGCCAATTGCTCAGCCGCCTCGAGGGCCACGCTGTTCCGCTGGCGCGGGTTGTGGATCACGTTCGACGGCGGTCTCGATATGTAACCAGGGCTACGACTAGGATCGGGTACACTCACGTGAACATATGCTTTTCGGGGGCTAGCCGCGACCTGCTGCAGGACCGGCTGCGGCGCCATAGGCGTTTGGGCCTTATGCATATCGTGTATAGCATTTCCCGGATGTCCCTTGGAGTTACTTTGCGTGGGCTTGCCGAACCCCGCCTCGGGCCAAGGTAACGTAGGACTCGCCATGAGTTCCGCCGCACGCTTCCGAAACGACAAGCTCCGGCTCAGCGAGCGGCCCAGCCCCGTGCCCAGCCAACTCGCCTTCCTCTTCGCCTTCTTCGGCGACGCTATGCGCGGCCCATGGAGCGCATCCTCGTCGATCCACGAGGTCTTGCGCCTGTTCTCGTATACGTCGTAGCCCTTCTGCTTCTCCGGGGACCGCGACTTCGGCCTCTGCATGCGCCCGTCTGCGCTATTACGCCCACTGCCCTTTCCATTGTTACTTCCCTCTCCCCCAAACGAGCCCATCGTGAAGCTACCGGGTCGGGATAACACAGGCGGCAGGACCGGCAGACTCGAGTGCGGGTTAGCCATCACCACCTCGGGCACAAACGTCGGCTCGGCGATGAGGCTCTTCTTGCGTAGCCGTCTTGGGCTGCCGGCTTGGGCTCGTACCGGGGAGCCGGTCAGCGTGTCTACCGCGGCGGCATGTCGGCGGTCCTGGCGGCGGGCGATATAGAACACCAGGGGTGCGAGAGCGGCGAAGATGACGATGGCACCGCCGATCGCGATGCCGACTATGGCGCCGGTGGAGAGCGTCGGCGGAGCGTAGGCTTCTCTGGCGATGACGAGGTTGGGAGGTGCCATGCCGATGTTTTTGGCACAGATGTGTGCATCCAACAAGGCTGGTGGTGGGTATTACTGTACTGGTGAAGATGGCGGAGGGCCGATTCAACCTCCTGACAAACCTGATGTGCTCAAGTGGTTGGATTCGATCGATGCATCGGATCAGCGAGGAGCAGCTTGGGTAAGATAATAAAGTTTCTAGCTTCAAAAAGCTTTCTATTCAGTCTCGAGGATCAGGTCCTGGATTTCGTGTTGCATGAACAGCTTCCTGCCGTATTCAGCGAACTCGGAGCGTGTACACCCTCAGTGAGTGGCATAGAGCCCGGCGTAGAGGAAGAAAAGAAGTAATTGGAACAACAATGCTGATTAGACTACACTAAACATAAACAAACCGAGATCTCGGAATGGGCCATGCGGCCAGCAGTTGGAATGCGACAATTACCCCACGGCGACGCATTCCAACCCACCCTCAGACTTCCGAGACAGAGAGGCTGGCGAGGTCATGTTTGAGATAAAGGAGCACTACGAAGTCATTGATTACCAAATACAGGCAGACGTTAATAATAGAATGGCTTACACTTCGGGATATTTCATACCTACACAAGGAGCTATGAAAGTGCTGTAAGGTGGCAAGTACACTCTTTAGAGGCATATAATATTAGCCATTCGACTAGGAAGCAGACTGATGGCCTACTTCAATACCTAGGTAGTCATGAAATTATATCCAAGTTTAGACTGGCTTCCTGTAAAGTCAATATGTCGGAGAAGTTTGAGGTCTCTTGCTAGCAGAGATGCATTCATCATAAGCACCTCAACCGATAGTTCACAATGCCTGAAGATCAGAATATTTAATGCAATATCACTTCCATTGAACGCCTCAAATTTTATTTGCATCACAATATCAGCAGGTTCTCTTACAACAAACTCCTTGTGATTGATCTCATATGCTTGTCTCTTCCAAGGAAGAGCTCCAAATTGACATGTACTGAAAAGTTCCGGGGTGAAATAAAATCAGACCCTAGAGACATGATGCAATATCCTCCACCCAATCCCTAATGGTCAGGAGAGTATCTCCACCGAAACAGATGCGAAGAAAAAGAATGGTTTAGTTGATCGATGATCATCTAGTGTCCACGACCATGATGACGATGTCTGTAGGCGTGGCCCTGGCGCTTCTGTTCCAACTTTGCCATAGGAGCTCCTGCTGTCACAGTAGTGAAAGAGTCATCTGTGATGTAAACAACCGGTTCCTTCCAGATGATTTCCTCGACATTGTTGCCATTGGTGACAGTCTGGGTGCTAACCACTTGATAAGATACGCCAGGCTCAGATGTAACTACAGGGGCTTCAGTGGTGGTCGGCGCAGGAGGCGGTGAACTAGACGAAGTGGTCTGGGGAGCTGCCGAGGCAAGAACAGCTACATCTGGAGATGATGGTGCGGCTGATGATTCAAGGAAAGCTGCAGCAACAGATAGACTCGATGTAGTTGCGCTAGAGGCCGCTGAGACTGTTGGCGCGCTAGTGGCAGCAGGTGTAGAAGGCGTAGTGGATTCACCGCTGCCACCACCAAAAACGCTTCCGAACCAGCTAGTGGCAGCAGATAGCGCAGCCCCAGCACCACCTTCAGGAGTGGCAGATGCCGGGCCCAATTGAAGATGAAGGTTACCAGGCAGAATATTCAGGTTGAGCGCCGAGGGATCTTCGTCTTCCAATACTGATGGCACCTTGAACTTGCATTGCCGCTGGGTGTCCTCAGACTGAAGGGGCCCGTTGTTCACAAACACTGAACAATCACGGATGTCGCCAGAGTCATTCGTGCACTGCTCAATAGCCTGTTGAAGAAAGGCGGGGTCCCAGCCAGAGATAAAGTCACCATGGTAGCCATAACCTTGATACAATGTCAGTTACGAATACAACCAAACATTTCCAAATATTCGCAGCTTACCAGTTGGGTCGGCATTGGAAATTACGAATTCACCCGCTTTGCCCTGGAAATCTTTCGCACCAGTATCCCAGATTGTCTCGAAGAACAAGGTAGGCAGACGGAGCGTATGGGTGTCTGGACAATCACCATTTCCGACCAGGCTTGGATATGCAACATGGCTCTTATGGTCGCTGCTGGTGGCCTCACCATTCCAGCAGGATGGAAACATTAGCTCGAGTCGCAGACCATCAGGACAGTTAGCATCAGTAAAATCCTTGTCAGGCATGCGATGACGAAAGAGGGACGGCTCTTGGTTCGAGCTCTTGTAGTTCAGGCAATTAAAGCCAATAGCACGCTGTTCCAAGTCTGCCTGGCTTGTCTGCTTGAGGTTGGCCCAGTTTGACTGGGGCGGGTCTGGAGAGTCCGGATCTCCGATAGTATAAGCACGTCGATAATTGCTGCCAGCTACCATCTGGAACTCTGGTGGGAAGGCTGTGAGATTGTCACCGCGTAAGAAGTAGTAGCTGTCTTTATTGTTAGCTTATATACAAGCAATCTCACGTCCATGTGAACAGTGATTCAGGCGTCACCAGAACGTGAGAAATGTGGCATAATACAGACAGTATGGAAGAACTGGCGGCTAAGGCAACGACTGGTTGACAAAGAGCAGAAGTGAAGGTGCTTGGATATATCCAACCATGCGTCAAGTAATGTAAAACAGATAGGTGAACTTACGCAAGCATTCCGCCGACCTGGGTGACAGGGGAATACTCCCCAGTTCCAGCATCTTTGAAATACACATTGGGGGTCCAGTACGCCGACTTATCCTGTTTGACAGCACAAGAGGTACAATCACCACCAATGAGGTCATCGTAAGTCGCGTCCAGTGAGAACCCTAAGGACACAGAATTAGCATATATGTGTAATGATTTACCTCAATCGCACGTCTATATCATGCCTACAATAGGCATTTTAGATGATAATGATTAATGAATACACACCTGAGGAGCCATGGACAGTGTGGGAATGGGGAGACACCTCGCCGGAGTCCACAATGGGATCCATTCGGGCAAGGCCAGTGCTGCCCCGGCACTCCATGCGCCAGAAGGCAGAGACACCCGTGAGGGCGGCCAGAAGGGAGATGGTGGAGAAGTTCTTGGTCGCCATTTTGAATATTGTCGGTTTTCTGATGTTATGACTTATGCAAGTAGTTTTCAGAAAAGAATATCGCCAATTATTCGAGTTGTTGACTGTGTTGTATAATTCGCGTTAGCGGCGGCAGATTTAGAAAGCGGCGGTATGTTTTTGTTTGGACAGTTTCTACAACTGATCTGAGTGAAGTCGTACCTACCTGGGAAGTTTAGGGTTTGCGAAAGTAGGTCACGTTCCCTTGTTATTTGGACGATTTGTCGAGGTAATTGTCGGGCGTCGATGCCGGATCGGATTTGAGTGTCCCTCTGACAACGCAGTAATCACCACCGCAACACTTGCTGGCCTGTTCAACTATACAGATGACAGACCGGCAGGAAACGGCAACTGCAGATATTTGCAGCCCTCTTCTCGGTTTCCAATGCCACCCCAAATCGCATTAACGTCTACTTCGTCTATTCCCACTTTCGCGTTTCCAGTCGTCCTGTTGACCCTCTTAGTAAATCCAATTCCCTAGCCACACAGCAGAAAGGCGCAAGTTCGTCTTTACCCTAAAAAGATGCTGGATAAGCTGCTCAAATTTATGAGCTCCCAGATATTTAGAAGATAGTATCTTCTATGGCTTGATATCGGGGAACCTGGATGTGCAGTATGGAATCAACCGTCTTGTGTGGGCGTCTAATATCTTAGTCTCTTGTCTATTGCCAACCTTGCATACTAGACAGTGGCTGATTCTTGCTGTGGTTGAATAGTCGGAAACGAATGCGATCAACACGAAAGGAACGTAGGTCGCCGACAGTCCCGATGTGAATCAAGGCCGACGGTCAGGATATGTAAAGAGCGTGGTCGACGATATCGTCGGTTGGATTGAATGAGTGGAATGTTTCGGGGGGCTTGGGGGAGGTTAGGATAGAGAGGGTAAGGGAGAAATAGTGACGAAGGGAAGGTGGCAGGATATCTTTTCACCAGAAGGGGCACGTTCAACAAGACTCCTCAATTAGGTACTTCGGTACCTCCAACCTTAGGTACCTATGGCAAGTACGACTAAGGCAGGTACGAAGGGCTAAGAACGTGCAGCCCGGTGTGTGGCCAGGACGACATTAAGGTGGATACCGCAGTATCCCATAAAGGACTAGAGGTCAAGCAAGCTAAATATATGCAAGTACATGGACATATTCTAACGATAAGATATGTTGCCTATAAACATAGATACATGTCTACCTACTCATATAGATGGGCTACTGATGTACCTAAATATTGACTAATGTACCTTATGTTGCATGCAATTATAACATTGCCATTCTGTATTGTATAATTTTTCCGTGTACATGCTAGTAGGTACATACCGGATCACCAAATCCCAGTGTGAAGGGCTGGAGGCAGCAGCTGCGTGGTACGGAAAGGGGCAGATGGGGATTTCAACTCTTGGCAACGTGACCACCCGCTTTAGCCACCCCTACAAGATCGTCATCCTTCAAGATTAAGGCTCGGGTACTAAATCAGGGGTTCTTCATGGTCATTGGTCAGGGGATCCAGGAACAGCGCCAGCATCCCCAGTCTGCATACAGAGTACGAAGTACAAAATTTTCGACTATTGTATCGATTGCTACCACAGGCGCAACATACTGCGCAGCTGCGTACCTAAGCTCCGTACATGTAAGAGAATTATCTAAGTACTATAGTAATTTTCCTAGATATCTGCATACACTTAAGAGCCTTTTTGGAAATAGTGCAACGGCGAGCAGGTACCTTACTCTATGTAGGACTAGGTAGGACCGCGTTACCTAACCTTCTCACTAGCCGCTGGTTGAGAAGAGCACATATGCACAAGAGATAGCTTTGGCATACAGATGCAACGGTCATGATAACGCAGTAGATCCTTATTGCCTTCTGTATCTGTATTTTTCAATTCTGATTACAATCGGAGCTCTGGATCGCTCTATCCACATGAAAATCAGTCAAGCATGAAACTACTACATACTGCGTAGGTATGACCGGACTGTATTCCGTACTTCGCACGGGATATCAATCGGTCTTATGTTGCGGCTCATAATGAAATTTCAGTCTCCAGCCTCTACAGTACGTTGAGTCTAGTAGCGATATTCATAGAGACGCCAGCAATCCGTGTACGTGTATAAATTCTCTGATGTGTATCGCAATTTGTGACAACGGTTGACAAGATTCGGAACGACTTGTCGCTGTTTGGCTACCGGGATCTCATTTCCTATCTCACCTCACACGACGTCATTACCGATTGACAAACTGACGAATTGTACACAGCTGTTTTTTCGTGGGGGAACCAGGAATGCGGTATAGTAGAAAAAGGCGCAGAATACTACCTTACCTAAGGTACCGGTATATTTCACGTGCCATCCGCATATCATATGTACATGTGGTGTGCAGTCTCGGTTCCTGAAGCGCGATGCGGTGACATGCCCATGTGCCTCCTACAAGATATCGATATCAAGGGTTTGCCGTAATGCAAGCACTGCGTTCGGTGCTGTAAAGTGGTGGGTGGCACGTTGCGACGAGATTTCGATGGACAAACGAAGAAAGGTCTGAGAAAAAAGACTGAATAGAGGGCTGGAGGGGTAAACCCTCCTTAAACCCCTTGACGTCAAGATGGAGCCAAGACTCTTCAAAAGCGTTTCAGCGTTCTTTTCCTGCGTATTAAAAGGTCCACCCAACCAATGAGAGACTGAGTTTCAAGCTGATGATTGCCAAGCTAGGCAATGTCAACCTCGTCCATCAGCCCCATGCATGCCATCCCATGTCTATCAATGTACCTTACCCACTTATTAGAATCAGCTCTGTTCGGCAAGTTCGGTGTCCGTTCTATCTAAGCCATATCTGAGTAGGGAATATTTACATGTATCAGTCTGCGGTCTGCGGTCTGCGGTCTGTCGCCGAATACATATTTTTCATGCTGCATATCATCGCCATATAGTCTCACACAGCTGGCACTGCGATTAGGATACATGTACGAATGTGATTCATGTTGTACCAATACGTGTGTACTACCAAATGGAGCCAGTCCAAATGATGCCTTACCTGAAGCGTTGGGCTTTACGCCACAATTAACCATTCATGTTCTCTAGTCTCGAATTGTGTTGCGGTGATTGTCCTCCCAAGAGTCGGGAGTACATGGCACACAAATCCGACCTGTACCGTCTCCACTGACGATACATCCGCCAGCCGCCGGCACCGCCCGACAAACTACCTAGGACCAAAACACTGAGTGATTACTAGTACATGCATTTAAGCCCTAGAAAGACGACAGCGGACAGAATACCGAAATTGTACTAGACGCCAATCCACCAAGCCGACCATAGAGATTGGGGGAGGCTATCATAATTTGACAGCTGCAGCGGTAGTTTGATAGTGCCATAGTGGAGCGCCTAATGGTTAAAGTAGGCAAAGACACCACCAGCCTAAAAAGTCCAAGACAAAACACCACAGCAGTTGTCATTTTACTTTGTGTGTCTTATGGTCGTAAATATTCAAATCCGCTTACTTTGAGTAGAGCATTCATGGCTTTCAACTAATATCCATGGGCATGCCACTCAGCCTCTTCAGATTCTACCATGAATCAGCCGCTTGACATACGACTCATCAGCGAAAGGGTATGGAAGAAATACCAACCTGACACCTGATTGACGACAGCCTTCTAGCTTTCGTCGGCATTTGTGATCTAGAAGAATTCTCGTCGTCTTCAGACTGTTCCTGCATGATCATCGATCTTCACCTACCCCAAAAGGGAGTATGGATAGCCGCTCATAATGATAATGCACTGCCGATCTCATGAGAATTTCAAGATTCCGGTAATTTGGTGAAATTCATAAATACTGCGTAATTTATAAAAGAGAACATAGCCAAGTAATGTAATTATGCTTTAGCCGCTACTATGTACTTACTGTAATCAATAAATAATGCCTCTTGTAATCCGTACATACAATGTTGTAAGTATGATCGTTTCAACAGTTCCGTAGAGAAGGGGGCCATTCACAACTGTTCCTGATTAATGAGATGGGACTACATGTTGGTAGTGGCTGGGCGGCAGAGTACTGTGTACACGCAAAATTGTGAAGGATCACGAAACAGATTCCTTTCTTGAGGAGCCAATAGAGCTCTAGCAAAACTCACAGAGCAAACTGCCTAGTTAGATTGGACAGAAGTCAATTGATGCACACACGAGTACAGTATACACATGTCTAAATAGGTACCTTTTCAAAGGCATTCGAGCAGAAGCCTGCATAGAGACAAAGACAAGCCTTGCTTATCTAATCCCAAGCCACACATGTGGCTAGCATTATGTGGCCCAGCCACAGTGGATAGTCATTGGATGTCGACTGACTGAATGCGACAGCCCAAGCAACCTGTTCTAATGAAACGTTTTAACATCACGGCATATGAGCCAGACGCAACCATGCAACATGCTTGATATGAGGAAACCTTACAGTCTTTTGTGCAGAAGCGATGGATGATCTCTCCGGTCTCGAATGGTCTTCGACCAACAACGAGAAAGGCACCAAGCCTCCTCCTATGAAGCCCGTGGCCTATCCCACCCTGCGCCCGACCCCGTCCCCTCAGACTTCCGGCCGATCTACGCCGGTCTCGACCCAAGGCTCCGGTTTCACGGCCACAAAGCCGAACACCTCCAAGCCTGCCACCGATAGTTTCAGCAACCTAGTGCACTTTGGGGGCGGCAAGAACAATGCCAATCTGAGCCTTCGAGAACGACAGGAGCAGTTGCAGGCTCAAAAGCGCCAGAAAGAGGAGGAAGAAAAACAGAAGCTCCAGTCGCAATATGGAGGTGGCCAGTTCTGGGACAACATCGGGCAGGGTTCTGGAACTGCGTCGAGGACTATTTCACCAGCTGTTCCATCGATCGGTAGTAAAGTAGGGTCTCCAAATGGAATCAACAATGACGACGACGACCTTTTCGCAGCTTTCAATAAAGACACCAAAGTCGATAATGCCAGTCACTACCCCCCTCCACCACAACCTGTCTCCGGGAAGAGTACCCCAGCAAGTGCAGCCCGACTCGATCTTAGCAATGCGAGCGCGTGGAGCAAGCCTGCTGCTTCGAGTGGTGGAGATTTTGGTGATGACGACGATCCCTTTGGGCTGAACCAGATGAAGTCTCAGCCGCAGCCGCAGCCAACGCCTCAGGCGGATGACGATGATGATTTTCTTGGGGACCTTGGTAAGCCAGTCGAAGAGGTTCGGCGCAAAGTCCAAGCTTCTCAACCAACAGCAAAACCTGGCAAACCCATTGAAGAAGAATCTGATTCTGACTCTGAGCCTGAAATACCTGCAAGACGAGGTGGTTCAGACCCGTTCGACAAAGCGGTAGCGGAGTTGGTTGATATGGGTTTCACAGCTGAAAATGCAAGACGCGGTTTAACAGAGAGCGGTGCAGGCGTAAATGTTCAAGCGGCGGTTGGTTGGCTTTTAGATGATGCGCACAGACAAGCTCGTGGCAAACAACCTACGAGGGACAATCCCCCTGAGCGAACCAGGAGGGATGACGAACGTTCCAGGAACCGTGGCAGTCCCGCATGGATGAAGGAAGGCCACCCTCGTGATGTTCCTTCACGTGGGGACAGCGGATCGCCTGCTACTGACGATGACTTTTCAAAGAAGGCTGCAGCTATGGGCTCAAGCTTCTTCAAAACGGCCAATTCTCTCTGGAAGACTGGACAGAAGCAGGTCCAAAAAGCGGTGGCTGATTTCCAACAGGAAGGCGGTGATCCAAGTCAGCCCAAATGGATGCGCTCTGCCCAGCAGGATAGGACGCATTCTGGAAGACAAGCAGTGCAGACCGCGACTGATGAAGCATTGATGCTAGAGGCTGGTGTACAACCCGAAAGGAATTCATCTCGGTCTAGCCAAACCCGGCGTGATGCATCTCGAGATCAGTCGCCAGCTCTGCCTACAAGGCCGTCGACTCAGTCTCCAGGGGTACCGAAATGGCAACAGGCAGCACAGTCGGACTCGCGTGATCCCCGAGCGCGGCTCAACAAACAAGCCATCGAAGAGCAAAGCGCGCAAGCATATGTAAGCCCGGCACGAAGGAAAAAGGCCACGCCTCAGCCACCGCCAGAACCTGAACCGGAAGCAGACCTGCTTTTCAATTCATCGGCTCCGCCTCCTTCTCAGTCTAGGCCTCAACGTTCCGCTCAGCCGTCACCTTCTACAGCCAAACCTCCCGCGAAACCGGCGTCGCGGCCGATAGCAACCCGGCCGCCACCTCCCACCCGGAAGGTACCCGCCGTCACGGACTCAGTTCTACAAGCTTCTACACGGCATCGCCTCGATGGGACTACGCACTTCAAACGCGGAGATTACGACGCGGCGCATACGAGCTACTCAAATTCTTTGGCAGGTATACCGCAAACACACCCTATTTGCATCGTTCTTCTTACCAATCGTGCCCTCACTGCTTTGAAGACTGGCAGCCCCAAGCAGGCTGTCAGCGACGCTGATGCGGCCATTGGTATAATCGGGCCTTCGCACGGTGATGGCGAGAAAGTCGCATTGCCGGATGGAGAAAGCCGTGACATGAAGGATCTATACGGCAAGGCGCTCAGCCGAAAAGCCGAGGCGCTTGAACAAATGGAAAAGTGGGCTGAGGCCGGCAACGTCTGGCAGCAGTGTGTCGAGGCTGGTGTCGGTGGCGTGACCGCCATCGGCGGCCGCCAACGGTGCCAGAAAGCCCTCGCGCCTAAGCCGAAACCTACACCCAGGCCGCCCCAGGCGGCTAAGCCCAGACCGAAGCCCTCAGCTGCGGCGGACCTTGCGCCGCAGAAGAGCTCCGAGGCCGTACAACGCCTACGACAGGCAAACAAAGCGGCCGAGGCGGCAGACGAGGAGAAGTTTGCTATTAGTGAGAGGGTCGACGCGAAAATCGCTGCCTGGCGAGATGGCAAGAGGGACAACCTTCGCGCTCTCATTGGTAGTATGGATCAGGTCTTGTGGGAGAACAGCGGATGGAAAAAAGTTGGCTTGCACGAGTTGGTGATGGCGAACAAAGTCAAGATACACTACATGAAAGCCATTGCCAAGTGTCATCCTGATAAGGTAAGTTGTCTTCTAAAAAGCCATTTATATATCTACGTTCGTTACTGACAACACTCTCAGCTCCCACAAGACGCAAGCACGGAGGTTAGACTTATTGCTGGGACGGTCTTCGCTACCCTTAATGAGAGTTGGGATAAATTTAAACAGGAGAACGGGCTGTGAGCCCGGCCAATAGACAAAAAGGTATTGTAGATGAATGACAGAAACGAGACTACGAGGTGACGGTGGCGATATGATATGCTATATATTCATAGAGTGCCTTTTTTGTGAACAAAGGAGAAGATCAAGACAGAGGTTGAAGCCCAGTACTATCCCTGATCCGTTCCCCCTTGTGATGATTGTCGTCGCTCCGTTGCTCGGAACGCCGAACACCTCGGTCTTGTTCCTATACCCATCCCGGTGCTGGCCGCGTTTGTTCTACCATCCCTTGGATCAGTAAAAAGTCGCCTTACGTGGCTCGACTCCATCCTCGACTACCTTGCTGTCTTTGTCATTGTGAACTTGGATAGTCGGAAATATGTCTTCCCTAACCTGGTAGCCCTTCAACTTAAGACAACGCCGCTGCGCCGCCGGAATGTCCTTTCAGGGGAAAGCTTCTTAAGAAGGCGACTAGAAGTGGAGACGCCGATATAAGACCGGCTCGAACGGGACGTCACCCCGCAAAACCGACGTCATCCTCTGACAGCCAAGCGGCTTTGGTTCTAGAAGGGTTTTCCCATCGACGCAAGAACTTTCGACCTCAGACGCGGGCGTCGTTCGTCTCGAAAAGCCTGACGCTGACGTCAAGTTCGCGCCGGCCGCCGGTCCTTAGAAATCAGGGTCTCCCGAGGCAATATAGCTGCGGATCTTATCAGGTCAGCCTCGACGGCGGGTTACCAGATACGGTAATCCGAGCCTCGACTAGCTACCGAAAGTCGATCCTTTTCCGTTCCTTGCGATGAATCCATGTGTCAAGCTTCCTGCGAGGCTAGGATGTCACGCCATCCCAAGTTGGTCTCTTGGTGGAGACTGGGGTTCTATTATTTCCTGGGGGGAATCGGGGGGTAAATGGGGGAGGATGATGGGGTAACATGGCAGATGCATGGCTTGAATGAAGTTCGCGATTGTAGGCTACCACCAGTCTTATGCGATGTGACTTGCATGTCTAACCTACGAAGTGATTGGTGTTTGCCCTGTTTTCTTTATGTAGGTCTTATCGCACAGACTGTGAGTCAATTCAGTCATCTCGCTATTAGTCACTTGGCGAGTATTAGCCTACCGCAAAACTTGGAACATGTATAAAAGCCTCGAGGTTCCTGAATGATCCCTAGATCTCTCTAGCCTTGCGCGGGCCGGTCACTACAGCTATAGTTACCGACGTACAAAGACCCTAGCAGACCTAGTCAGCATCGCGTTGCCCTTTTCGCGGTCGGTCCCCCTTGCTTACGCCGCATTTCAGCATCCGATTGTGGGGATAAAGCAACCACACAGTGATGCATAGATAGTATATATATTGCTGTCTCTCTAGCACCTGTAGTGGCCTCATCAGAAAGCGCTGCTCCACTTGCGGTGGACGTAAACAATTGCCTCCCCCATCCAGCACCCCCAAGCGATCACGAAAACTACTCCACGATCGTGTGGAGCGCACGCCTGTGGCAAAGATTGCTACCTTCCCCAATCCTTACTCAACCCCAATACTCGATACATCTGGGGGAGAATATAAATACTCTTGACCCGCCGATCTAGTTCGAAACTAACGTCTGCCCAAACTTATCAGTCTGTGGGTAAACAGTCTCACTATAGAGTCTTATAGCTGAGTGCTTTCAAGATTAACATACTCCAGAAAAGCCAAGACGATTTTGTTTTGTTCGCCATGGGGAAATTCTTCGGCCTTCGAGGCAACTGGCTCAACTATGCCGTCGGCATTATCGCAGGATGCGATTTCCTGCTGTTCGGATATGGTAACTCCATCTCCAGCATGCTGATGCTTGAAAAGATAAACTAACAAGCTGTAGACCAGGGTGTGATGGGTGGCATTCTCACGATGTCGCAGTTTCTTGAAGCTTTCCCAGACATCAACCCAAAGGACCCTGCCATAGAATTCGACGTTATCGAAAAGAGCACGCGCTCGTCGACACAGGGAATCTCTGTTGCGGCCTACAATCTAGGCTGTTTTCTCGGCGCCGTAATCACGATCTTCATCTCCAACCCGCTCGGTCGCAAGAAAATGATCATACTTGGCACTACTATCATGATAATTGGCGCTATACTGCAAACAAGCGCCACGACTCTTCCACATCTTATCGTCGGCCGTATCATCACCGGCCTTGGAAACGGAGGAAACACGTCAACGGTACCAACTTGGCAGTCAGAAACGTCGCGTGCTCACAAGCGAGGTAAACTGGTCATGATCGAAGGGGCCTTGATTACCTGCGGTATCATGATCAGTTACTGGATCGATCTGGGCTTCAGTTTCATCGACAGCAGTGTCGCCTGGCGGTTCCCTCTCGCCTTCCAGATCTTATTCTGTCTTTTCATTCTATGTTTCATCTGGAATTTGCCAGAGTCGCCGCGGTGGTTGATTTTGAAGGACCGTGAAGATGAGGCTCGTGAGGTACTCAGTGCGTTGCTAGACGTACCGATAGACTCTAGAGAAGTCGCCAACGAGTTTATCGCCATCAAAGACACCGTCCTCGAGATGTCCAAGGGTAGCTTTGCCGACCTATTTACCATGGATAAGGAACGGTACGTACAGTCTCGTGGCACCAAGGTAAAAAGTAGTACGGCGAAAAATAACTGACTTTCGAGGTAGGAACTTCCACCGAACTTCGCTCGCCGTTGTCAACCAGATGTTCCAGCAGATCTCCGGTATCAATCTCATCACCTACTACGCTCCCGTGATCTACGGTGGTCTCGGCATGAGCGACTTCATGGCCCGCCTCCTGGCTGCGATCAACGGCACGGAATACTTCATCGCCTCGTGGCCAGCCGTCTTCCTCGTTGAGCGCGTCGGCCGCCGCAAGCTCATGCTCTTCGGCGCAGCAGGCCAAGCCGCGACGATGGCGATCCTAGCGGGCACGAACTCGCAGAAGGACAACTCGCAAGCGCAGGTAGCCGCGATCGTGTTCCTGTTCGTGTTCAACACGTTCTTCGCGATTGGGTGGCTGGGCATGACGTGGCTGTACCCAGCCGAGATCACATCCCTGCGGATCCGGGCGCCGGCGAACGCGCTCTCGACGTCTTCGAACTGGATCTTCAACTTCCTGGTGGTCATGATCACGCCGATCGCGTTCAACAGCATCGACTACCAGACGTACATCATCTTCGCGGTCATCAACGCGTTTATGGTCCCCTGCGTCTACTTCTTCTTCCCCGAGACCGCCTACCGCTCGCTCGAGGAGATGGACACCATCTTCCACAAGGTCTCCGGCGCCAAGGGCTGCTTCGACGTCGTCCGCGTCGCCCGCGAGGAGCCCCGCCGCTACGGCAAGAATGGCGAGCTGCTCATCGCCTACGACGAGACCGACGAGCACAAGGCTCGCCTGCCGCGCACCACCGAGCACCTCGAGAATCGGTCCGGCTCTGTCAGCGGCACGGATGCGGAGAAGGCTAACGCTGGTGGCGTGTTCCTGCAGGATTAGATGTGGATTGTGGTGTGTGGACCAAACATGATCTTTATGCTGATGTTCATCTTTGGATATTACATTTCTAGAGATAAAAGAGAAGAAAAAAAAGATGGGGGTGTGTCCTTTCCTCGATAGAAATTTCTGTCGTTTAGATACCCGACTCTAAAGAGCCGTCTACTCAATAGAGTATTCCAATCCAAGCATTTTCATCCTTTTATCTTGTTGCTTGGAACATTAGCTAAATCTGTGTTCGATGTGTGTCGTTATGGGTGATTATTCGATTAGAGTTTCAGCATGAAACGACGAGATGACTTCATTGCACATTAGTACAACAGTAACCCACTGGTCTCAGAATGATCTTTACCTTCGTATAGTGGGTAATATCCTAGGCCATTCATATAGAGCTCTATGGTACGCTGAATGGTAATATGTGGGTATAAGTGTTCTTAGATCTAGTCATATCCGTAGTATTCAGACTCTCTTGTACTACATGTCTTGTGTATACACATTTTTCTAGCCACTATAATACAAACCAGCTAGAACAACTCATACAATAGCTATATTAATTTCTTTAGATGTATGAGCATGTATACCGTAGTAGATACAGCCCCCATCACGAGTAAACGGCAAAGACGCTAATGTGGTTAGAAATATGGAGAACGATATACTACATGACAGGATGCTGTTCTTGCATGGCAGCACATCCATCGTAGATAATATCAAATACTGCTTATCCTGCTCCAAATATACGTAAGAAATATAAGAGTGATACGAAGTTCGATTCATCTATTTGAGTTGCACGATACAAGTCACATCTATCATTATCACATTTGTGCAAGGTTTTAATTGACACAATGTTGATTTGTAAGATTGATACTATATACAAATATAGTAACCTACATACTGAAATATCCTATCAAGAACTTGCCTTAGTAAGCTACACACATAAGTATCAAAGAAGTTGTCTATATCGAGGACGCGGTAGCGAAGGTATGAAGGAATGTAGTAGCATTGAATCCAATTTTATAAACCTCGACGGGTAGCATCAAGAGCCGTAATTACACTAGCGCCATCGCTATACCATATTCAGTCTCCCGGAGATGCGATACGTAAGAATATTCTTGAGCATATATGCCGGAAATGACTTTGAATGAGAGTAAACAGGAACAGTTAGACTAGCCGGAAATATGGGTCAACCGACGGTATAGTATGTATTTCCTTCCTGTCATAGCGTTGTAAATTGTTCAATATTGCGTGTGCTACGTATAGCTGGCGTTTCTTTTAGCGCTTCGCTTTCATACATCTGCGTGTCAAAGGCTAGGACCAATACTATTGATGATGATCAAGTCTTACTCTAAGTGTAGCTAAAGCCCTTTGAGGATGTGCTATACCACATAGCACGTGAGTTGCCTAATTTCCTGTTCTCTAACATCTTGATATCATGATTATGTGTGTAACCATGAAACAAATTCAACGAAGGCGAACTATCGTATATTGAAATCTGCTATTCTTCTCTGTTTCTCCTCTGCTGCGAGACGTGTGACATACCTCGTTACTTATGCCCACTCGCGAACAGAGGCTCTCCATTCTAAATTACTCGAAGTGGTCCGATTTCACCTTCACGGCTTCCTCGAGTTCGCTTGTATTTATTAATGGTTGAACCATATTCCATGATCATACAAGCTATCCCGTTCATAGAGTATATACCGCAATTGTAGGTGGTCGAGTAACCAGGCATCTGGATAAGGGTTATATCACGGCTGTGAGCCATAGACCGTTCGACTGAAGACCTAGCTGCGGCTGTTGGCAGAGTACATATGTCTTCTAAGGGTTTCAACAGATTGAATGCCATGTCCAAAATAAGCTCTGCTCGACGCTTGGATAGACAATGGAGAATCAACTGCTGAGATTCATTGCGGATCGTTCATAGCTCAGCTCTTTCTTCCTGACCTCGAGTCATCCCCTGTAGAGCCTCTTCACGATCTGACAGTAGGTAGTCTGTGGGAACGTTTGTTCTGATGTTTGTCTCCAGGAGAACTGCCCGGTGCCCTGGACGTCTGTCGACGAGGTTGGTTCTTTACTGCGTCCAACCAACATACGAGTTCTTGCACCTGCCCTGTTCATGCCTTTGTGCTTGCCAGGGCGTCTGAGTGGTCAGGACAGAATGCCAAAGCTATTACCCCGTAGTACGATAGAGGGGATCCGCACAGAGTAGGAACTGACACATATTTGAGGCTCGACTGGAAATAACCATGTACCAAAGTACGCATCCTCCGCTTAATCATAAAAACAAGCACACCTTACCTATAGGTTTCTCAATTCCTTCTACCAAATCTCCCCCAAAGCTCTCGACTATAGTCATCTCTGAGCCCAAACAACTTACAACCTAATCCGCATCGCCATCTCTACACATCTACAGCATACCCGAGAGAAGGAAAGACTAAGCAAGCAACAATGCCGTTCCTGTTGCCCCTGATGCTGTCGATCCTGGAGCTGGTGGTGATGTGGGCCGCCGCAACCGCTCTGGTGTTCTACATCACGGTCCTCCGTGTCGACGCGTACGAATATATCCGGATGGGCGAGTACCGACGTGCGATTTGGATCATCGCCAAAGTATGTGCCGTGATCCTTTCCCTGACTCTCGCCCAACTCATCATCGCCTTCGCCCGCCTGCGATATGAGGGCCAGGACTAGGACCAACGCCCCCGCGGCCGCGGAAGACAACGCTACGAGGATGAGGATGTTGAGTGAGAAGATGGATGGCCTGGAGGAGAGATATGCGACAGGTAAGCCACTCCCGCATGTATCTGAATGTAGAGCGCCGTATCTGTTCATGCTTACTGACATACCTATACAGCAGCACTGCCGATGGTTTAAGAGAGAAGATGCAGGGACCCGAAGGACAAGACAGAGAGGGAGGCACTTTTTTCATTTTCCCATACTACAGATGCGAATCTCGCGACATTTTCCCCAGTTGATCGGATGGCTTGCTATCACCACCGACATCCCAATACACAGATGAACTGACACAAATCCTACCTACCCATGTATATATGTGTGAATGCTGCCCATGCTGCCGTGCTGCCGTGGTGTAGAGTTCGATAGCGTGCACATAAGCTCAGCCCGCGCAGGCACGCCACCGCACCGCCGAAGTTTCTCGTGTCATCAGCCGGTTGTCCAGCCCGCGCTAGAATCGTGCAGTCGTGCAGATCGTTCCCCAGATTTTCCCATCGGGTCCCCAATTACCCATTTATAATGCTTAGCACGCGTACCGATAATCCGATACACTGTAGATCCGTGGACCACACACTACCGACGTAACGTAGGAAAATCAGGTCCCTTCGTTCTGGGCCGTGTAGTGGTAGTCTGGTACGTGATATAAGTTACACATGAAAAGTGTATCGGCCGAGTTACCGAAGGGGGGTACGGTTGGACGGATGAATAAGCGCCTGTGCTTCACTACTTCGTGTCGGAGAATAAAGGTAAACCAGACGGTTGGTCTTCGGAAAAGCGAGGCGCAGCTTGCGCCTCAGCTGCATCGTACATACAAATCGGAGAATTTTCAGCCCTATAATACATGTATCAACTGACGATACGTATACGGCCATCGAGTCTCACAAGTCGTACCCAACCCGCCAACGCACGCCCGGTGGCTGGCGCCATATCCAATACCAGCCAGTCTATTCAAAGGATCCGAACATCTTTGCAGAACCAACAGAATATAACCTATACTTGTTGTATTTACTAACGAATCATGTCCCAACCGCAAATCGCTACAGCATCCGCCTGCCCGCCGCAGCAGCATCAGGACCCAGCCACGTACCCGAGCACGGGAGGGCAGTTGGCGATGTTGGCGCCTCCACATTCCAGTGATGATAGGCACGTATCCCGCAAATACGGATACCTACTTAAGTACTCAAGCCTCGCGAAAGCTGGAGCTAAGCGCAACGTTGTATAGACTAGGGGAGACGAGCGCGGAAACGGACACCAGGCAATCGGACCGCGCTCATGACGTCGCTCGGTCTAGCTACTAATAAGTGTCTCCATCAAACACCGGTATGAATCGATTCCGTAGAAAGGGGATAGCTACTATGTATATAGATATATAGATTTATAAGGTGGTTTACATGCAGTATACAGATGTTTGCATGAGTAAGTAACAAAGGAGCGGACGCCTTATTAAACACCGAGTTTAACATGATCTATCTCCATCTTCGAATACGGATATCCAAACACCCGTCTACAAGGACCTACCAACTACAATACTCCACAGCGAGAACTAACGTTACTTCGGAGGCGGCTGACTTGAATCCGCATATGGATGTTGTGTGTATGTATGTGTGTATGTTTGTATGTCGTTCCAGTAGGAAGGGCAGTCCTAAAAATGGCAACACGATCTAGCCCATCGTGGCATAAGTGATGCCCATGGTACCTACAGTAAGGCATCTTGGAATTGATGATGTCGTGGTAGGTCTATGCACCCCACAGCGGTAGACACCCATACCATACCTACAAGCCTTAAGCGGTCCGCACAGTACGCACAGTGCATGAGACTCCGAAATTGCGGTGCGCAGGGTGCTGTGAGCAAGTGCGTCCGCAGCTACCCGACACTGTATGCGCGCTACTACGTAGTGGACGGTGGCTCTAAAAGCTCTAACAGCTCTAACGGGGACGATGGCAGCGCCGGGTTTAAAAGCAGATGCATGTAGGTTTGCTTGACTAGTTGGCAGTTAGTCAGTTCAATCAGCGAAGCTATGCCATGCTATGCTCTGCCATGCTATGCTATGCTATGCTATGCAATGCGATGTAGCTTGCCTCCCTCTCACGGTCTGCGATGTGTTACGATAAAGGAAGCCGAGTCTGGTGATAGATGGAGATGATGGCGACTTTCGGACCATCGGTCGACCGACGACAATGTGAACAAACCAACAAATAACCCAACTACCTAATAAAACGAGTGGCTTGTTTTATTTATGGCGTCCGCAGCAGCATGGAAGCTGATGATTGCTTATGTTATGTTGGCAAGGGTAAGGTTAGGGACATACGAGAGCAGGGCGCATTGCATTGGTCGGTTCGGTAGCGAATCCAGAGATCCAGATCCCAACGCCCCGGGTCGTCGACTCGCTCGGGTGTCGATCACTTCGTATTGTGGCAAAGCGCTGGGAAATCCGGGAATCCGCAATGAAGACAAAAAAAAGTGGAAAGCATCTTGTTCCATCAGCAAGTCTGATGTTTAATGCTGCAGTAGCGTTCTCGTAGTTACTACGCAAAGTATGCAAAGTCGAAATGATATAAATATCTTCTACGTGCCCTGAAAGAATGATCACATCCAATTTTGTCCACCTTGAATCATCACGTCACACTGCTCAAACTATTCTTAATATCACTTGATATTGATATCACATCCGCGCAAAGACATTTGCTTGGATATTCTTAGCTTAGCCAGATCTATTATATTATCCAAAATGGTCTCCGTCAAGTCCCTCGCTGCCGCCTCTCTGGCCGCCCTGCCCATGACCTCCGCCTGGTTCACTAACCTGGAGGTACCCTCAGCCGCGACGGCTGGGCAAAAGGTGACGGCGACCTTGACCGCCGGCATCTACATCCAGAACTGGGACGACTTCGGCATCGTTTGGGGTCTGGCGCCCGAGTCCATCAACTGCGGCAATCAAATCTGCGTTGGCACCAAGATCCAATACACGCCTCTCTACCCAGACAATGTGCCGAAGCCTGGAAAGTTCCCCGTCGACGTCACCATCCCCGCGGGCTTCACCCCGGGCACGTACAAGTTGTTTGCAGCTGTCCCTTACCTCGTCGGTGTAAGTAGTAGAGTCGCAGCATGCGATATATGCTGTCTGTATACATTGACAAGACACTAACGTGGTGTGTGTAGGCGTCGGGTATGACCCAGATTCAAACGTGGAACTCCACGATTACCGTCCTTGCCGCATAAGAAAAAGTTCAGGTCGGACCGCTTGGGGACTAGGCGTTTCTGGTAACTGATAAGATCCATGTGGGATACTGTGAAGGTAGATGCATTGGAGGTCTGGCGGTGCATTGATGATGTTGGATCCACCCGTGAATTTTCGTTTTGCATATAAAATTGCATGGCATGGGCGTTTATGGGGACGAGGCGGTCGGGCATGTGTATGATGATGGCCATAAAACGGTCTTAGAATTATTAATGAATTATTTCCTCAAGCTCAGCTCAACTGCCTTTGTGATGAATGCACGCATGCATGCATGCGCCTTTCTTCTACTTAGAGACCCAACATGCGGCGGACACTGTCGCGGACCTTCTGCTCGTAGGCGGGCCGTCTCTCTCGCCACATCTTGGCTGCTTCGACGTTGGCCGGGCTCTCGTCGTTGGGTTCTGCTAGCATGCTCATAACAGATATCAGAATCTTCTCGACGGACTGGATGGGACTCCATCGCTCCGATGCGTGCTCGTAGTGATTCGGGTCGTCGCCAGGAGGGTGCAGGATGGAGATGCAGACTAGGCCACTTGGGTATACTGTCATAGAATGATTGTTAGCTGCATACATACTGTTCACTTCGAACTAGGGCGACATACCATTAGGGTGAAAGATCTCTCCAAGGAAGGTCATCTTGGGCGGTGCCAGCGGATAGTCCTTGGGGAACTTCAGCTCGGCGGGGAATATCCCACCCTCAAAAGGAGTGCCCTCCGGTCCTTGGATCAGTGCCTCCCAATGAAGCATGTCATCTTCGCTGACGGGACCGGCGGTGATGCCGTCAGGGGGGTTGTTGGTTAACATTTTGTATTCCTGCAGCAGCCGGCGGTGGGCTGTTGATTGAGCCATCTTTCACGATCTGTCGATAACCGGGACGTTGTAATCGTCTGAGAGACTACGGAATAAGATAGGCGTTATCTATGAGTGTAAACCGTTATATGTTGTGTTTACATAAGATTCTGCCAGCTTGTTGGTTTAGCTGTCAGATTATTAGTGCGAGTTACAGTATTGAATGAGTGAGTGAATGAGGTGCAGATTGTAGGTGAACCTGGATGTCCACTGGTAAATAAATGGAGGGGCTTTCCATCCGAACACACATCAGTAGGTACGTATGTACATAGGTACATACATATTATCGATAAGGAATCTAAAGCCGAGGTTGGCCCGGTACGGCCCGCGTTGAAAGCTCCGGAAGCTTCACGTCACAGCTTTCAAGCTTCCGAACTTTGCGTCTATTTCCAACGGAGCGCAGGATATGCCTCCGCGACTTAATCTGCGGCCCATTGGCCATCGCAGTGCATTGTACGCAAGGCCAATAGGTGCTGAGAAAACATCTGTCTGTTTCTTTTGTTCCTTGTCTTCCCGACCCAGTGCACAGCCCACTCGTCGGCCGAGAAGAAAAGCGCCAAATTCTCGTCGCTTTACCTCGACTGCCGCACCTCCGGCCGGCAATGCAAAGCTTGACACTCGAGATGAGCTGCAGAATGTGCTTCTTGAACTGCAGAAGCGCGCTGCCAACTATGTGAATCTCTCCCGTCTACAACTTGCCCTCAATGGCTTGCGCCAGAAACCCGGCAACGAATCCATAAGGGTGGCCGTCTTGGGTCTGACGAGCGGCTCCGAGTCCGGCAAGACCGCAAAACAAGTGTTGAAGCTCCTGATCGCGGATCCTCTGAAGGAAGAGGAAGAATGGGAGAAGGAGGTCGATCAACATAATCTGGCGCAACCTATGATCATACGTGTTGGTGAAGAGGCACCCCAAGAGCGTGGGGCCATATCCATTACGAAAGGGAACTTGCTGCACGAGGTCCATGTCTCCTCTGCAACGCTCAATGGCCACAACCTTGAGTTACTACTTATGGAGACGAACCCGTTCATGTCGCAACAAGAAGTGGGCGCTTTAGAAGGATTCGAGGATTCTGTGCTCGTCCCTACCGTGGATATTCCAACGTCGAATACTGGGCAATACACGCCCATCACGACACCGGTGCACAAGGCTTTGATTGTAGCTGATGGCATCTTGGGCGCTGCATCGGTAGTGTCGATGCCCACCCTAGAAAGTAAAGACATTGTTACTGCCGCAGTGAACATGCCAGATTATAAGCCAGCCGACGCATCTCCCTTACCGTTCACTCCCATCGACGTTACAATTGCGACTCTGGGTCTGGGAATTGTTCGCGAGAACCTCAGCAATGCCATTGAGTTTGAGCATCTGTGGTTCCAGAGCAATCTCCCGAAACTTGTCGAGTGGCTCAAGGCTGATATTATAACCACTCCTGAAAACACAACGAAACCACCCGTAAAGGAGCTTATCAGCTCACTGCTGAGGAACACCTCCGCAGCCATAGAAAAGGAGCAAGCCCGACGGCTCGGCTCGTCACTAGCCTCTACGGCCTTCCCCACCACTCTTACGAAGCTTCAACGTAGCCTCGACGATTGGGCCGAAAGCGCCCACACCGAGCTCCAAGAGCAGCTGGACCTGGCCTTCTCCAGCGGGCGGTGGCGGAAGCTGGGGTGGTGGAAGCTGTTCTGGCGCGTCGACGACGTTGGCATGCTCACGAACGACATCCTCAACCAGAGATTCCTCACGGCTTCGGAAAGTAGCGCTATCTTCCTCGCGGGGAGAATGGCCGAAGCTGGCATATCCGTGAGACCGTCGTCCCCAACCCCACCGGCCTCTGGAACATCCACCGAGCTCACCGACAAGGACAACTCCAGCACCAATCCCGACCCCGGCGCCTCGGACGCGCAGACTCCCGCCCCGGCACCACCGCTCTGGCCCACCAATATCTCCACGACCCGCACCTACCTAGCAACCGAGACCATCCCGGCGCTGCAGGCGCTGGCGCAGAAGCTCATGCTCCAGACGCTCAGCACGTCGGGGCTGACCAGCGCCCTGGGCGCGCTCGTCTACGTCGGCACGCTGACGACAACGGCGTACGAGGCCGGCGCCGTCGCCGCGCTGGGCATCGTCTGGAGCCTGCGCCGCATGCAGAAGCAGTGGGAGACGGCGCGCGCCTTCTGGGAGGGCGAGGTCCGCGAGGAGGGGCGCAAGGCCGTTAGGGGCGTTGAGGGGGTTGTTGGGGAGGCTTTGGTGCGGAATGGGAATAGTCGGACGACTGGTGTGGAAGGCGGGAAGGGTAAGGGGGAAGGAAAGGGTGGGAATGAGGGAGAGGGTGAAGGTAAAGGAGAGGATGGGGGTGAGGCTGAGTTGGGGCGCGCGAGGGACTTGGTTGAGAGGGCTTGGGAGCTACTGAGGCGATTGAAGTAAGGTATGGGATGGGGTAGGGATGGGGACGAGTATGGAATAGATAGGCTTGCTCCGCTCTGAGCTGTATATACTAGACGAACTGGTGATGTGCTGTATAGACTATGATGATACCAATAGAGATGTTGAAAGAGTCGGGTTTGATCGGCTACGTGTAGTATTGGTGGGATGTCGCTTGGTCATTGTATTGATCATATCATCACCAAGCCAAGAAGTGCCAAGTCCCCCTTTATCGGCTGACTAGCTTCGCTATTAGTGGGCGCAGCATCAACATCGACATCAAACTCAGTCAATCGTACTTGTAAAGATCAAATTCAATAATAATCCCAACACTGATTAATTCCATGCCCTCGCTATGTGATTACGTCCCATACATGCTCCAAACTCAGTCATTCCAACATCAAATCGGCTGAACCGTTCACACGGCATCCTTCATCGATCCATCATCACCATGGTACAATCGTAGCTAGCTAGTACATATACACATATTTAAGAAAAGAGGAACTGCGCATATACATCAAGTAATTTTTTAAACTTTTTTCGAAAAAGGGACAAACAGATACCGTCTCAATCAACAACAAATACACCCATCACCAATCCCCACCACCATAATCACCACCCGAGTAGTCGACCGAGCTAGAGGCCCATACGCTCGTCGTGTCCTCCATGTAAACCGTCTGATCCATGTCGACATTGATATCCACATTGACGTCCACGTTGACGTCCACGGCTGTTGCGTCCATGTACGTGGTGTCCGTGTATGCTGTGTCGGTATACATCGTATCCGTGTACGTCGTGTCACTCACATATGTAGTGTTATCGGTGTACGCCGTTACGTCTACATTGGTTGTCGTATCAGTGTACGCCGTCGTGTCGTTTCCATACGTTGTGCTATCAGTGTACGCTGTCATGTCCACGTTCGTTGTCGTGTCAGTGTATACAGTGGTATCGGTGTAGGTTGTGGTGTCTATAACCGTACTCGTCGCGTCGGAGATATAAGCAGCCTGTGATGAAAATTGCGATTCTGCGGTGGAATTGTCTACTCCTTGGTACGACTCCGTAGGTTGTGGTTGAGGTTGTGCAGGTTGCTCTTGGTATTGTGTGGTATACTCCTGGTACTGCGTGGAAGTCTCCTGATACTGAGTGGAACTTTCTTGATTATACCCAGGATTGTTCTCTTGATGTTGCCCGGCGTGATCCTGGTGTTGTGCAGGGTGTTCTTGATACTGCGCAGGGTGACCCTGATACTGTGTGAGATGCTCCTGATAGTGCGCAGGATGAGCTTGTTGATGTGCAGGATGCTCTTGGTATTGCGTAGGATTCTGTCCCTGTTGACTGATGCGGGCATCGGCTCGGAGCACGGCTGTGGCTAGGGCACTTCCAACAGCGAGGCCTGCAGCTATAGTAGAGTCCCCAACACCTTGTCCCTGAGCGAGTGGTTGTCCAGATGCAGAAGGTCGTTGTGCCTGAGGAGACGGGCGTCCGACTGGCGGTCGATGGATCTTCTGGGGAGGTCGCTGCATCGCGCCTGCTTGTGGCTGTCCATACACGTTCCCTGTTGCTCCGGTCGTACCAGGCTGGTTCTGCATGATTGACGGTCGACCTGATGTCTGCATGGGCTGTATGACCTGTTGCGGGCGGTTCACGACTTGTGTGTATGGATATGTGACAGTCATGGGGTTTAGGCCCTGTGCCTGTACCGGTGCAGTTTGGGCGTGTACTAGACCTGGTGGGCGTTGTGGCCGTCCAGCTTGAGGTCGAGCTTGAGAGGTATGATAAAGTTGATTTGCTAGAGCAGCGCCAGTCTGATCACTCACGCCGAGAGATCCAGCAATGAATGCACCGCTTAAGGTGGCCGTTGCCTGTTTTACTGTAGGATTCTTCCATGCTTTCTTTGCGAATTTCTTCACTCCTTTGCCTACATCTGAAAGTGCGGTCACAGCCTGAGCCGAATTAAACGGTTTGCTTTGTTGGGATGCCTGCGGTACCACATGGCCTCCACAAGGTTGGGACAATTGTTGTCCTTGGGTTATAAACTGGCTTGCGAGGGTCGGTTGTTGGACTGGACTTGGTGTGTTAGTTGCAACGGGCGATTGAATTGTTTGAGACAACTGAGGCTGGACAGGAGGTCTATATGGTGCCGCATTGACGTTATTGGCCGCCTGTGGACTGCCGGCTGCCGAGTGCAGAGGAGGGGCCTGGCTTGATCCTTGGGACATAGGTTGTCCTGATGTTTGCAGGGGTACGTTCTGTTGAGTTGGCGTCATTTGTACATGGGGCAAATGTTGAACTGGTTGTGTTGTGCCTGGCATCGACTGGTTCGGCGTTGGCTTCCCAGGGTTTGATGCAGAATATACCTGTGAAGGCTGCCCTGAAATAAGGTGCTGCTGTTGTGGATTAGTTGTTAATGCTTGTGACAGGGGTTGCGTGCCTGGGGACTGAGCAGGCAGCGTAGGCCGCACATTTCCTTGCAGATACTGGGCCTGTATTGAAGGGTGCTGGATCGCCGTTGGACCGAGAGTAGGTCTAACTTGAGAGGGTAGCGGCTTCACTTGTCCGGGAAGCATTGGGAAGGGCTTCAGCGGGCTGGTTACTGGGTGGCTGAATTGGGAAGATGCTGGTTGGGCAATTTGAGGGTTCTGCTGATGAATGGACTGTTGCGTATGCTGTGGGAAACTGGAAGAACTTGCGTTAGGCTGTTGTAAGCTTATGCTTAGTGGTATCTCTGTTGGCTTGGTTGTATTGGAATAATGAGATGGAGTTGCAGGTGCAGAGGGCAGGCCTGAGGTTACAGCTCCTTGAGCATTAATGCGCACATGTGAAGATGCTGAGGACGGTGTTGAGGACGGTGGACGATAAATCGAGGCAATAGAATATGCTGGTGACGACATTTGGCTCAGCGGGGAGACAGGGTGGGTAATAGGAGACGAATGCTGTGTTTGACTCTGTCCTGGAGCCGATCCCGTCATCGTACTCTGATTTGAAGGCTTGGCAATGCTAACCATTGTTGATTGCGAACTCGAAGCTATTTGGCTAAGGGGTATCGAAGGTGGCTTTTGTGAACCGGAAGATAAGACCTGTCCACTCGTAGGCTGAATGGGAGTGTTTGCAACCGATTGGACATGGCTAGACACTGGGGATCCTATCTCTGGACGGTGTGAGACAGCTTGAACCGGGGCTTCTGAATTTGGTCTAATTATCGTCGCCGATTGTGATTGTGAGTGTGTACCTGAATGAATACCATGAACCTGTTCAGCTGGACCCTGCTGCGAGGTTATCAATGTCGATGGGTGCGTATCATTGTGAGATTCCGTTTGCTGCCCAGTAGGAACTTGATGCCCTACAGGATGAGATTCTGCCTGAGCACCTGAGTAGGGTTTGGTTGGCCCTGTTGATGACGTGATTTGTTGAAGAGAAGTATGATGCTCCCCCGCTGGTATGTCCATCTGATTTGAAGCTGCATGGGCAGGTCCTGACAGTCCGTGATGTGGGACTGGTGTTTGGATAGGCGAGGCATGTGAGGAGTGATAAATATGAGCAGTAGGTCTCTCGGTAGAGCCAGGTAGTGGAGATGAATTACTGGCAACTGTGATAGTTGCTGCTGGCAGTTCTGATGGCATAGACTGGCTTGAAGGTGCTTGAGGTAAGGTATTGATCTTCGCTGATATTTTGTCCGGGCTGCCAGACCTCCCAGGTCTTGATAACGACAGTGGAGCAACCACAGGAAGTGGTTCGTCCATAGGGCAATATGACTGCTTCGTAGAATCACAGATCTCATGGTTTTGCGATGTTGTGATAGCATCGTTTGAACTAGTTTTAGTCGCTGTAGAGACCTGGGTCTCAACGTGGCTAGTTCGGTGGCCTTCGACTCGCTCTTGTTCGATAATCAACCCTTGCGTAGAAGGTATTTCATGAAAGACGAGTATTCCAGGACCATTCATCATTGGCGGTGGCCGTGTGTGGGATGGCGTCTGTTTCAATAAAGGATCGACTCTATGATAATCTGGGTGAGCATCATCACCATACACCGGCATCCGAACTGGACTTGGCAAATGCGGGTTCTGAATGTGCTGAATTTGAGTAATTTGGGAACTCTTCCGGCGTTGAGCAGGCTTGAGTACTGATGGAGTATGAGACAAACTGGAGTTGCTGTCTATATCGTTCTTGCTGGTTGACCCAGGATCTGAAGGGAAGCTTTGGTGCCTTGCTCCTAGTGGTCGTTGTTTATGATTCTCCTGTGTGATAGATACCTGCGCTGATGCTTGCGCTGGTTGCAGAACTGCTGGAATAGGCGAATGTTGAGCCTCTGGGCGAGGTGTAAGAGCACCAACAGACAAGCGAGGGTCCGTTGGTGGCTTCATTATGTCAGGTAACTTCGGTGTTGCTTTCCTCGAATCAATGGGCCCTGGAAGGGAGTGTCTTTTCTGCTGAATAGGACAAAGCTCGGTATTCTGCAACTGAAGAATAGAAATATTGGATAGTGTCATCGATTGCCTTTTTGAAGTCTCTGCTTGCTCCCGTTGCAGAGGCGTCCACGACTGGTATTTGTCCTGGCCCGGTTGGCTTGGTGTTGGCCGTTCGGTAGTGAGAACTTTCGGCTCCTGAGATGATGAGGAGCTCTGTAATGGTGCGGCATTATTTACAGGTCTAGCAGTTCCTTTTAGTGGAGGATACGCAAAGGAAGCCGACACCAATGGATATTCATCTTCTTCCACGGGCTGCATTGTTGGGAGGGCAGTGCCTTGTTCAGACTGCTCCTGTTCCACTGGACTCCGGTTCGTTGGTAACTCTACTGCTTTATTCTGGGGAAGATTGGTTCGCGATGGTATTTGTAGCGAAGACGTTGCATCTAGCTCGATTGGCGCCAATTCTTCTGCACACTTGACAGTATCACTGGTAGCCAACTCGGCAATAAAACCAACTTGAGACCACATCTGCTTAGGTCCCTCGGGTAGTTCGCATGCGGTTTGTTCGCCTGATGACAAATTGGTAATGTCGTTCTCCTCAATAGCAACTGGGCTTATATCGGTATACTCGTTTGGATCAAAGTACATAAAGCCTCCGGGATCAAAATAGCCTCTGCTTCTTGGCACGTCTTCTTTGTTGATCACCTCCATTGCATTCCCGCTTGTCTTTTTGACTTCTCCGACATTGTAGATTCTATCGAGTCCACTTCTTCGCTTAGCTTGTTGCTCACTGGCAAGCTCATCTTCAGGTGCTAGATCCAGAGGTCCAAAACCGAGGCCTACTAGTTCAGGAAATTCGTCCCCCAATCTTGGGAATTTGAATTGTGCTAGTCCGGTAGGTTTATAGCGGTAGAACCATCGGGAACCATCATAGTCAGCTTCCCATCCATCTGGAAGCCCGGCCATCTAAGAGTGTACAGATCGGAGCTCGTGATTCCCTATTAATCCGAATAGAGAAACGATTCAGCTAGCGAGGGATGAACACGAGGTTGGTCTTAGAAGCTATGAGGTCGTGCAAAGCCACTCATAGTCCTACGATTAATTGATTCGAATACCTGAACTAAGATCGACGTGCGTAGCTCTAAGTAACCGATATAAACTTAGCTATATGTCAGTCCAGTAACGTACTAACAAAATGCATATAATAGTGCAAGATAGACGAAGTGTGGAATACGCAATATGAACTCGGCAACAAACTTGAGCAACGCAAAAGAGTGCAAAACAGACAACGCAAGCAACTGAAGAAAGTCAGGCACGATGAGATCAAGAATGAGAATTTTTCAGGGTAATTAATGTTTGCATAAAGAGGGAAGCCTAAATTAAAACGGCACGCGAGAAAGACTGAAGGAGGGAGGCAACAGATGACCTGCGAGGTACGGAGCCTGAACAGCCTAGACTCACACAATGAAGCCCACGAGGCGCTGTCTCACGGAAGCGATACGTTAAGATTGGTGCTGAACAATTGAACATTCAACTAGTCTCCAATCATAGTCACCCGGGACGGCACCATTCCAATCTGAACGTCGGTCCATTGAATAGTGGCTGGTAGCGTGCAGCAGCTGAACTCGGAGTCTCCATCATCTTAAGCGACACTGATACCTGCCAAGAAGTCAACGCCGAACCCTTAACGTTTCTGGAGCATCCTAATCCAACAACTAGTACCATTGGGGTCTTGTCTCAGGAAACTTATCACCATTTCAAGGTAGTGGTGAGCGAAAAGAGTCGAGAGAAGCCGTCGGCGGGCAGAGAAAGAATATTGTCGTGCGCGCCACTCTTGAACTACAGCTGCAGGGATCCCTAGCCTGCTCTCCCCCAATAAGAACCATTTCATATATTGCCCAGATATTACGAAGAACATATGAGTTCATCCGTCTTACATCCTTTGCATATATATTCAAGTACAGCCGAGCAGTTGATCCATACGTATTTACTACCAAGGTCTGAGTTTCATATAGATCCTAGCCCGCTCCGACCCCGAACACTACCCACCCCAAATAATTACTTACCTGATGGTTCTGACCTTTTGCTTCATGTATATCCATTCGGATTATCGGCTTGATATTTACACGTCCCTTTTTATTTATGTGGTAGATAGGTTCGAGATCTTGTCATCGAAGACTTGAGGGTTGGCGTGAGTGTCAAGCTCTTACAAGATCGTCTCATCTAGGGTAGGATCTGGGATCCCATGATACAACTCTCTTTGCGATGGCGTTGAGTCGTGATTTCTACTTCTTGTATTTATTCTTTCATCCGCAGATTTTATTTCTTGGGGTTAGCTTGCTTGTGCTCTGGAGATTCAATGTGATCCAACACATCTTACTAAGTTTTGGCCTTCTTGAATATGACAGATGCATTTAGGGTCGATTTGGACAAGACTTCATAAGGTCTTTAGGTAGGTATATATATGCTATGCGCCTTTGATAGGTATGATTCAAGATTTTGTAGCTGCAATATGTGGCAGAATATCTAAAGTATCTATTAGAAATTTATCGCGCTGGGATGATCATTCATGGTTTTCAGTATCTTGGAAGTGTCTGCAGGCATTCTCTACTTATACCATAGTAGCTGAGTTAACAGAAGTATCTTTGATCATATCTTTTCCGTCACTACAATATCGTTGCTGTCATGACAAGACTCCCGCTTCTACGTAGCACTTCTACCACTAACTCAAAATATAGAAGCCTTGGTGCACGACTAGTCCTCGTCTCCATTCCCTTTTGTTCTCTTCCTTACGCACAGGTAAACCAGTACACTCTTTCCACTGGATTATCAACGTGATTTCTGAATGGACCTATTTGCAGGATATTAGATATAAGTTGGCGAGGCTCGCTTTATTTCCCTACATGCTGTAGGAGATAGCCTCTTTACCACTAATGAGGATCTCTGACGTGCCTCGAGATGTCTAGACTGGGTATCTACTCATTCCATAATGACTTCATTGACACAGTAAAAGAAAGTGGAAGTTTATCGTTTGAGTTGCAATGTCAAATGGAGCGTTTCGGGCCAGAGGAGCCCCTGCACTGCAAGAGCGCCTCGACTTCAGCCTCGCTATAAGATCGGCAACGCCGGCGATGAATACTCTATAAGCACTATATTAGACATAAAGGGCTAGACGTGGTATAGTGTTGAAATACAGGGTTAATGAGGCTTAGATTGACTTGAGGTTCAGCTATTCTAGAGTGGCAGATGGCCTGTTATATACACAATGCTACTATTCGTGCCTTGTACTGTACCAGTCCTTGACCCTCAATTCAACATATAGGACTGCATGGCGGGAGAACTGCTCCGGGACCACCGTCCTTCTAGTGCAAAAGCGACATTCGTAATCACGGGATGCTAGTTATTAGAAAGGCCAGGTTAAGTGAGCTAGAATTTCGAAGATACTCATTTGCAGACTATTTCTCATTGACTTGTTATCATTATATTATTAAGCTGCTCCATAATGGGACACTGGAGACTCCTCCCAGATTGGCATGATGCGCCATGCCCTTCGTAGCTTCGCCAAACCTACATTCTCGGGGCTTCGTTCCTGAAATCGGTCATAGGAATTCAAGCTTCTACAATCCCAGCTGAAGACATATCCCGGGACGATAGTCCAGCGCTTTCCATGCCATTTCTACTGATAGGCCGCCAGCCATAATTGCCGTACCAACGTTTTATGGAAGCGCCAGTGAAGTTACCGATACCAATCACCAATGGCCAACACACTGGCAAGCATGCGCATACTATAGCCATTCCTACGTGCACCATCGTCCAAACCGTAGTTCTCATATATGATGGGACACGGCCTCCAGGTACATAACCCAATTTGACTTTCACAAGCCCTGTGACAATAACACTGTTAACAATGTTAACCACCGCAGACGACGTTGATTTCTCATGAAAACATCAGAGAACTTACAAGACACCTAAAGCGAACACCGCTACAACAATGACCTTATTTCTCTTACTCATATGTAACCGTAGAATAATCCTCACCGGCACCACGATAATCACCAAATCGATGCATGCCTCTATAATCCCACTCGCCATCCAGAAGATATTATAGTTGGAGCAATGTCTTGGATAGGTTGAGTTGTATATCCAACTCAATTCTAGAGGTTTGCAATGTGTTAATGCCGCGACAGTACAGCCGATCCAGAACCCGATCACAAGGCCAGCGATAGCAAAGACCTGGTAACGAAAAGAGTTGGAAACGGAGAAAAGCCGATTATACATGAGCAAAATAGAGAGCTTAGTCGAAGATGATATAGTAAAATAAAGAACCGAAGCGATAAAGGAGAGCTTGAGGTAAAACATGTCCTCAGGAGTGTAATGGTAGTTCGGGCCTGAATTGCAGGCCACCAAAGCGCCATCGGGGTCGACACGCGTTGCTATTCCGACCAGTTACTAGTGTCCATTGAAGAACAATATCAGGTAGACGAACCCCATAGAAGCAAGACGACCGCCAATATAGTAGACAAAAGTGCGATTAAGATGAACCAATCATTCCAACTAAAGCCAGCTGTTGTATAGAAACGAGTATAGAAGCGCAACGCAATATAGATGACAGCCAAGCCGATTACTACACAACTTACGACTGTAGTAGCGATTGAGTCACCGCCATCAGCTGTATCCGCTGGGTTACTCATAATGTTACTTGAGTAGATATTATATCGCTGGTTAAATCGAATAAGCTTTCTCGTATCTAAGACGGATGTCCTAATCTTTTAGGCAAATCCATCTATCAGCCCTCATCATCTGCCACGTATATCCCTTCTGGGGACCAAACCATCCCCATCACTCACCGAGAGCATCAAGTGCAGGGCGTATGCAGTCATCATTCGATTTATTGAAAATGCGATGCGCTTTGCCGAGAAACTTGCGGTATAATGCATACAAATAAGGCAAAAACTGCACAAAAGATTGATATGAGTGATATATATCCCACATGTTCTACCAATACCTAAACTAATATTTAACCTATGCAGACCATTGCTATATTTTAAGAAGCCTGAATAAGCAGTGCTCACACAAATGCATGAATCCTACCGCAACCCTACTAGTTAACAATTCCACAGCATTGGAACAGGCAAAATTACGCGTGTTGCATATTTGAGAATGGTAGTAAGTACTATCTTTAGAATTTTGGACTCGGGAGTTATGTAGCCTCGTCCAGACCGCCAAACAAATATGCATCTCTGGCTTCTTGACACGCGTGGTCATTTAAGAGGACCAATTCCCGTGGCACTACCATAACTGCGATTAGCTCATAATAACTATTGTTGTCTTATACACTTACGAGTTTCTCGCACATAGAAAGTCTTTGTTCCTAGCCACTCATGAGTCTAAGCAGGAGTTCTAGATTCCTTCCTGTCTAATAATTTAGCACGGAACTAATATGGCTTATGAGTTCAATTAGAAATAGGGAAGACATATGCTACAGACTAGTAAAGAAGTGACAACAAATCAAATTCGCTAGTTCATAACTTGACAAAGAGACTTGTAATAGCTAAAGAGTGAATATATTTAAACGAATAATATTGCCTCACTTGCTGCTTCTAGTGGCTGGGGTTTGAAAGGAGGTTTGAACTGTTAGACTTCAGGGTAGAAACTAAGTATGCTAAGCATGCACAGCTTGTCAGCATACGTTGCGATAATATTGAGATAAGCTAACAAAGCGAATAACCATATAGAGCTGCCAGGAATCGAACCTAACTCGCTTTATTACTCACTGCAGCTTGTTGTAAGTTGATGGGGTGGCACAACATGCACTGATCAGGTAAGCTTATGGGATAAGACAATAACAAATGCCAATGACAATGTCTCTATCGAAACTAGAAAGAGAGTGCCTCTTGGGTGTTGCTACCCTCCGAGAAGCTAAACTCGAAGCACTACTGATGCCATGAAATGAATCATCTTCATATCCTATGTGGGGGTTATGAATGATGCTAGCAACCGGGACAAGCCATACGCTTAGAAATATGAAGTCATTCAAGTTCTAAGCCCACTCTCATAGCTAAGCTTTGGAAGAAGCTTCTCATTCCCCGTGTCATAGATTAGTTGATACGATTACGTTGTAAGCTCGAAAGTGTGAGCTAGACTAATTTTCTGTAGGCTTTGGGTTTCTTTTAATAGTGAATTTCAATATAAGAGGCTCTTTTGTATAACTTCCTTCCTATGAAAATCGACCACGAGATGTATGATACCTTACAGAACATTACTTGTTGTAAATGGATATGAATAATGAGAGATCTGAGCACTGATTACACAATGCTTGAAATGGGTGGCTGGAACCTTAGGGTCTATAGTCTTCTAAAAAGCTAGTGTTCACATTGAAAAGGCATGGTCATCTCGAGCTAGAAGGTGTTGCGTGCAAGCGCTATTACTTATGAGTCAATGTGGAGATGGCCACGCAATCTAATGATTTATGTAGTGACCATACTACTTAGAACAAGAAACAATACAAACTAATCTAGTTCACTAATCGAGATGTAGTCTAACAATGAGTGTTCGGAGCTCTTAAAGAACACATTGTTAAAGCGATCTGCGATCAACATTTGATGAGAACCGGGCTTGCTGAAAAGGTTCGATGATGTCAAAGCAGGCTCGCCTATATCATATCACGGTTAAACAGTGCTCATATTAATGAGGCTAACTCTTAATCATGGGTTGACAGAAAGTGCTGCATGGTCACACCCAGTCTTTTCATATTAATAAACAGCTTAAGATGGCATGTGATATGCATTGTTCTTTGTAGAAGTGCCTAACTATTTTGTCCATGTGCTCACCCTCGTTTGCCCTAGGAACTTTACCTAGAAGAGGTATATAATACACTTTGATAGAACCTCGAGCCTGAGATTTAGAGGATTTACATTTTGCAATGAAGTTAAAATGGCATGATGAGTGAAGTATAAGTCTGTTATGTGCTAAGGGCTCGAGTCAGGATGCGGGCAACTGACAGGACCTCGGCCAAGTCTAATAATACGATTCTGCAGAAAACAAAGGAAAGCCTAACCCACGATAATGACAGCATGCTTTGTAGGGGAGGATACGAAGAAAACATGCCATATTTAGCACTGGTTTTCTCCCTCTCGAGGCTGTACAAGCGCAAAAGTTTCTTTAATTGAGGAATGCCAAGCCTGTCGTTTCTTCGAATTGAGGCGGTAAAGAGGGAAGAAAAGAACGTTCCAGACCTACAGCTTTTCCGACTCGAGCTTGTGAAGACGAAAAAGAAAGATGATTCCCCGACATTTTTGCGGATTCGAAAAGAAACATCTTTGTCCCGATGCGTTGTCGCCTGCTCGAATAAGGGGGGGTCGACCCAGGCCGTTGGGATTGTACAAGTAATCAATCTCAGGCACAGCCACTCGGAATCCACCCAACGCCCCTGGGGAGTCGTCGTGGAACGCGAATTGACCCCTTTTTTAACGAACGAGCGGCGATACGTATGTACATCGATCGGGGGTTGGCAAAGGACGGGCTCGTGTTAGCTTTTTATTTTAATGACGCCGCGTGAAACATAGCGTGGACATCGCATAATGCGGCTAGATTGGACTGAGGCTGTCCATTGGAAGGGACGCGCTCAACTCATCAGTCACTGTGGCCAACCTGCGAACCGCGATGCCGACCATTAGCCTATTCATTAATTTATCGAGGCTTATCTTATTATTTGCTCGAGACGGTGCGGCACTGTTGCAATCACCACCACCACCTTGGGTTGTATTATTTCTCTCAACAAAGATGGGACGCATACGTCAAAGTTTGGATTTTTGTGGTCTTGTGTAGCCCATCAATCGTGATGATGCTTATGTCGTGCCGGAGATAGCTTTATCGAGTGGTTGATATGTGTGTCAGATTTTCCCCAGACATTTCGTGAGTGCTGATGCAAGTGACGATAGAGAGACCCCATTGTTTTTGTGCAGAGTGTCCACTAGAGCCGCCGGAACGTCTGGAAGGATGCCCGAGATCTCATTTGGTTTCTTCGTCAGACAGCACGATCTGGAGTAAGCAAAGATCGTGGGGTTGGATGCACTGGCAGTAAATGGACCAGGAGGCGCCTACTGCACAGTAAAGTATACCATATATTTTGTTTTTGCCCTCTAACAGCGAGAATAACATTCGATCTGTAAATAGGTGTCTGTCATTCCTGAGAACGCTTACATACCTTTGAATCCGCTTCTGATGGAGTTTAGCTCGTGATCTTTAGACGCTGCAGGCACAATTTGAGGTGAAATTGCAAGACAACGTGTCGTGTCGTAAGTAAGACATTGACGTCAGGATTAAACAGCGCAGCAATAGGACTGTTCGTCGTACGCGTAGGGCAGCTGTCGTGCAGCCTGCGTACCTGATGATGATGTCGACAACGCTACTACATGTAGTAGCTGTACATACGCAAGTGGCTTTCGGTGGTAAGCTGCAGATATGTCGCTCACTTGCGAGTAATTCCCTCCTGCTGGGTGAGTGTTCGGTCGTTTTCTATCACATGCAACTAGCCCATAATAGCCGCGCCGTTGCACAAGACGGTAGCCAAACACACTGGCTATCACCACGCACCACGAATCGGCAACGGAGGAGGTAGTCTAAGACCGAGAGCTTCCAGGGTTTTTCGGGACGCTTTCTTGCCGATCCGCGCCGCTATCGTTGATGATCTGCCCGTGCTACCAGTTGATGCGGTGGTGCTAAGTTAGTTGCATGTGCCGGCGCGTTTCTCCTCTGATAACGTAGATTGCCGAGCGAGGCTCCTATTTTAAGGCGCTATCACCGATGAAGATACATAGATATCGTCGACGTCTCCTTTCATAATTCTTCTCTGGCATTTCTTCTGCTGCATCCACCACTAGGTCGCTTGGCGAAATCAGCCAACGGCCGAATTGTGCATCCCGTCTTCCGCTGGTCCACTCCTCCAACTAGATATTGTAATGAGCGATACCGAAGGGATTCCGGGACTTCCAATCACGAGCCGCGGATAGTTCAGACTGGCGTGGGACTGACACCGGTGGCGCAAGGATGGTAATACTGTGCACCGCGTAAGCGATAGAAGAGCCCCACGGCCCCTGCATTGACGCTGTCTGACCTGCTAGGTTGGACGTTGGGGCGACTCATCGCACTGTACAGTTTACTAAACATACGTTGTAGATAGCTATCATCATTTGCTATGATTTGTTAACATTATGCAGCTTGCTATATAGATTTATTATAGTGGGATCGCAAGTCATATATATGCATACTTATATACACATAAGGTTTACCCGTCATTTACTACTTTTTGACACCGGTTGACAGCGAAAGTCAATCTCAGGTATCGCGATGACAGCGACGCGGTGTGTGCTACCTGACAGCTGAAGGCCTAACCGAAAATGGTACATAGTGTAGGTAGGCTACCGCTACTATGACATACCTACATAGCTAGTGTGCGGGGGACTTTTTAGGTACCTCTATCCATCTCATCTCGTTGTGTTTGACATGTGCTACACATACATACTTCCCATCTCTGCCACTCATTGAGCTGCCACTCATCAGTGCCATTTGCCCCCTATGCTTGCTTCCTTTTTCCATACTGCCATACGCATTACCTTTGCATGTAGGGACAATACGAAGGTTGGACAGGTGTTTTCTTTATTAATTGTAGAACCAACACACAATAAAACGTTTTGTATTATACATGTTATGGGTAATAGAACCAAGCAGCCCTGGGCTGAGACTTCCCTTTGTGAAGCATATCTATTTTTATTGTCAGTACTGTGTACCTAGGTGAGTTGTTGATCAGTCAATGAAACATTCGATCTTGGGGGAGCACACACCACTCATCCTTGCCCTGTACATACATACGTAGCTGCGTAGGTAGGTAGTTAGTTACACTGTCCGGGATCCTCTTTGTTGAATTACAGTGGCACCGGCACTAAGTTTAGATACCTTTTATCTCTAGGCTGCTAGCCTCTCTCCTCCGCCCGGAAGGGGCGTTCGGAACGCTCCCTTCGAATGGCCAAGAGCACTCGAGATGCTACCTAGGTACCTACTGCCGTATGTATGTACAAAAATTGACGTGTGGGTCGCGAGTCGCGTCATCTCTTTAAATCTTGCTATTCATCGAAGATCTTCTCCCAACTTTTTCCAAACTAGTAAATGCCAACCACAGCTCTCTTTCTCTGGCCCATCTCCATTCTTTTGTCCTCCCCCCCAGTTCCTTTTGCCGATTTCCAATACTCCCAACCATTTATAATACATAATTCCATCTCCCGTTTAAGTATCTTTTGAGGCATTGATTGGCCCGATCTAGGCCTCTTCTGTATTTTATACTACTTCACTCCGCCGTGATCATCGCCAAAGACCACCCGCCCAACCTCTGACCTTCGTTATTTGCGGCATTCACTTACAACCCACGTGATTTTGTTTTTTTCCCCTGCCCTTTTTTACATATACTTGCAGACTGTCGACCATCAGATCCTTGTAGCTTCCTGCGTTGATCGTTGGTAATAGCTGTCTGTCATTGACTGATTCACCAGTCACGAATATCAGTGCCCCGGTATAGAGACGAAGCACTGCTTCACGGCCACGACTGCTACCTACCCGGGTGGTATATGTGCTTGTTTCCTAATATGGCTGGTAAAGGCGAGCGTAGGGAATTCGATGAGAAGGAATCGCCAACATTGACACACGCTCCCACGGTGTCGGACACCGGTGGTGATGATTCTGACAAGGGTTCTGAGAGGTCTACTGAGAGGTATAACGAGAAAGCTCCCGAGAGGCCCCAGTACCTTCAAATACCTAACGACGCGGAACGAGAGGCGGCGGAAGCGCATTATTTCTCTCCAACCGAGTCCAGGGAACACTCCACCAGGCTAGTCGACGACCTTACCTTACTACAGGCGGAGCGGGCTGTTAGCCATCGAGAATCGGGGGAACTTCATCGAACTCACTCCAAAGTTCGCAGCAATAACGAGAGTGGGAAAGAAGATGTCTTTAACCAGCCCGCCCAGACCATGAGCATTGCATTGCCGGTTGAGCCCCCAAGCAGGCTCAATAAGGGCTTCCGGCAAATCAAGGGTTTACCTCGCATGGTTCGGTATTTTCTATATTGCCTGCCAGTCACCGCCATCTTATTAATTCCCATATTCCTGGGCCTATTCTTGCCCGAGGACCAACAGTCCGTCATTGGTGGTCCTGGAGGTGTTTCGTTGCTGTGGTTCGGTATTTGGCTCGAGGTTGTCTGGCTATCTTTATGGGCGGCGAGGATTGCCACCACCACTATACCGTTTTTCCTGAGTGTTGTAGCTAAGATCTTGGGCTCAGGAAGCACGAAGAAATGGAAAGGCATCGGACGAAATATCGAAATCCACGCTGCCCTGTTCCTGTGGATGCTTGCGGTCTTAATCTCCTTTCTCCCTATCCTCAACAGTCATAAAGTTGCGGCTAAGGTACCCGATGAAGCTGACACAGCATTCCCGGAAATCCACTGGATTGACGTCGTCAACAAGATCATTATCGCAATTTTCGTACTGGCTATCTTGAATTTCGTGGAAAAGATTTTGATTCAATGGATCGCTACTTCGTTCCACATGCGCACGTATTCAACGCGTATAGACATGAATAAGCAGAGTATAGCGTGAGTTACATTCCATGTGGTTCCAACAAGGCAGGCTACTAACCATCCATATAGATATCTCGTTCATCTCTATGAATATTCTAAAGATAGGCTTGTCACAGAGGAATCAGTTATGAACTATAATGCCCCTGGCTCTGGTAGTAGGACGCCTATGGCTCTTTTCTCTGAAAATGCCCGGGACGTCGCGGCAAAGGTTGGCGATATTGCGAACCGTGTCGCTGGTGATTTCACGGGACGGGAAGTGAGGCTTAGGAATCACCCGCGGAAGGTCGTTTCGGAGTTGCTTCGCAATTCCAATTCCGCCCAGGTCCTGGCTCGACGACTCTTCCGCACCTTCGTGAAACCAGGGGCGGAGGTTCTCGTACCGCATGACTTGAGCCCGGCCTTCCCGACCCCTGAAGATGCGGAGGCCGCCTTTTATGTGTTCGATCGCGACCTGAACGGCGATGTATCAATGGATGAACTCGAGGCATTTTGTGACGAGGTTCACCGCGAGAAGAAAGCAATCGCAGCTTCCCTCAAGGATCTTGATTCCGTCATCACAAAGCTGGACAGGGTTTTCTTCGTCATCATTTTCATCATTACGATTATCGTCTTCATCTCGATCATCTCCGCATCGACTGCCGCGTCTTTAGCTTCTGCCGGCACTGCTGTTCTTGGTCTCTCCTGGTTGCTCCAGGCCACCGCCCAGGAGTTTCTTCAGTCAATCATCTTCGTTTTCGTGAAGCATCCGTTCGATGTAGGTGATCGAGTCACCGTCTACGGTAACACCGGATCTCTAATGCGAGGTGACGACTACTATGTAACCGAGATTTCGCTTCTGTATACCGAATTCAAGAAGATGGAAGGCCACATTGTGCAGGCTCCCAACTCAGTCCTGAACACTCTGTTCATTCTGAACCACCGTCGCAGTGGTCAGTTAGCCGATGTATTCGAGCTTCGCATGAAATACGGCACACCGCCGAGCGTCATCAAGGAGCTCGAGGCCCGCATGACGGAATACGTTTTGGACAACAAACGTGATTTCACGGGCAAGATCATCACCGAGCTTCGCGGTTTCGAGGATGCGTACTGCATGACGGTCAACTTCATCTGCTTCCACAAGACCAGCTTCCAGAACGAGCTTCTCCGGCTGATTCGGCACAACAAACTCGCGATCGAACTGATGAACCAGATGGTGGCCCTCGGCATCGAGCAACCCCGCAGGCAGTACCAGATCTCGGGCCGCGACTTCCCCGTCTACCAGTCCAACATCCAGCCTCCGTCGTACGAGGACTCGAACCAAAAACCCACAGTAGACCCGGCCTTGCTGACTGCCACCCGCCGCCGGGCCAACTCGCGCGCCACCGCTGACACGACGGATGTGTTCCAGGATGTCTTCGTTAGCCGCAAGGCTAGCAACGCACATATCAACCATCCACCAGTCATTGCCGAGGAGTTCGCCGAGTCCAGCGGCGTGGACCGCGTTAGTAATAGGAGCAATCACCGCCTAGAGCAGCTGCCGACCAACGGCAGTGGCGGCAGTAAGAACATTTTCGGACGATCGATGACTTTTAGGAAGAGCGCCGATCGATCCGAACGTGACCGGGATCGGGATATGGTATGAAAAAGTAAAGATGAAAATGCATATATGCATACATACACACACACAAACACACGTATATGAGACGATATTTGAGCTTACGGAATCCGAAGCCACGTCTCGATTTACTGTTGAAAATATGCGACATTGCGAGCAAGAAGTAGCGAGCGAGTCGTTCTAATTCATGAAATGAGATATGCGGAAAACACAAGGCATACAAGGGCAGCAACTTTAGACTGGACTGGACTGGACGCAACAGGATGTATAGACTTGTCCGGCTAATTGTATACCCATATAGAACATATTAGCTAATCCGGATGGCGTATATATGTCGTTCATCGGAACGAAAATCCAGAATACACGAATAAACAAAATTCATAATAAATCGTTGGCTCTCTCATCCGAAGATTGTGATTTGTTGCCTGATTGGGTGGGTTTTATTATCCTGCTTACTTAAGTATTCAATACGCTTTGAGATGCGATGGGATGAGTCTTGATGTATGAAGTTTCGTCTGATAAGTGACATCTGGAAGTTAGACCTTGGATATACGTACCCTTGAAGCAAGCACCTTGTCCTGCCATGTAGCTGGGTAAGCCTAGGTACATATACGTTGCTCAAAGTTACCCCTATTATGACCCATCATGGCGGCACGATATATATCATACGACGAATTGGCAACCAACCAGCCAAGTATATTTCTTTCTAATCCTCCGACATCCTTTGAATCATTGATATAGTCATGAGAATAACGTGCATACATCTAACGACACTTACTGCTCTTCACCAGATTCCGCCTCCCTAGTGTCTGAACTGCTTTCCCGGGTCATCTTGAAAACCTGGAAGTGAGATGCCGTAGATATCTATGATTCCAACGCCGAGTCTTACGTATAATCAATTTATAGACGTTATTAGATTATTAACTTGTATTCCCAGAAACTTATCAACATCTTGCTACCCAACTTACGTTCTGCGAAGACGAGACGCTATAGCGAATCTTAAGATACATTCAACCACCACGGATATCCTCGAGTCCAGCGCCGTAGACTGGTCAAATTATTCCTCCTTATACCTGCCTATATGAGTGACATCTCGCGACAATTCCCAGTGTTCCTCAGTACTTTGCCGTCAGTTATTTCAAGCTTTCCCCGCGCCTCACTAACTCCCAACCGCCTCCCGCCCATCTCCCTAGTAAATAAAGTCCGCCGTCAATCAATCCATCTCTCAACGCACAAGCTTTCAGCAGCCAAAAGCTTAATCACAACACCAAGTGTCCTATAGGGGCTGTTATAGCTGACTACCCGCCTAGCCAGACGCCAAGTCGAAAGCTTCATATAGTGAGTAGGCTAGACTTGACGTCCCCGCCCGCACTACCCGAGTCAAGCGCCTCCGCACGGGATGGGATGGGGGTTAGTGGGAGTCGAGATGGGTCTGGAAGCATAGCCGGTGCATTGTATCGCGATCACGTTTAATCCTAAGATGCAGTATAGTGTGGACATGTACAGAGATACATTTTCAAAAAATCAATGCGTGCATCTATGTAAAACATGTACCTGGCCTGGGGGGTATCTCAATATCTCAGTATCGAAGTAACTAACTAACTAACAACACACACATCTCATCCATTCCATCCACTCATCCTGCACCCTCCTCTTGACTCCTCCCCTCTCCTGGCCAGCTTTTCAAGCCAAACTATTACCGGCGGCATACGTAGAACAATAATAGACCAGAAAACCTGGGACACAATAGGAATGGAACGTTCCCTAGCTAGATATGATCCCCATACCGCAAACTCGAAGTCGAAGGCGCCTCTTTCCATAGGGCTAGAAGACCAAAATATGAAAACTCCGGTTCCATGCCATGCCATGCCATGCCATGCCAATGCAATGCTTCGCGAGAGTTTCTCCTTCAACCAATCCACTCAATTCCACTTCCACTTCCATCAAATCACACCACGCATCTCATCTGCCCTCACCCCTATACCTGCCCCTCGCCTCGCCTCGCCTCGCCTCGCTCCTCCATCTCCATCCCTTCGCTCCAATGATATGCGTCGACGGACAAAATCACATTGAACAGCATTGGTATTTCCATTCCACATCAAACATACATCCAAGCATCCAAGTCCAATGCTTCTTCTTGAAAAACGCTCTTTTCCATTGTTTGTTTTCCTAGGTACTTTTCCTAGGTATTCATGTCATGCCATGGTATCCCCTCCTCCTTCTCCTTTTCCACCAATGTAATACTAGGAGACCGCCCTCGTAGACTTAGCAACCTCCTCCACATTCCGCATCAGACTGGCAATACTCGCCAATAGGTCGTCGCCGCCCGCGCTATCGGCACGATTACTCCCCCCACTCCCATTCCCGCTACCATTCCCGCTACCATTCCCATTCCCATTGCCGTTACCGTTGCCATTCCCATCACTACGCGCCCTCTTCCTCCTCCCATCCCCAGAAGCAGAGGACGCCTCGTTCCGATACGCAGCCAGATCCGCATCCGCATCCCCCCCATCATCCTCCCGCTTCCGCCTCCGCTGCCGCGGGAGCAGGGCCTCCGTCAGCGAGGACGGGGAGGAGCTGATGCGGCTGTGGCGCCTGATCCCGTCGGGGCGGATGGGCGGGGAGTACGCCCCATCCCTATCGATCTCTGGTGATTGGCTAGTTGGCGTGATATTGGAGTGGTTGTGGTTATTATGGTGGTGGTGGATAGGAGGGGGAGGAGGTAACCCGTAGTCCCCCAACCCAGGAAACCGCTTCCCCTCCTGCAGCATCGGCAGCGCGAGGGACTCGTGCAGGTACTCGCCGTTGGGCATCTGCACGAGCCCGCGGGCCTTGAGGCGCCAGTAGGGATCGCTCACGCGCGCGGGCTTGGGTTTCGAGACGCGGTGGCTGTGGTTCTGCCCCGTGCTCGAGCGGTAGCTGGAGCTGTTGTAGCTGAAGGTCGAGTTGTGCCGCAGGCTGCCCCCTGCTCCTGTAGATGACATGGACATGGACATCGAGTCGCCACGACTGCCGCCATTGTTGAGGGCTTTGAGGAGCTTCGCGGTCTTCGAGCCCTCCCGGTATGTCTTCGGTTCCGGAAGCCGCTTGAGCTGGTTGAGGCCGTGTTTCCGCCTGCGTTTGTTCTCGGAGCGCAGGAGCATTTTCTCCGCGGGGAACATGTGCGGTTCGGGTTCCGCAGATTCTTCAAGGTCTACGCTGTCGTCGTTCTCGTCCTCGTCGTCCTCGTCCTCATGCTCCTTGGAAGCGAGCCGAGCCGCGGCCTTCTCATCCCGCACACCCCTAAGAACGCCCGAGGCAAGCAACGCGTCTTCGATGCTCTGCTCCCTGGACTCGCGGTCCGCACGGATCGACTCCTCCAGTCGGGCGGCCTGCTCGACGTTCCGCCGCGTCCTCCTCTGCATCAGCTCCTGAGCCTCCTGGACGGTCTTGGCCTTCGCGGCCTTGGCGGCGGCCTCGCGCTTTGCCCTATTTTCCGGTAGTCTCCACTGTCGGGCCTTTTCCTTCTCTAGCTGGATGCGTTTGACGACCCGCCGCTTGCGGAAGCCGTTCAGCCAGCGGTAGAAGTAGGTGACCTTGAGACTGTATTCTCGGAATTTGCGCGCTTCGGCCCAAGACTTCTCATCTTCCTCCTGAAGCCGACGCTTTTCTTCGTTCTCCTGGAAGTTATCCCAGACGTCTCTGAGGACGGATTCAACCGCGAACTCCTGCAGCCGGCTCTCCATCAATCCCCTATCGCCCAAAACGAACCAACGGGTAAATCCTTCCATTGGGTCTTTCTTCTCAACAGGCTGTGAGACCTGGGGACTTGCCGTTTTAGCCTGTAGAGACGATGACGAGTTTCCAGACAGCACGGATGGTTGCGCCGCTGAACTGCGCTCGCCCGGCTTCCCAGACTGCCCTTGAGATACTGTTGATTGTTGAGCTAAGTGTCCATTTAGCAACCGGCCTATGCACAGTATACATTGTGTTGTAGTAGAACATCAAAGAGAATCATGTATACATAATAGTAGATACTAGAAATACGTAGAAACATTTCGAGTCCGAGACATTGAATATTACGAGAATTGACTTACCACTAGAAGAAACCGGCCCCTTCCAGCCAGGAGGAGGTCTTATCGGACCAAACAGCGACGCTCTCGGCGGATTAGAAACGGGCGATGCAGTGGGTGTACTCGTCGGCGTCGGCAAGCTCGATGATGATGACGCGAAGCTGGACTTTGGCGTTGTAGTAGATGTCCCCGAGAGCACCGACGTCTGCGCGCCATCTTTGCCCGGGGAACCCGAGGGCGTCTTGGACAGAATCCCGGGGAACGCAGTAGGCGGTGTCGCACTTGACGACGCAGGGGTTATTGAGTCTTTGCTTGCGTTCTTGTCGCCCAGGAAACCGAAAGGACTGGACTCGGGAAGAGCGCTGCCTTTGGGCGTGGAGGAGGCTGGCCCCATGGGCGTGTCGTCAAATCTGACTTTCTTCTTCGTGTTAGGAGTTGCTGCTTGCGTGTCGGGGGTTTCTGCGGCTTTGGTGTCTTCTGTCTGATTGGGTTGAGATGGTGGTTTTGGTGGCCAGGAGCTCGAGAAATTGGAGAAGCTGCTGAACGGCTTGGTATCTGAAGCTGCTGTGGTAGCTGAAGTGTCGGGTTTAGGAGGTTGGAACCCATTCGGTTTGTTAGGTTGAGCGAAGATTGATGTGGGTGGTTGTTGTGTAGGGAGCGACGGTGTTGGTCCGCCTAGTACGCTGCTCCCGAGAGTTGATGTAACAGGACCGCTTGTGACCGGGGGGCTAGAAGGCGGCGTAGGATCGGGGGTTTCCACGTCACTTTCGGCCGCCGTGCGATTGCTATTCGAGAAGGGACTATTTTGTGAATCGCTGACGAACAAGCTATCCTCGGGACTCGGGATCGGCTCTTCGTTGTGAACCTGTTCGTAAACAGTCTCGTGGATGACTTGAGGAAGAGATTGCCCGGAACGTTTGCGTTCCACGATATCCCGCGAGAACGGATGCCGTATCCGGGCCTCGACATATTTCTGGTTGGAGTTGACAATAAGATATCGATGGTCGCCATCTTGGGCAAAATCGAATCCATGTTTCTCCACGAAATCGATGGCTTCTTGTTCGGTATCTAAGTGCAGACGTTGCTTGAGAAAGGCGGGGGTAAGGTCTTTCGGCCCATCTCGAGGTCTTGAATAAGCCCCTTTGATAACTTGTAGTATCGATTTTCGAACGCCGTTGAAATGGATTTCGGCAAAACAGGCCATAGTGTAGGAGATTTGCGGAGCGGCCACAATCGAAAAGAACATCGAGGCTGCATCTATCGCAATCTCAGTAGGCGCATACGGGTTCAGGGGGCCTTGTAGCCTCCGTGTGTTCCCCATAGATTCGACTAGGCACAAGGCGGTTCTAATCCCATCAGAATTCCAGAAACGGGAATCCCAACCCTGAACAGTCTCCATGAGGGAGGGGTTGTGTGCATTGAAGACGATATAGTAACCTCGGAACTCCGTCTCGTTCTCACATTCAATCCCTTGCTGTGCGCAATCGTTGTAAACCTCAATCAAGGAAATTAGAGTTTTACTTAGTTGCTCAATTTCCTGTTGCTCTGAAAAGTCCTCAGGGGCAAACCCTTCCTGTGATAGGAGATGGAGGGAGGTCACGTGGAACCGAGCGATCGTCTCGAGGCAGTAGATCTGATCTATCCTCTCTTCGGGTGTCATGCCGTACAGCTGGAAGGTGAAGTCGATTCGAATCGCTCTGGTTCGGTCCCAGAGAAAACTATGCCGTGATGGCAATAAGTCGTCAGACGGGATAAGTTCATCGATTAGGTAATCCAAGGTTTGGCGAAGCGCGGCGAAGGATCGTACGTCCATAGGTAAGGGGGCATCCTGCCCAGCAGCCGAGCGAGCAAGCCGCTTTACCATGGATGGTGGCATAGCTACCAGCTCGCCCGTCTGATCTGCCTCCTTCTCCGGAGCCCGAACATCATGTTCTACAATGCGAGTAATCCTCTCCCATTCGGGGCACATGTCTTCACAGATACCCCTAAAGAGGAGGGCCTTATCGAGCGTTCGCTTCTGGTCCGGGTCGTCGATTAAGCCTGCTCGTATGAGCGACTTCCTTGCCTTTTCCCTGTACAACCTGTGTGCTTCTCGCAAGCCCTCCACGGCCGAGCGCTGCGCACGACTTCCCGGATTCGCAGGCCATGTTGGAGGCCTGATGTTATCCTTCGCAAGTTGACCTCGGATTTTCTTCGCAAACCCATCGCCAAGTCCTTTACGTGTATTTGATGATGGTTTGCGACCCTCAAGGGACGAATTCCGCTGATTGCTCTGATTAGCGCCTGGCGCAAAACTTGATGACCGGATAGAGGCAATATTTGGATCTGGAGAGTTCCTTGAGAACTTCGATTTCCCTTGTAAATCGGATTCGCTTTTCCTCTTCCCGTTGATCTGGCCGCTGGACGCCGTGAAATCACACGCCGCTGGTCCTGCGTCGTTCTCCCGCTTCGGCCACGCTGGCTGGACGAATTCGGCGACTTTTCTTGCTCCATTCGTGGTTGGCGGCGCAGTCGGTGCTGTGTTTCCATTTGTGAATGTCGGTTGGGTCTTGACGAAAGGGTTTGAGGTATTTGAAGAGGTCGAAGGGTTCGGTGCTGGAGATTTGTTGTCTGCTCGAGTTGATTGGGGACCTCCGCCACTAAAAGGTTTGCTGAAGGGGTTGGCAGGGTCTGAAAAGGCAGGTTGGGTATCATCTCGAGGCGTAGGTGTTTTTACTACGAAAGGATTCACAGCACCTGGTTTAGCTCCGAAGGGATTCGAGGCAGCTGGTTTAGCTTCGAAAGGGTTCGCGGCAGCTCCTTTGCCGTTGGGCTGGTTCTGCGCAAAGGGGTTGGCTCCAGGCTGAGCGAAGGGGTTGACGGGTTGCGAGGACATCGGCTGGCTGAATGCTATAATGAAGATACAAAGTTAGTTAGCGCACAACGCACAACACACTCAACACAACGCATCCGGACGTGTTCGACATCTAAGCCGCCTCTTGAAGCCTTTCTCGCGGGTTCCCTCGGTAATCCATCACAGATGCAGTAGTAGTTTTGCAGCGGGTAGTCTATCCAGAGCTGTGTCCCAACGTTCCATATCTCCATATCGCAGAGCATCTAGCCCTGTATTTCTTGATCGATAATCCCGTAACACGGACTCCTCCATAAGAGGTTCGATATCGAGGTGTGTGATCGCGCTGCAGATATATATATATATATATATATATATAACCACTCCACCTTTCCCTAACCCGTCTAATCGTATGATGCATGCAAGGGAACGATATATGCTTGTGTGCCTGTCCTATCGAATGGTCGAGTCGGATAAGGGGCGGCAGAAGCTCATCCACGTAGGGACTTGTTGGTCGAACGGTGATGGACCATGGCAAACACAGCAGCAATGACCGTCGCAAAGGACTGTCGGAAAGGAAAATGCTGTGACTTACGGTTGGTGGGAGGGATGGAGGACCCGCCAGCTCCCCAACCGCCGTGCCTCTCGGAGTTAAGCATTGCGCTTTATCGGAATGGCTGTCATTGAAAATCGCAGGTTGGGAGAAGACGGTTAAAATGCTCGGTGGTCTTGTAGTCTTGACAGACGGGAAGCGTTTCTTTCAGTTCGGTCGCAAGGGGAGCAAAAGAGGGCTGGCACGATAATTGGACGTAGCGAAGAGAAAGCCGTATACAGAGCGGTAGAGACAGAGACAGAGACAGATACGTATAATAATCAAAAGGCAAAACCTGCGTAGTTGAATGGGGGGGAGAAAATGCAGGAGGGTGATAAGCTGGGAGGCGCCGAGGTGTTGTGTTGATTTGGCTGCTGGCTGTTGGTGACTGGTCGGGTGGTAGGTAGTTTGTGTGTATTGTCGCGATCATCAACTGCGTGCGTGCATACAACAACTGTACTGAGGTCGCAAGCGGAAGCTGGCGACTCTGCCGGTGTTGACCGCCCCAACGGTTGGCCGAAAGGGGTTAGACCCTGACAGGAACAGGGTACCTTGGCTGTCTGACTTTTTGAGGTAATAGCTATGTACTTCCATTATAGGTGGTTGGGCCACCTCAACATGCTACCCATGCTTAGCTAATATAGATATTTCAGCATCAATTGATGTTCTTGCCGTCTTACAGTCTTTGCCGTCTTGGTGGCCGTCCCTGCAGCAGAAGGATTTCGTCAGCTGCTAAGCTGCTAAGCTAAGATAATCAGAAAGAGATACTTACTACTGCGTACTACCTCTCTTAACTTGGCTGTAACCCTCTCTCAGTTATACATATATTCTATGTTACTATGTAGTACATATGTAGCGCTATCTATCTATCTATCTATCTAACCTAGGCACATAGTAAGAAGTCCCCCGCATTGTTGGTTTAGTACATATGTAGACTTGGAGATATGAGGTCATTGCAACTATAACGGACCACGTTGCGCCTGTATTTTGCCTGTATTTTTAACCTAGCAGCCCAGCCGGCAGTGGACGCCGGTGACGCCCTGGCAGAACCGAACATGGATGCATTGGATGCCGTAAATGCAGAAATGCAATACATACATAGGTTCCAGCTTAGATATCTATCTGCAGCAGAATGTGCGAAGGGATCAACTTGAACTCAATGCACCACACAGCTACTTACACGGCTTATCTACGCTTTGGGTCCCAACGCACTCTAACACTCTCTATCTCTAATCTCTCCAATCTTCATGCATTAACTCTCACTTGTCACCCTGCGATGCCGAAGTCTATTATGTGAAGAAGCAGCCCTGACCTGACCTGACCTGACCTACATATACTACAAAGTCTACCTAATGGACTGGAGACTTTCCACCTTATTTATTGTTTGTTGACTGGACGTCAGGCGATTACGGAGTACTCGAACATATGTTTATTATTCCTGTAATCCAGACCGACCGTCCGCCCAATTGACGAATGGACTCCATTCCGCTAGCTAACAATCAGGATCGCTGCCTCCTCCACCACTGCTGACAATCGTACAACTATCATCACAACCAGTAACGGGACGGAAGCCCGACACCGACACCGACACTTCGAGCGTCCAGCAGCGCAATTCGCTATTACCACATATTCCCGACGACGTCTCGAAGCAATAACCACCTTGCCTGCCTCGACGCATCTCCATCTTAAGTCCACACATCTCTCCCTCGTCCGACCACTCTCATCCGACCCCAGAGCGTGCACATACCTATATAAGTCCCGTCGGCACTAGCAATGGCGACCTTCCTCGAGGACCCGCGCCTGCGGCAGCGCTGGAACCGCATCTCGCAGACGACCGAGACGGTGACCGAGAACGCGGCCGCCGGCATCTGGACCTTCGGCCACCGCTACATCAACCCGTGCCTGGCGTCCGCGGCCGCCGCCCTCGACAGCTGCACGACCGTGTGTCTGGGCGGGCGCGAGGAGCGGGCGCGCCGCGCGCGGGACCGCCAGCGCGCCCGGGGGAACGCCGAGTTCATCTTCGATTTCTACGATGACTGGGACGAGGAGTTCGGCGAGAGCGTCGGTGCCTCAGGATCGGGACTAGGGATAGGAGGAGGAGGAGGGAGTGCAGGTGGAAGTGGAGGTGGCATCCTCGGCGGCTGGCGAAGCGAGGACTGGGACCACCTGCTCGCGGGCACAGGCAAGAAGCGCAAAGCCGCCCCGGGCGGCGGCGGCGGCGAGATCATCCACGAGCAGCCGCGCGCGGGCCGCGCCCGCGGCATGAGCTACGGCGGCACGCGGGGGGGTGCGCGGCGGAAGGCGAGCGGGCAGGAGGACGACGACCCGACGATCATCCCGAGCACGGCACCGCTCGGGTTCCTGAGCCGGCTCCCCTTCAAGTTCGGCGGGCCCCTGCGGTACAAGCCCAGCGCCGCGAACCTGCAGGAGCACCCCGGCGCGGCCTCGCGGCACATGCTGGACGGGGAGCGCGTGCCGCTGCTGGGCCACGATCACGATGATGGTGATGGGGAGGAGGGATTAGCGCCGCACGAGGTGCCCATACAAGGGGGGCGGAGGCGGAGCGGCACCTCGGGCAGCGGGGACACGAGCGATTCGTTTAGGTCCAGGGGGGATCTGTTTCCCAGCGACGGCGAGGGGGACGAGGACGCGATCCCGCTGGATGACGAGTTCACCATCTCGCTGGACCACGTGGACGACCGCTCGAGCAACAAGACCCGCAGCAGCAAGGGCAAGCGGATAGCGGGCAAGGTGCGCAGCATCTCGCGGACGACGATCGACTCCACGCGCCCGTCGCTCCAGCGCAGTCTGGGCTCCGAGTCCGTGCCGCCCAGCCCCGCCGTGCGCTCGGCGCAATCGCTAGAGGACCTGCAGCAAGAGGAGGAGATAATAGAGCGCGAGGAAGACGAGGTCGTCGAGAAGAGGCGACAGGCCGCCGCGGACCTGGCGCTCCAGCGCGGGCTGAGCCGGGAGAACCTCGCCGTCGAATCCGTCCGCGAGGTCAAGTCGGAGATGGTCCACGTCGAGGAGGTGCCCGTCCCGGAGGAGGCGGTTATAGAGCACGCCGCGAACGACGGGCACATCGAGGCTGGGTCGGGATCTACGGAACGAGAAAGCCATCCGGCTCCTTCGAATACCACGACATCCCCCGAGAGGCGGGAGGACGACTTCGTGCCTGCCCGTCTGCCGTATTTTCGATGACGGCATACTTATTCACCGTTAAATTATTCACTATGGAGTGATAAACGATCTTCAACGCCGTCGACGAGGCATCGCCGAGACTTGCATGCCGGACCAGTTTGGTCGCTACAGCAGTACCTGCATGCAAGCACACATCTTGGCACGAGATTTGGAATGTGAAAATCCAAACCAGCGGTGCAGAGCGGCAAGCAGGCACCCGTAAGCCATGTACAATGAGCTTTTGTAACTATATTATGAGATTCAGCGACATGCCATCCTGGTTGGTATGTATTGAACTGCCTATTTGCAGCAGCAGGGGCAACTTTTTTTCCCGGGTTGGGTATAGGTATTATCTATCTATCTAGGTGTGATGAGATGAGATGAATCTGGAGTTTGTGTTATTCGCATTGGTGTTGGTGTTGCATCACGGGCCGGGCATTTACATATATATACTTAGACGAGACAGCGTATTATATATCATACCTTATCGGAGCCGCGGTGCTGGGACCGGGCTACATACAGCACAATATCTGCGAAGTCTACCGGGACAAGACTTGAGGCTTCTACTTATAGTGTTCCGTTGAGGGTTGGGAGAATAATTCCATCCCGCGGTGGTGTTACCGATTATAGCGGTGGTGACGCGACGTAACCTGCGCCTTGACGATGCAGTCTAACGAGCTAAACGACGCTATAAAGGTTAGTCGTGCTAGTGTTATTCCACGCCCACGGGGCCCCAAGACTAAGCAGGACACTAACAATTCAATATATATACCTATAGGCTATCCATCGCAGACGACAAGAATATCAATGCAAAGTTAACTAATCCTTCCTGCTCAAGGCAGTTGAGCCAACAGTGTGAGATTTTCATATATATACTAGGGCCGATATAAACCGCACCTGTGCGTACCAATGAACCAGCTCAAGCCACTCGAAGGATGCCTCGGTATGTCGCTCTGTACCTAGGTAGTACCCCAGAAACCCCACCTCGATGACCGCCGTGTCCGAATTCCGCTGTCGAAAGTTGAGCTTCGAGGTCTAGTAATCTTAGAATTAGCCGTCGTCATTTGATATATGTACCTACTCAAGCAGTTCACGATCGTGACAAACTTGCTTGTGTCTTTTCAATCGACTATCTACGATCGTGCAAGGTACTGCGTATTGAGCGGCGTGGTCTAGCTTAGAGAGCTGTCCCTTACATCTAGCACATCTGTATCGACGAAACCAGCAATTAAGCTGAATCTACATTAGTTCTTGCTTCACGCAGGATACCCGCTCTAGACGGCCTCACTTATAAGTCATCATACATATATACACAACCTTGAATATACGTACATATACGTACATACTATAGAACTTGCATAACCTCCGATCCCGGTTCCTCTCACCTGAGGTCTTCACTTACTCCATCTTACACAACCCCCCTCAAAAACAGCACAACCAAGACCACTCCACCATGGCGCCCAAAAAAGGCCCCATCACCACGCCCCTAACCACCCTGCTGGGGATCCAGCACCCGATCCTGCTCGCCGGCATGGCCCGCGTATCGGGCGGCCAGCTCGCCGCCGCGGTCTCGAACGCCGGCGGGCTGGGCGTGATCGGGGGCTTCCAATACACGCCCTCGCAGCTCCGCGAGATCATCGCCGAGCTAAAAGCGCACCTGGCGTCGCCCGACCTGCCCTTCGGCATCGACCTCGCGCTGCCGCAGGTCGGCGGCGGCGCGCGCAAAACCAACCACGATTACACGCACGGCAAGCTCGACGAGCTGATCGACATCACGATCGCCAGCGGGGCGCGGCTATTTGTCAGCGCCGTCGGCGTGCCGCCTAAGGCCGTGATCGAGCGCCTGCATAAGGCGGGGATACTGGTCATGAATATGGTCGGACACCCGCGCCACGCCGTCAAGGCGCTCGAGCTGGGCGTCGACATGGTGTGCGCGCAGGGCGGCGAGGGCGGCGGACACACGGGGGACGTAGCCTCGTCCGTGCTGATCCCAGCCGTCGTGGACGTGGCCGCAAAATACCATCCCGCGCTCCTAGGCGGCGCGGCCCCGGCCCTCGTCGTCGCCGCGGGCGGGATAAGCAGCGGGCGCTCGCTGGCCGCGGCGCTGATGCAGGGGGCGGCGGGGGTGTGGGTGGGGACGCGGTTCGTGGCGAGCTTGGAGGCGAACTGCAGCGACGAGCACAAGGCGGCGGTGGTGTCGGCGGGGTTCTCGGACACGGAGCGCACGTTAGTCCTGACCGGACGCCCCCTGCGCATGCGCGTGAACGACTACGTCGCGCGCTGGCACGAGCAACCCGCGAAGATCAAGGAGCTCTGCGACGCGGGCGTCGTGCCGCTCGAGCGCGACCTCGACGAGGGCCGCGACATCGACTTCCCGCACCTGATGGGCCAGGTCGCGGGCGCCGTCGGCGCCGTCCAGCCCGCCGCCGACATCGTGCGCGAGATGGTCGAGGAGGCGGTGGTCATGCTGCGCCGAGGCCGGGAGTACATCGGCGATGGCGGTGGGGATGCTGGCGCGGGAGCTGACGCCAGGAGCAGCAAGCTGTAGGCAGGTAGCGTGGGGCGGAGGAAGGGGGGAAAGGATGGGAGATGGGGCACACATAAAAGACGACCGGACTGCTTCCGGTACGTACGCGTCTCGCACTACATGATGCGGTGACAGTGTAATGAGTGGATGGTTCGGTCTGCTTCCCCGGTGAGGACGTAAACCGGCGAAGCGTGGGGGATGTTCGGTTCTCTCGGCTTTTAAAGGGGTGGGATGATCGGCCTCTAAGATCTTATTACCTACGTAAGGGGCTTCAGCGGAGGCGAAACCACGTATATAAAAAACGTGTTTTGATTATCAATCAATTTAACCAACATTAATTAGATCCGAGATCGTCGTCGAAGAGAAGCAAGCAAGAAGTTCTATTGCATATGTACATAGCCTGCGAGGCCGCGTAGAAGGTTTACGCGGAAGCACAGATTGTCTGAGACTTGGGGTTCAGAAAGTGCTGGGCTGCATGCAGGCTGCATTGCCGTCGGATAGGGCAGGGAGGTTCCTAGTCGTCATGGCGTGCAGTGAGCGGCTACCGGCAGTAGGAAAATACGTTGTGCTCCTCGATTCCCTTGAGATAGGCTTTCTTATCGAGATATCGAGCCAATTAGCATTTATAAGTCCATACGTGGGGTACAGCAGGTTTTTCCAAGCAAATCAAGTCGAGATGATGTATATGTAGTGTACATGTTTGAGAACAAGACAAGGTGAACGTTTGAGGTTTGGGCGATATTGTTCATCCCTTGGCCAGACATAAGCCTCAGCGCCCGATTGCATTATCAGCGAATTAGCTATTGTCTCACGTTGAACACACGCGGAATTTGCCTGCTTGGATAGGGTGCACGAAGAGACCCTTTAGCTTTTCTTGAAGTACTACAAAGTCATCGCAGACAAGACAAGACATGTTGAGTCTGTCTGTAGGTATCTGCCGCAACCCAACAACAAATCAACACTGCCATCTATCCCCGCGGCTTTTCTTGAACACTGCTGTTGACACTGCCGGTTCCCTCTCCCACTGCGTCGGTAGCACCGTCATCAAGGTACTTATTTCCTCCCGCGCTTCCTGCATTCTCCTCTTCATGGGGGCTAGCTTGTTTTTCCGTGGTTCCTGAGGTTCCTGTGGTTCCGGTGATTCTAATTCTTCAAGACGTTGGGCTTGTTCCTCGGGCTCTGTTTCGACTTCTTCGGGCATATCCTCGATAAGCTGAGGCAGGGGCCCTAACTCGAGGTTTTCTGTGCCGTGTACAAAGATCATCTTTTCTAGCGAATTCAATTCCACCTTCCTCCATCGTAATACCCTCCATGCACCTTCGGGCACAACTGCGAGACGTTGTACTTCGTTCAGGCCTTGCGTCGACGTCCATAATGGTGAGCACTCAGGCTTTAGCTCCGAGTTGCCAAAGAACAGGGTATCTCGACTGAAATCAACATAAATTCGTGGTGGTGCATTTCCCACTCCCAGTGAGATTTTGTATTGTTTAAGGGCTTCATAGCGTGCCTCGGCGTTGACATGCAAAAGGGCGGGAATCTGCGTAGTAGAGTACCAACTTTCCTCATGGTCGTGTGGTGGTAACAATGCCGCTTCTAGTGACTTAGATATAGACCTCTGCTTGGTATAAGGAGACTTGACAACAACTGTCCTGGCCTCTGGCATAGCATGTTGCCAGATCTTTATGCGTAGTTCAGGAGGAAGCTGGTTGAACTGTGAGAAAGTAGTGGGGCCTTCGGCCTTAGAGCATCGTGGTAGTGCTTGCTCCATTGTGTCGTCGATGAGGTTGAGTAGCTGGTAGTATTGATAGCAGTGCCAATGGTATAGCCTTATAAGAAGAAGAACGGAGCTAACTACAGGTATGATGGCGACAGGTACATCATAATAAAGGTTTGGCCCCTGAGCAGTCGTTCTTGGCATGATCACGGGGACAGTTGAGATATTTGGCTTCTCTTTCTCCTCCTCAATGATGTAGTGTGATGACTTCGCAGAGTAGTACTCAATTGGTTACGAATCCTGGTAGGATTCGTGTGTGTGGTACAAATAAATTGGCCTGCAGGTAATATGAATGGAGGCAATCTCGAGGAGGGAGGGGTCTATAGAGAGCTAGGTATTATACCCGAGAGAAGGCTGTCATGTTTATATGCGACATGGGATGAGCAATGACAGGTCTCATCCCATTTACCCTTACGATTCTCTCACCATGGATGGATAGAAACTATAGAAGCCCCCAAAGGTCCAGACTTCAGGAGCAAGCCTGGGTGCATGTTGTGCCCTACGGCCATCAGAGACTACTCTCAGGCCGTCGTTTGAGCAACGGGACTGGAACGTGTTTGATGAGACGGGCAAAAGCCACAGTAGACTAGTTAATCTTATTATTAGAGGCGAGAAAACCGTCGCGGGGCGCCGACTGTCCGTCTCCCGTTGGCCACTTGACCACTTGATCACAGCCTGCTAGGGCTACCTTTGCATACGTAGTGGAAACGCGGTCAAGAAAATAACCCGCTTAACACGTAGCTTAGCTCGATGTCTAAAGCAGGGTGATCGCCAACAAGCTGGCGTCAGATATCAGATGTTCAGGAGCACCTGCTATTCGGCATTCTACGGCCGCAGGTCGATCGTCAATGGGGTTGACTGTATGACCGGGAGAAATAATGTAAAGAAGGTGGCATTGCTTGCAAACGAATTCATACCCATGGATATTCCCCTTGCTTCAAGTTGGATGGAAATGCAATACCTTTCCCCCTCCTTGGACAGGACAAGGCAGCTGTACGCGAGTTGGACGACTTGCTCGTTGTCTCGAGAGACATACGTTTGCAATGGGAGTAGTGCTTACCAGAGCCCCACTACCCCAGATGATGGTGCCTCCTAGACAAGAAAATAGATGCGTATGATTGGGAGTTGTGAGAAAGGGATGCAGGCTTGAGTTGGTTGACTGCATCCGTAGCAGTTGGTCAGAAGGCTCGAGCCACACGGCGGATATAGTAGGAAGCGTCAGGGACCGAGACTCAGTCAGGGGGCGCCACTGAATGCCCATAGAACTCAGCTTGGGCTGCTTGGGTCGGCTCGCCGTTAGCTGTCAAGGCCGATGGAAGAGAAAAGCATACATAATAGTGTGGACCATTGACTCGTTAAGCTTAAACATCGGAGTATCAAGAGAGTTGTCTTGGTTACGAGTGCAGGCGTTTACATATTTCTCCCTGCTGTGTCGGAAGTCGGCGGGTTGCATGTCCGCTCCCCTGCAACTCACCTCCAGACTGCCTTTTACCATTGTGTCAGGTGTGTTAGGTATTCTGTAACCTGCATACCTACTATATGCACCAAGCCACTGCTTACAAGGTGAAATACGTGCGCGGTTTTTCCTATGCACGTATATTTTCAATAATTGATGGCACCGCATTCAAAATCTACAGCATCTTTGTACACAGCACTGATGGAAATAAGACTGCAGCAGGATCATGACGTTGGTCAGATCATCTCCATCTACCGGTACTAACAATCTTGTCCATCCCACCCTAAGAGTCAATTTCTATTCGAGGCCCAACCAAGGCATGATCCAGGGTCATCTGTTCGATACCAATACATACAAGTTCCATAATACCGTGCTGCGTATGCAAAAGCAGACTGATGCAATGTGTCTTGCCGTCAAACTCTCATTCCCATATTACCTACGTCACAGCTCGCTACTTAGCTGAATAATCAGTTGCACCGTCGCAAAGCTAAAGGCCGACCGCCGATGCTATTACGAGTCCATGCTTTCATAGGATCAACAAGAGACATCTCATCAATGTTAAACAATTCTTACTATTGTTAGCTTGGCAACAGTTTTGTGTGTATTGCCTCCTGTATGATTGAACACACGGACTCATGCCTCGTCAGCCTCGCCCCCAGGACTTCCGTATCAAGCATGGTCACGAGATGAAAGGCTACCATCGGATCGGTATTGTCCCACCCTCCACGAGGTAATGAAACCCGAGGTTGCAATGCGGATGCCATCATATATCATTTCTCTCCGTCAGCAACATGCCTACATCTCAACCTAGCAACCTATCAAATTCTTACCATCACTTCGTTGCTATCAATTCATACTAGATAACGTGCATAAGTATTCAACATCTCTGTTTTTACACCATGCAAGCTTTGAAGCTGTTACCCCATCCCCATATTTACTTATTCAGTAAGAGTTCAGAGATCAAGTCAGTCGACACGTCGTTGTCGACAGTCTTCTATGATAAGACCAAAAACTCCTCCCTTATACGCATGATTTACGATCTAGTTGATATGCCCAAAGGATTGGCCATCGAAAGTTACAGAGTTAAGATAGTTAGACCTTGCATCTGCAGAAAGGGTCTCGCCGCTCACCTAGTAAAGCATAGAGACTTCGTCCAAAAGTTAACAGGTTCAACTGAAATTGAATCATGATACCCGATAGAGTTCAATGCTGCTTCTCATCTAGATCGGGTTTTAACTTGCTCGTCAGCGTTACCAGACCTTTCAAACGGCATATTCTATGAATAAGCTAGAACAACCTTTCCCAATCTCAAACGCCTGCTTTTCTCCGGTGTGGTCATATGTGTACCCTTATTATGTGATACGGGTAGACTACCCCTGGTTCACGACCCTTAACCTAGAGATCTTGGATACTACTGCGTAAGCTGCTAAATCTGGGGACAAGAATACTCCTACCAACTCTGGCGTACTAGTCGATGCTGATTGGATGGGCAGCATCCAGGTACCCATGCACATATCTGAACTGACTAATTGATTGTCTTTTGAGCAAGTTTGATAGTCTGACTACCTACCCACGAGATAAACCGCAGCATCGACGAATAATTCACAATGATAAGGTCATCTACTAGTAGAGGAATAAATCTCTCACGATAACTTCGGTCTATCTTGTCTAGATTGTTCAAATCAGTGATGCGTACCTATACGTCGTCTTATTCGAGGTGTTGTATCAACTATGCACCACTTCTCATTGGGAGCTACTTGACCCAGAAATACAATGGCTCTCCTACCCTAGCATTATTAGTGTTCTCCGCAACAATCTGACCCTAGCGAGCAGCACGCCGTTCCTAAGTATTTTTAATATTGGATGATAGGATACCAGTAGCTGAACATTTGGAAGCCTGATCGTGACTTTCAGCACATACGTTTACTTTAAAATACACCCGATTAGGATGAATGTAAGCTTGAGGAGTGGTCGAGACCAGTCTATTGGAACTGATCGAGGTGGTGGCTTGTACAACCCTCGAGTCTGTGCTTCTCTTCAGAAGCCATATTCCAAATATCTATGTGTCTTATCTTGTAACCATTGAGTAACCACACGTGAGTGACATGCTTATGTCGCCAACTGCTATCATCTATAATTTATCACATTTGTTTCACTTGAATGCTCAGAAGCTCAACAATTCAGCAGCGCTAATAGAAAAAAGTACACCTCCATCAGCCGCTTCACATTCGGGGCTTTTTAAGTGGCTTCGAATGTGGCGCCAAGGATAAGTAAGAAGAAATAGTCTCGGTTTTTAAGGAAGACACTTACGGTTTTATTCTTCAGAGTTCTGTGAGGCTGGCTTGCTGAGGTTGTGCCATCTCCCTTAGGCTTAAGAGCTGCGTGATAACGGGCGCCATCCCTTTCAGCTGATCCGGTAGTAGAGCGCAACGTAAAGTCCCTAGACGGCACTTATTCACGAAGGAAGCAAGGATTCCCCGGTGTGTCATTAAATGCAATTCTAAGTTTACTCTAAATCTGTATGTTAGACATTCATGGCGTCGCAGAAGCGATGGCGACATTACAAAGCCAGTAGTCGCGCGGTGACGGATAATCGTAACGTAATCAGTGAGTGAATAGTCTTAAGCCACTGGTCTAGAATTATATAACGATTGGATGTTCTGGAACTATCATGATTTCACCGGTAAGACTGAGGTTGACAAGGGGCGAAAGCCTGAAGTGTCTGCCACTGCTTCGAATCTTAACCACTAATCTGGCCACGCGCGGCTAGAACGATGGGTTAGTGGTTACAATCCAGCTTTCTAAGACCCTATGTAGCTGAGCTTCTCTCGAAAAAGTACGCACAGAGATATACATGAGTTCTCTAGCAATTAGTTGTGTCATACTTAGGTAAAAGTATGATGTAACAGGGTTCAGGAACTATCCGAAAATGAGTTTTACACAATTGAATATAGTTGAGACCTGTCTTTCCTTTTCACTATTAGATCTCAACGCTTGGCAGTTATACATAGAATTCAGTGGTGTTCTATTTGGTCAAGATGCATTAGTATTGGGTTTGACTGTTAGCTAGCTGTAAAGCGTCAGCTTTGCGAAAAGCTTCTTCCATACCTAGCTCCTCCTACTTAGCTTCACCACTGATCCTCATCACAATCAACAAACCCTCCCTAGGTCTGATTGGTTTCTAGACTTCTTTAATCTTTTTATTCTGTGTCCTTGTTATCTATGTCTTCTATCTCTTCAACAGTATCCCGATGAACTGAATCTAAGTATAAGTTCCTAAAGCAAGGCTGCGATATACTCTGCAAATTCTACGCATTTGAAATTTGAAATACAGTGCCAGATATCACTCACAAGGAACATTTTTCTTACCTAACCTTAATTGCTAATAAATACCATTTAGAGCGTTGGGATTAGGAGTAGTTTATATATTCAAACTTCATCTCAACGCTCTCTATACGATATATCACTAAGTCTGACTAGAGCAATCCATTAAGTCCGGCTCATAGTCTTGGCTTCGGAGAATGTTGAGAATATCCGAGAATGATGTTCTAATTAGTTCCAAACCCCAGTTCTCCGACAGCCTAGTCAGATATCTAAAATCCGTAGAGTAAATTGAGATGCTTGCTCCCCCATGCCTCACTTTACGGCGTTAAATGTATAGCCCCGAGATAAAACGAGAACATACTCCAAAGTTTCAGCTATAGAGTTAAAGAGTCTTCGCTGACAAGTATTCCAGTTGCGCTGTTCAACTTAGATTCAAATGGCACTGCCGGACAATTTGCTTAAGTCCGCGTTAGTGATATCAACCTGGTCTATAGAGAAACTCTATATCCGAATGAGCACCGATTGCTCTGTAGCTCATCGCCATTATAAATTTGGCTGATAGTTTCAAGAATATGCGGTTTAATATATTAGAATTTCTGTCAGTCTCATCTCCAATCCCCACCCTATCCCCATCTCAATTCTCGTCATGATATCTGATCTCCCAGTCCAACACCGCGCCCTCGTGCTCGAAACCAGGGAATGCGGCTTCCAGGTCAAAAACATCCCAACGCCACAGCCGGGCCTCGGCAACGCCATCGTCCGCGTCCATGCAGCAAGCGTGCTATCATACCACCGCGAAGTCTACAACGGCGACCGTGCGTACCCGTTCCCGACGCCCCTCGTGGGCGGCTGCAGCGCCATCGGGCGCGTGGGCGCGGTCGGTCCCGACGCGACCGCCCTGCAGCCCGGGCAACTGGTCTGGATCGACTGCGTGATCCACGGGCGCGACGACCCTGACGCCCTGTTCACGTCTGCTATCCATGAGGGTTTCACCGCCGGCAGCAGGAAGCTGATGCGCGATGTCTGGCGCGACGGTGTTTTTGCCGAGTACGCGAAGGTGCCGCTGGAGAACTGCATCGCACTCGACGAGGCACGGTTGTGTGGGGAGCTTGGTTACTCGATCCAAGACCTGGCGTATTTCTCCTACCTGCTCGTTCCATTCGGCGGACTGCGGGATATCAAGCTCGAACCCGGCGAGACCATCGTCGTGTGTCCAGCGACGGGCGGGTTCGGCGGCGCTGGCGTCCAGGTTGCTGTAGCTATGGGTGCGAGGGTAATTGCGATGGGACGGAACGAGGAGGAATTGACTAGGTTGAAGACACATGTGCTGAAGGGCTTGCCGAACGCGAGCATCGAGACTGTGAAGATGACGGGAGATGAAGAGACGGACGCAGGTGCACTACAAGCTTTTGGTACCATCGATGCCGTCTTGGACTTCACGCCACCACAGGCGTCTAAGTCGTCACATGTGAGAAGCGCCATCCGGGCCCTCCGCCGTGGTGGTCGTGTCAGTCTCATGGGGTACAACGAGAATCCCATGGTTCCTACGGTCATGGGCAAGAACATCTCGCTGAAGGGAAAGCTGATGTATGAGCGAGAGGATATAGTCCAATTTGTTAAGATGGTGGAAAGGGGCTTGTTTCCCCGCGACAGGAATTTTGTGGATACGAAGGCATTTCAGTTAGAACAGTGGAAAGCAGGTTTCGACGAAGCGGCGGAACACACTGGTATTGGGAAATCCGTGATTCTCACCCCGTAAGACTAACAGAATCATGACGGTATGTAGGATGTCGATGTCATTAAGTAGAGTCTAAATAAAGTCTGAATGACTATTTCTCTACTCAGTACATCTCATTGTTATTACCTAGAATCTATGAATATCTGAGACGTATTAATTCAATACGTGAGACTAACAATAGCAGATAATGGTAACATTACTACTTCAAAAGGGACTCGAGGAAATTGCTATTGGAATACCACTTAATAGATCGCATCGACCTTCTTTTTGGGTGGTTCCGATTATCATGCATATAGGAGCCACTATTATTCTATTTAGTAGTTACTAGGGGCATTCAGGGGTAAAGTAAGGGGACTCCAACCCAGAGCGATATGACCAGAGCAAATACTCCTTAAGTTGGGTTGATTGACAAACATAAATTTATATATACTGATATGAAGTATTCGAATTGCTGAAATAGATCGGTGCTGCTGCTCACGCAGAACTATCATGAGGAAGGCGGCTATGTTAGGGGGAAGCTATGGTTTGATAAAATAGTGATGGTCTAGCATAACACTTATAACAAAAGGATTTGGATGTCAATATGGGACAAAGTAATGAGGAGTATAGCGACTTGGTTAGTGCAAGGTGAAGCTATAGGAAGGTGGCAGAGCCTCTTATATATACATGTATAGGCGGTCGGCCATACGTAGGCCCGTACCACCCTCAGCCCTATAGCGCGTATTTTAACAGTGGAATAATCTATGGGATATACAGTGATCACCTAGAACGGTTACGTCGGAGTCGTAAAAACATGATATAGCAGATCGCAAAAGCTATTATCAGGATACTTTTTATGTATTGTTCGGCTCGAAATCGCATATGGGATAACGATATACGAAAACGCAACATAATAGATATAATATGGTTCTAGATGAGACATTGTTATGTCTGCCTTGACCCTCAACGACTACTTGATATAAGGCTACTGTATGTAATGGAATTGCATAGGCAATATTAATCTAACTGACTCATGATTATAAATTTGAAAATAAGAGACAAATTCATTTACCTATCCACGAAGTTTATAAAATCAATCAATTAGTTAGAATTTTAGAAGCAACGATGTGAGGTAGTATTTTCACTGCGCCTACTCTCCAAACTGAAATAGACGACTATGTAGTAGAAAACACAGCTATTGTTTCATAATTCATTTGAATCAATAGTTAATATGTTCTTAAGACTAGTAAAAATCTGTAGATGCATTTGGGATACTGAATACGGTTAGAACTGCACGCGGTGTGTTCCATTAAGATGCGTAAGGCTGTCTAATCCTTGACAGGGATGTTTAGGATCGCATGTGCGATGATGAGTGAACGAGATCTAGCTTATCTATATAAGCCCAGCGAAGTGATCTAGTTCAAGTGAGATGGTCGATTGAGAACACACTCCGATTCCAAATGCGTCAGTCGACCACCAATGATAGGTAAGATACAATGGATCACTTCGATATTAAATGTCCTCTTAGACGTGTTGTGAAAGCTCTAGTTGATTATATCCAGCCACTATTTACAGGCCCTGCTGACACTTGCGGCAGGACGTCCATATCTCCTTTCCACCAGAGTGTATACACAATACAATCTACGGAAGAACAGACGGGCTCACAAGGCATCGAGCACTGGATGCGCTGTCCCAGTCCACCAATATCTCATATATTGGCCACAGGATCAACTGACATCAAAGCATCAAAAAGGACGCACCAGGAGAGAGTTCATGATAAATTGGTTGTACTGGATAGAGTAATATCTTCAGACTCGAGTTCTGTTCAACATTTCTAATGCCGACGAAAAGAGTACGGGTAGCTAGTATCCAACGTACGTCGAGCCCTTCACCTATGGCTCAGTGCAATGGTCCCGAGGACTATTTTGCCAGTATGCTAAATAAGCATATTGATCAAATATCGTGCAAGAAAGAATACGAGAAGTATTTGGCGTGTCCCTGCTGGAAACATGAACCTACCCGTTATCAACATGTACACAAAGCATGCACACAGGGCGTAGGATTCAAGGATATTGGGAAGTTGATGTTGGTTCCTCATCGCTGGTATCCACGAAGGTGTTGCTGAGAGTCTTTACAGGGAACATATTAGACGAGTGCACAGTCTGAGTTTCGGCTGCGAGAACTGTAGGTGTCGATTTAATAAGTGCACAATCGAAAACATCGACCAGGAGAAAGAGAAGCACCTGGCCAAATGTTCCGGTCCACGAAAGGAACTCACCGATGCTGATCCAGAGTGGCTGAATAAGGAACAAGATACGGCATTTAGGCAGCTCAACTTTCAGAAAGACAAGGGAGCTCCAGATCAATGTTTTGACAAGATTTGTCATGCTCTCTGGGGAACCAACTCGATGATGAATCCAATACAAGGAGCCTGTAAGTTGCCTAGCAATACCACCAGTTCTACAACATCGATCTAACAGAATTAGACCACCAACCTGGATTCCAATTATCTCTCCTTCGTCATTCCGTTTGTCCAACCTTACACAATCAGCCTTGTGAAGGGTTGACGAAGGGGTCACAGAATAGAGATTTACCAGCTACCCCCCTTGAAGCTCAAAGTACATGCATCGATCCAATCCTTCTGCGACAGCTGTCAAGTGGGCCAAAGCCTTTCTATAGAGAACAGTCACACGAAGATCACGATGACTCAGGCGTATATTCATACGATCAGGACGAGTTTTCTTACTTGGAAAACGAAGTAAGGAACAATGTAGCAACACTACCACAGGGAGATTTGGCATATTCGGGGATGTGCACAGATACATTAGAATTTGACGATAACTCAGACATTGAGTTTGAGGATGAGTTTCAGGGGACGTTCCGAGAGCCTAATTCACGACAAGTTGATTGATTCATTGGTGAGATGGTATTGATATTGACGGACTTCAGACCTATGCTTGCGTATCATGGGGAAAACGTCAACTTTTTGTGATTTACATTAATGACTACCGGGAGAAGCAACTACAAAATCAAACCCTGGTGTATAGCTTTCTCGGCCACCAACAGCATATGCATCTAGAGAGTTATTGTTCTTTTTTTATAATTTACCAAAGTCTTATACTATTTCTTGTGGTGACTTAACCAGAACTCACCATGCCCTACGCCAGATCACAAGTGTTGGTGTGTTTGGAGTTGGATATTAAAGACACAGCCTGGTATTAGCTGCGGGAGTGATATTCGTCATTGCAATGTGCATACTGTCTCCGTATATTATTATTACGGGATTTCAACTTCGTCCGATACAATTTAACGCAAAAGTAGCGACACTATTACAATGACAGGTATGACGCCTTATATATCCCCTGGCATAGTCGCGAATGACAAACGTTCTAGTACAGGAACAGGGGTAGTGAACAGTTCACTATCCATTTCATCCCAAGTATGAAACCTTGGTAACTTGCCACTACTTCGGTGTATCCATGTATGCTGAATAAGTATATCTCAACGAATTTAAAAGTACTCTAGTCTAATAGCTTGATTATTCATATCCTACATAATTTGCTGTTCTGTGACGGCAAGTTGCCCATGATCATCTCTGACATCTTCCAATCCTCCGACCCGACAGCCGAATGAGCATAAAATACTCCGAACGGATCATACCGTTGCTTTATCCGGTAAAGTTTTGGGTATTTGCTCCCAAAGAAAGCCTGGGCGAAGTCCGGTTCGATGTAGTCAGCTTCCGACATGTAGGCACCGGCACCAGGTGATACATCTCTCCAGCGCTTCATCCAATCTAATGTTAACTTATCACTTGCTACCTTGATATCGGCCTCTGGCATGGTGGCATTCCATAATGTTGCCATAATGGCATGCATCAGGGACTTCCGCCAAGCCGGGTTAACGGCGTTGTCCGGGTATCCCGCCTGAGGTGCGGCTGCAATATTGAAAGCGACGATAAATCCGCCGTCCTCGACGACCCCTCTGATAGCCTCAAAAGTGGCATTGAACTTCGAGGGGTCCTGCCAATTCGACTTCGGAAATAGACGACTTGCTTGGCGGATGAAATCAGACCCCCAAGGTTCGACTGGAAAGTTTGCATACCAGGCGTCGTAGAAGTCATCATACTCGGAGTATGTCGGATTGAGCTTAATGCCCAAGGTTTCGAACTTGGCAAACAGCGGTGCAACCAGAGACTGGAGTTGAGATTTAGACATGCCAGGGGCAAACCACGGGCCCATGTCGGAATAGAATTGGCCGCCACCAAGACTAGAGATACGGAAATACTCGTAGTTGCCGGCATCAGTGTATGTTTCAAAGCCTTCAAAGAATGCGCGCAGGGCGTCCCAGAACTGTTCGGACGTGACGGTCGGACCTGTCGCCAGTGCATACGTCAAAGTAGTGACCTTGATCTTTGGATATGCCTTGACCACAATCGAGGTTACTACTCCAAAAGTAGATCCTCCCCCTCCGCACAAAGCCCAGAATAAATCAGGGTGACTAGTCTCGCTTGCAGTAACGAATCTGCCATCGGCAGTAACTACCTCCATTGATAATACCTGATCGGCAGCCATACCGTATAGGCTAGACAGGGGGGAGTGTCCGCCGCCAAGGATATATCCTCCCATTACACCAACAGTCTAAGGGGTACAGTTAACATGCCGTTCTATCATAAGGGTATAATTGGGCTTACTCGACCCTCACCACCAACAATAGTCACACCATGATTCTTTGCTGCCTCGTAGGCTTCAAAAGCCTGGACACCGGCACCAAGCTTGAAAGCAGGACCAGAATAAGAGTCTTGCTGGTGGTGCTTGAAGAATTGGATGTTTTTGAGCTTATGGGTCCAGACAGATAATGCACCCATCCCTGTTGACTTCGCGCCGAAGTCATGGCCAGTGTTCTTAATGACTAAGCGAAGGTTCAAGTTACGCGCGAAGTTGACTGCCAGCTGAATTTGTGCGACATTTCTCACAGCAACAGAATAGGCAGGATAGCCACCCACTGTGCAGTTAGGTGATGACATGAGAGCTGGTGGCAAGCACGTTGCGCCTTGAAACAGCACCGCGTTTACTGATGTAGGGTCCTCAGTGCTACTGAAAGTTAGAATGGCGTGGTCGCATTTTTGTTAGACGTCAGAAGTATACTGGTAAATCGAGGCATTGATCCAGTTGTTGGTGATGAAATTACACTTAGCCAGATCGTAATTCCCGAATACGTTATAGCAAGCTGCTGCGTAAGGAACTGTCTCGATCAGAGCCCCACCAAGCAGAAGGTCAAACAGCTTCCAAGTGAGCGTCGACGGCCAGAGATAGTCGCCTGGTGATGTTTTACATTTGCTGAAGAATATCCGCTTATCCAGGACCTCTGGCCTTGACTCGTTTAGAAAAGTGAAAAGCGTGATATTTGACAACGCTAAATCCGTTAGGTTAGCAATCACAGAGTCAGTCAACTGTAATGTCTCTTCTGCGAAGAGATCGGCAGTGGAGTTTGACGCATGTGCATCGACATTGGCCACCGCAGGCGCAACTGTGGACTCATTGGCTACTATACTAAGAATTAGACGTCTCTGAGAGCTTCCAGCCTTGGAGACTGTAACTTGCCTACTGTCGAGTTGTCCAAGATGATTGTCTCAGCCCAAACTATGGGCAATAGAGGAACCAGAAGCGTAGCCGCAATGAGGCTCGTAAATGTATACATCGTTATCTGGCGTGCCCAGTTCTCCGTAAATCGCAGCGTTGGTGCGGCTCAAAGGTGAAAAGAGACAATCCCGAGCTGCAGTAGAAAGTCACGTATATGGGACTTGACCAACAATATCACACATTATATATGATCTATCCCTCAGACCTAGGTTTCTTTGCCCGTTCTCGGACCGGTAGCAAGTTCTTCATATTTCCTACAAAGAAGAAAAAAGCTTCAACATGGATCAACCCTACAATCCACTAAAGAATGCAACAATTGTAAATACCCAGCATGGTAACGTCATTATCCTCTAAGCGAGATACAATGGCCAACCCATGTATGAATTGGCCTCGTGGAAGACTTGAGACGGCTGAGCCCGAAACGGCCCCTCTGTAGCATTACTAAGGGCATACAAAGCACTGAGAAGTCGGGCTCACTGCTTACAAACACTACAATGAAGAGCGTGGCCGATGAGAATGATCACGAGGAACTGATTAATTGTAGATGGATGTCAACATTAGAGTTCAGACTGAGTATAACACCAAAGGTTTAAGTATCCTGGCCCTTAGTACAAGACACAAGCTTCTGAGAAGACAAACTTCTTCCATTCTGAAATGATCGATCCAATGAGCAAGTTAGACGGATTTCTTGCCTTGTTCCAATACAGCCGTAAGGTGACCTCGATTTTCCCGGAGTCCTTGCATGCCGGTTGCATCACCTGGATAAAATACCGACGAATCAACTTGTATGCCAAGGCATTCTGGGGGTATGATCAGGAATACAAATCTACTTCCCCAGGTTTTCTAATAGACCAAATCTCGGTTCTATTCAGATGATTAGGTGGCTACTGCATAACACTAAAAGAAAGCATTGACTTGAGCGCATATCATATCAGGACGCTCTCGGCAAATCACTTGCAATACTATGATAATATAGATTAAGCATCATCGTATCACTCATTCTTGGTAACAGAGGAAATATGATGTTAAGTCATGATTCCCGCCATCTTCTGCCCCTCGTACTTGAATATCCCAGAACTTAGTTCCATACCTGGACCCAGCATAAAGTCATGAATGTTCGATTTATCCCACGGAAACGCCCTATCCCGGTTCTCTCCTGTTAAAGCTAGACAGGAAAAATATGCTATCCCGATGAGCTAATTGGTTGGGTTACATACATGCATGGTGTCGATACGAAATAACCTATAATTTATAGTTAGATGCAAAAAAGCTTTGATCTGCCATATGGAAAGTCTTGGCCGCAGGAGCGTGCTTCTACACCTTATCCGACTCCGGCGAAATGGTTTTTTTTAATCAAGGCGGAAGACACGGCGAATAGGCGTGAAGGGATTTAATTTGACACTGTTGTGGAACGCTGATCTGAGATTATATGAGAGCTTCTAGGGCAGTTGCTGGTCCCTACATGCAGTGAGGATAATTCTGGCCTGTGGAGTTATGCAGTTATATAGGGGTCGGTTCTAGACAAGACAAATACCACACCTGAGTCTCTGGGTAGATGCAGCAATGTTCCTGAGCAACTAACATCTAAAGCATAATGGAGTCCTCTGCACATTCGATCATGTCGAGCATAGCTGGACGTCAATCTGTTAGCGGACCTAGTTTACCTCATGCAGAGACTGCCAATCTTTACCCCTACTCGCCTCTTCAACAAGGTGGCTTCTTTATTTTGTTCTTCTTCCCTTCTGTTGCACTCATCATTGTTGGCTTAAGGGTCTATGGGAGGACGAAGAGTAGACAATTTGGATGGGGTAAGTGCAGATCGGTCCAGTCTGTTTTCTGTCACTGGTCTATTGCTGACATAATTCTACAGACGACACTTTGGCTTGCATGGCTATGGTTAGAATCTCTGCTATTTCGTATTCATCTGAATGGTGTTTCTAACAATTATGAAGGCGCTATCAATTGCTGAGACAGGATGTTCTTATATGGGTCAGTACAAAGGCTCATACAATCCCCAAAGCCAAATTCGCTAGTAGGGTAAACGAAGATTCTTATTGACGTTCTTTGCTGGCAGCTATGCGAACTGCATATCTAGGTGTCCACGCTTATAATATTCCAATAATAGCAGACGTCAGAATTGGAATGAAGTGGAATTATGTCGTCCAGATATTGTATAATCCAATCCTCGCGCTCATCAAGAGTTCCGTCTTGTTATTCCTGTTACGAATTGGCGGCCAAAAGAGAAATATCAGATATTCCATATACACTCTCAACGTGTTCAATATCGGATTGATGATTGGGATTTTCATAACGGTCATCTTCCAGTGTACTCCAATTCCGTACTTTTGGGAACGAATTACCAATCCGGCAATGCAAGGAAAGTGCCTCGATACTGGAGTGTTCTACGTCACCACCGCGAGTTTGACAATTTTCACTGACGTGCTTGTCCTTGCTCTCCCGTTTTGGATCTTCATGGGATTGAAGATGTCTCCTAAGATCAAACTCGCCATAATGGCAGTGTTCCTTCTTGGTGCAATGTAAGTTTATACCAGCCCTTGCCGAATACCCTTGGAGCTAAGTCAAGTCCACTAGTGTCACCGTCGTTAGTGTGCTACGCTTGCTATGGATTATCGAAACTTCTCTCTATCCAATGGCACCTGACTATTCATACGATATCCGCTTTACCTATTCTGCCGTAGAAACGAATTTGGCAATAATCACAGCTTCAGGCCCAGCACTCCGTCCATTATTCATAGTCTGGTTTCCCCGCTTGTTTTCATCGGTACGTGGAACGACAAACCAAAACTACCGATATGGACGAGGCGGATACGCAGTGAATGATACTGGGAACATTTCTAAGTCAGGGACTCACGGAAATGGCTCGAAGGCCGATCACTTGTATGGAGCATCCTCATTCCCGCTGAAGGATATGAAAGGACGGACGGAAATACGGTCACAATCGCCCACCACCAGTGAAGAGGAGATAATGACTTACAACGGCATTGTGCGGACGACTGAGGTTAACATTGAATTCGGCGAGAGAACCCCATCGTCTCCAAGTGAACGATAATACGGGCTACATATCAAAGAAATATAAAATCGATATGGCTGGCCATACGTACAATAGAAACGAAATCAGTCTTTTCAAAAGTAATATTTTATTCTAGCCAGGATCATCTCAACAAGTTCATGTCACTATTCTCCTGTATCCAAAATTACCCCAGAAACCTGATACAAAAAATATTCAACCTGGAACTCTAAGTCATATTGATTATCTATAGAAACAGGCCAACATGGTTTCTGTCTCCTGCTTAAAACGCTACCTATATCCAAACTTTCATACCCTATACCATGTTTCGTTTATAATATAAGCAGTCAGAATTTCAAGGTTCAGAATACTTTAAGAGTTCCGCCTGAATCTGATATCAGTAGTGATAACAAAGTAAAGTGTCATGGACTAGCCATATAAAAATTCCTGTACAAGAGCTCCTAATCGTTATTTAAACGACGATGATACTCCGTCTTGACTCAGTGTTCCAGTATACCCTTCCAGATCAACCAAGGAGGTAGACAGCTGCCTCCAATTGGTATTGGTAGACAAAGAGGCTGTAGTAGGTACTTTTGGATATTTTACTCTTCTACCCCTGTGAGGTTCTATATGTTGGCATATGATGCACATACGGGGACATGCGGGGACATCAAAGGGGCCAGAGAAGACTCTCTAATCAAAGCAGGTCTTGTTGTAGCTGTAAACGACCATTGAGACTGAATTGACGGGTACGAATAAGAAACTCCTAAGCACATGGGCGATAACACCAAAGCTGTCAAATGTATGAGTGTATTAAGTCATTACTTAGACTTAGAGTTAATGATTCAATAGGTACTTGAGACCGTATGATTTTCCTAGGCTTTCTAGTTATAAGCATGGCAAGCCTACGCTGACTTTCCTCCTTAATAATAACTCTTTACCTTTCAATGAGCAGAAATTTGAATTTACTTTATCTCATTAGGGTTGAGTTTATGACCGTCTTTAAGTAGTTTGATTTTTCCGCCTATCCGTTTTAAAGGGGTGTCGTAGGATCATAATGATAGAGTAGCGACGAACAACCGAACAACCGTTTAATACAGGCATTAGAAAAGGACTCCTGAACAAATTATGACATCGAAGACTTCAATCATTTATATTACATATCTAAAGCCCTGGGGTTGGAACTAAAGTCACATCGATTTAAGTGTAAAATGGAACCAAAACGAATACTCGAAACACTTTCAGGGGCTGTCAATAGTTGGTAGGCATTCAATGTAACTTACAGGATACAATTGTCACGATAGAAGTAGTTGTTAAAGGCTCCTTTTCCCTACAGAGCTCGAGAAATCAGTAGTTCCGAGAGGTTAGTACGTAAGAAAGATCTACCTAACAGTTATGAAAGTCACTTGAACCAGTATACAATATAACACTCGATTTAAGTTGACAAGTTATTTGCGATCACAGAAGCACCTGAATACCAACTACACGTATAATAACTGTGCCAAAAATCAATCGTGCTTGATCCAGTAGCAGTTGTTCAAGATCGAAGGATTCCTGTAATAGTTAACATTTCTTCGTGCCAAAGTTTAATCACTAATTTCCTCTCACCCGGGGTAGATATATGGAATAGAACTTTCTTCGGCCAGGTGAACTGAGATCTAAGTGATTTATTACAAAGCACCATGGCACTTGCTCTAACACCATAAAAGCTATAGAGAAGCTAATGCTGCCACAGATTCTAGCTACACTGGACCAATGTCTACGAGACCAAGGTTAATCGAATATAGTTATATGCAGTAGTAATGATGAATTCGGCATTTGGTGCATATTCAACTATGATGAAAGGTCCTAGACCATTAATATATTCACCTTTAATGTTCAAATTCGATGCTGTAGCCGTTCATGTACAAAGCCTACCAGGACTATATGTCTTAGCTTGCTTTTAGGTCTGCTGTCCAATAGTCTATAGAGAATACTGTGCGAAATCTACGGAATAGACGTCGTTTGAAGGATACCATTGTTTTTCCGTGATGACTTAGAGTATGGACCGGGAGATTTCATTAAGTTGAAGAATTATTATGATCATCATCCGTGTACGAGATATCACATACGTCTTATTCCAGCTCAAATGAGATTCTCGTTCCTTACAAGTTCGATATTATTCTATCAGGTCCCCATGTAGACATTAATCCTTAATTATTTCATCATAACTTGTTTCACATTTTTACATATTAGACATTGATTAAAATGTACAGAGGGCCCAATAAAGGCAGACAGGGGGCTATAAACTTAGCGTATAAGAGAAGAGCGAGTAAAGTTGGATCTTCAATGCCTACCGAACAGCTTCTTGGATACTTCGTGTCTATCAATCCTCATCGACCAGTAGCACTCCAAGATATCTAATAAGATTCGAGATCTCTGATCCCTGCAAACTCTCCGCATCACAGGGAGTCTCACCCTGTACTCAAATTCCGTTGTTACAGCTTAGCAAACTGTTTCATGACTCGGTCAAGAGCTTACTACGTGGTCCAATCCAGCCAAAGCTCATCCCCCATAATCTCTAGGCAATCGAATCTGTCGTCATGGTCTGAGCACTTTCTGCCCACGACTTCCTGGAAACCCATCAAGTTAATGGGACATCATTGTGAACTAGGCAAAACATAATAGTTGTTTCCACTTATAGCATTGCATATGCAGCCTCGCCCTTTTTCTTGACGTCTTATGGCGTCTCTTTCACCGCAATTCTGGATTATTCCTATCTATCTGCAGACTTATTAGGGGCCTGAGCAGGTAATGATGAAAAGGACACGGATCACCCTGTATTGACCTTTTCAGAGAACGGTCTAATCAGTTTCTTGATCGCATGGGACCGATCTCTCCGAGCGAGCCTGCATGACCTTAGAGTCGCTACCTCTAACAGCCTTTCAAGACGCCTACTATGTAGTGACCCTAGTAATGACATGATAGCGAATATAGGGGTTAGAGTTAATTGTATGCGAGTTTAAGCGCACTTTCATCCTCCTACTGTAGGCATTTACGTCTACATCCCTGATCCATAGAGATGAAGACAGCAAATCAGATGTGTCAAGAACAGACTGACCATGCTGCAAGACTCTTCCTAACCCATTCTCTATATCAAACCAACTCGACAAGAAGCCAAGGCTTACGGCTTCGAGACTCAGCTGACCAGGGACACCTCGCTGCCTAACTCGACCAATCATCGCGAGCGCCCCTACCCGCACGCATGAATCCAATCGTCCCTTGCATCTCACGCTTTCTTGCGCGCAAGATATCGGTGTAAAAGATGAGTGCGCTGTCACTTACCACCGCAGTGCGTGTGTCATACCCCTAAACTAGAAATATCACATGACAAGCGACAGGTCGTTGAAACAAGGCTCCTCGGCCCTCGATTGCCCTTACACAGCATGGCTCACCTGCGAGTCGTGTCCGTCCAACAGGCCCTCCACGTACCTTTCCGCCAAGGCAGGGACCCCGGCAGCGAGCGGTTGGGTGCGACCGGGAGAAAAAGCCAGCTCGATTTCCTATTTACTCGATCCTGGCGAGGGGGGCACGACGTCGTTTCAGGGCGCACGCGCGCGCACACCAGCTCAGCTCATGATCAGCTCAGATCATTCGACGGCCATATCATCTCGGCGGAGGGTAAAGGGAAATCCGAAAACAGACCACGCGAGCAGAGCAAAGCAAAGCAAAGCAAAGCAAATCGCAAACAGCCCCTCCTCCTCCTCATCTCCTCCTCTTTCCCCATGCCGGCCCCCAGGTACTTACTACCTAGCGATATCGGCCGTGTCCGTCTGGGGAAGAGGTCCCAACCCCCCGGGGGGGGGGGGGGGGGGGGGGGCGGGATAATAAAAAAGAGTGTTTGACAAAAAAAAAAAAAAAGAGTCCAAACCCCGTAACCAAACGCCAGAACAGGGGGGAAAAAACCCCGCAAAAA